>JAPMOR010064619.1:1216005-1236426 GCA_026543865.1 Argiope aurantia | reverse complement strand
ATATATATATATATATATATATATATATATATATATATATATATATAACATGAAAATATAAGTTATTTCATGCTGAAGTTCATTACAGTCTGAAATAGGAAAAATGCCATTCTCCATTTTTTTTTTTTTAAAGAATTTGCTCCACGTTTGTGTAAAAAGCACGATGCTAAAATATTTGTATTAATATATTTATAATAAAGTTACGCTTCAGAGGACTTTGAAATTGAAATTCTCATTAACACTCATTTCAACAACTTTGTATGGTTAATTTCCCCAAAATTCTTTAAAAATATATTGAATCAATGTTTCAAACTAAATATGAAGTAGGTTTTAACTGTTCTGTAGGAAAGGTGACTTAAAAAAAAAACGCCAGAAAACATTGGTTAGAAAGAAAATTATGAATTGCAGACAAAAAATGCAGGATGATTAAAGAAAATATTTAGTTGTCAGATCCATTACTTTAAAAAAAAATGCTTTACTGATATCTCAGTGAAATTGCACGCATTTTATTCACATTTAATTTAACAATTTATTTTACGCGTAACATAAATCTAAAATTACAGGAATGCTTTTAAAACAAAAACAATTAAAAAAATTACTTAAATAAAAGTTTTCAATCAAAAATATATATAGTGATTTGCAAAACATTTTACAAATTAAAAAAATTTTCATAATTGATCAGAAAAGCTTCACCCTTTTTGCATTTCGAGAATACTATTTTAATAATAAGATATTCAATAAATAATGATATAGAAACAGCAAAATCAAAAACTGGGAAGATAATAAAAGTTTATTAATTAAATTGTAAAAAAAAAATAACGTATAAATTCCTGAAATATTAGTCTATTCTTGGTAATTTATATCTGTATTTTATGTAAACTTTCAAATGCACTGATAAAAGGTGTCCGTTCTGGCAATCGTTGCTTGATAACCAATTTCTAAACCAGTCGTTAGAGGTAGACATATATTTCCAGATGGAAAAATACTCTAAATGACGTAAAAAAAATAATATTTTATGTTATTTTATTCAATAATAATATTGTTAAAAAATATGAAATTCTAAATTCTTATTCAAACTCTTCATCTTATTAGCTACAGTTAATAAAACGTTCTTGACGCATTGACGCTCTACACAAAAAAGTTTCACCCCTTTACAGTCAAGTTATTACCAAAGTTGCTGGAAATCAATAGCTCTAATGAGGAATCATTGTATATTAATTGGCAGATTTTTCTCAAAACTGCCATTCAATGCTCTAAATCGCCTAAAAATTAAATTGACTCAACACTTTTTAACCCCATCAGTTATACTCGCAGAAGAGTGGAACTTTATAAAAATTCACAACTTTAGAATCATTTTAAAGGTACTGTGAAGGAGATTCACTGATCAACACGCGACACTTTTTCAGAACGGTTTTCGTCCTAAAATAACGGAATTCAAAACTTCCAGCTAGTGACAGGACAGTGAACAGGATAACAATTTAGCGATAAGCTCAAGAGTAAAATTCCAATCCTCCTTTCTTGAAATGTTATTGAGACATCTGACTAATTTTAACTGCTAAGGCCAAGAGACTGAATAAAAAGTTAAATATGGTAATTTTTTTAGCAATATATTAAAGGATTCAAACAACATAAAATATTTTTCATATCATTTAGAGCATTTTCCAGGCTGAAAGTAAATGCCTATCAGAAATGAATTAGAAATTAACTATTGGGTCAAGATTAGAATGAATAATGAACAAGTTTCAAATACTACAGACAAAAATTTTAACATTCAATTTTTCTTTTCAAATATAATAACTCCTTTCTAATATTCTATTGTGTAAAAAATTATTATAAGTTCAATTTTATGCATAGTTTACAATAGTGTTGAGTTTCTTAAGTTTTAAGTCTTGACTCCAAATTGGTTATAAAAAATTCTACAGTAAGTTCTTTCAGATTCTTTGACGTTTATTCTTCAAATAGTTAAGAAAATAATCTTGATTCGAAATATTTCATTAAGGTTTTTCTGAAACACTACTTTAAATCGATTTTTTTTTATCACAAGCTCATTTACTCGACATTAATCGGAATTACAAATCTCTCGAGTCAAATATTTTTAATGTCAAAATTGCTTTTGAATAAAATAATGCATAAAATTCCTTTATCATCTGAAGCATTTTTTAATCAGTTTGCACCAGACAATTTTAAAAAAAACCGTCGATAGCTAATTTTCATACTAAGTTAATAATATTTGTTATGTAAATACTTCAAATTTTGTTCACAAAAATAGAAGAATAAAAAAAGTTTAAATAAATGTTTTGTGATAATTAATTAAATAATTTTTCAGTAATAAAAAACATAAAAATAGACCAAATTGTTAACTGTTCCTGATATAAGTTATTAATAATCGGCTTTTAAATTTTTTTCCAGAATTCTGCTAATGTGTTCTGGCAATAACTTATCGTGTGTATTCTTGTTCTTTAACAATAAATCCAAAAAGTATTTAAAAAAATAAAACAGAAATATCAACAAAAAAAAATAATAAAGTAAAAGCGATTGATAGTATCACCTAGCAATAGAATATTTATAAATTACTTAATTTGAAAATTGACAGTATTTACTAAAACATTTATTAAAAATGAAGGAAAAAATTGCAAGGAAACGAAGTCTTAATGAATAGGTAAGATTTTGAATTTTAAGATGGTATAAAAATATGTATTATGAAATAATTTATTCCAAAATTACTGTTGAAAAATGGAAAATTTTCAGTCAATTTGTAATTAAGTGAATATTTAATTATCTTTTGCAGTTTGAAAAATTCCATGTCCTTTTTCTTGCTTTAAACAATAAGCGTACAAAGTTTTCGGGCCCAGTTGTTTAGAAATGGATATAGAAGATATATATATATAGCCACAACGGCTTTTATTTATCTATACTTATAATAAAGCTCAAAGTGTGTGTGTGTGTGTGTGTGTGTTGGCGCTTTACAGGCCAGACCATTCAACCTACAGCTACCAAATTTGGCACGTGTATACCTTGGAGGCCGGGAATGTGTACCTGTGCTTTTTTCGAATTTTTAATTAGAATTTTATTTATTTAAAAATTAAGCGAAATTTTGGCTTGTTTCTGCTATAACTTCCGAAATTATTACCGCACAAAAAAGATTTTACATGAAGTTAAAGATCAAAAATTTATCTTTTAAATGATAGCAATGTTTTAACCTTAAAATTAAATTTCTATTGTTAATGTATTTTTAAATAAATATTTTAACTATATTTTTCAACAATTTTTTTCGTACAAAATAAAAATAAAATTTAAGCTGCACGAGCACGTTTCGCATTCATGGGGAAAAAATTAGCTTTTTTCAACGTGTTGCCATCACATTGATTAAAGCTCCAACTAAAAATAAATTAAATCTATTTGGAAATGAAATCTGCAAAAATATAATTTTCGGCACGTGTCTGTAGGAAAGGAAACAAATATGAAATATTATTTTTTCTAAAAAATAAATTCAAGAAAATTATTTTATGATCTTTAACACTCTCTATATTATTAATCCAATAAATCAGTTTTATTCGAAGGCAAGTTTTGTTTAATATGAACAGGATATCCATTCAAATCAGGGCCACACAGCTAATTTGTAAACCTTTAGTAAGACACAGATCTGCTAAAATGGTCTAAATGGAAAATGGCTATATTTTATGTTCAATAAATGTTCTAATAAATAACGAATTTTTGATTTTACATAAAGCTTCTGCTGTGGAAATTACGAATAACAAAATGTTCTTGAAACACTAATATTTTAAATAAAAAGAGTTAATTTCCAATCAACTAAATCAATCACTTAAACTGACTGATTTATGAAAATTTGAATATCACTATTCAATAAAAAAAAGGATAATTTTAGATTTTCCATCGATCGTTTCAAAGAAAATACGCCAATCAGCGCGCAGGTTTCTCAATTGGCCTAAGATTATGAAAATGTTGAGTTTTTCTAAATTTTTAACATTCAAAACTTCATAAATAAGTCTTAGTTGATCGTAGAAAATAGAAACATTCATTCATTTATTTAAAATTTGGTGTGTCCAGAATATTTCTCAGAATATGATACCTTACTGCATTAAATTTGAACTTTATAATTTTTGAAATATATTTATAGGCCGGAACAAAATATTATTATTGATTTCATTTCGATCCTTTTGAAAGCAAAACTAAAAACTGAATTTTATGCTGAATCTGAGAAATTTTTGTTGAATTATTCTTTGAGATATTACATAAATTATGAAAATTATTTTGTAGTTCACATAAGACTTAAATACCGAGCGATTCTGTTTGCAATACTCATATTCAATAATAATACTAATAAATAAATAACAATAAAGATGATAAATAAAATAAAACGCTTGGTTTTATTAAAAATATCTTTATATTAATTGCAATTTCATCATTTCCACTTTAAATTAAAGTTGAAGTTTTACCGGAAATGACAACAAATTAGCAAAATATATATAGTAAATTGAACGAAAGATCTAAACAACAGTATAAGTTTGGTATGACTAATCAAAATTTGAAGATTAAAAATGTTTTGTTCAAGAATCTATGAAGAGACCAGTTACTTAAAATATTTAATTGAAAATTGTAGCGAGCGGTAATACTGGCGAACCGGCTGGTCGCCTTATTTCCAAGTTTATTTTATGATTTTTGAGTCTTATAAATTTTTTCGTTTAGAAAAGTTGTCAAGAAGGAACAAGATTTAAGAATCTGTAATAGTGAAATTCACAACGACTGGTTAGTGACCATATCTATATTTATAAAAGGAAATATATATTTATGTGTTTGCGCTGTTGGGAAAAATCTATCCCATTTAAAACAATAAAATTTGACAAATATATAATCGTAATGGTGACTCAATGCATCTTGGACACTGAATTCTAAAATTTAATGCACAATTTTCTTATTTAATGCTTTGCGTTATTTAGGATGATTTTTTTACAGTATTTGTACGTGTATCATTTCTAATAATATATGTGTACTCGAATCTGTGTTTATTGAAAAGAACAAACAACTATTGCCCTAGGTAAATTTGTTTTGTACCTTTAACGTAATTTATTGAATTTTGAGAAATTTTTAAAAATTTTGTCACTTTTTCTGAAAAAGTTATTAATTAAAATTAAAACTCATTCAACATTCTAATTTCGTTATCTTTTATATTCCGAGTTATACAAATTATTCTGTTTAATTTCAAACAAAAATTAATAAAATATCACTATTTATTAATTTTTAATTAATTATTTTCCTGATAAGTTCAAAGACTGTTTTCTTTCTTTTTTTCTTCACTGATACATAGCAAAAGGCGTTGATCTCCGAACATAAGTTTCACTTTTTCACAATTTGGAACGTTTTCAAGTTAAAAAATTATGAAGAAAAAAAGGTTAAAAAACTATGAAGTCAAGAAAATTGTTTAATATATTTTTTAATTCTAATGGTATCTCTTGTAGGAAAGTTTTTCATTTTACTTCCTTCCCATTTTTTTTTTTTTTTTTTTTTTTTTTGAGCTTGTCTATATTTCAGTTATTTGTTCTGATTTTTATCTTCTGTAGTTCATCGTGTCCTGTCACAAAGAAAATTTAACGTGCAACATAAATATTTTTTTAATTTCCTTTCATATTTTATGGTATTTTAAATTTGATTTCGCTGACATACATCATGCTAGATAACACCAAATGAGTTCTACTAGTTTATAACATAAAACAAGTATTAAATATAAAAAAAGTGCTCGAAACATACATCACATTTCCACGAAAGATTCTATAAATTTTGCAGCTATTCAAAGGCAGCATATTTTCTTTAGCAAATCATTATTAACAACCAATTAATTATCGCAGAGCATAAACATATGCTGTGAGTGCTGGCTAACATGTTATTTTACGAATTCATTTTGTAGCTACACCAAGACTACTTTCAGATTAGAGTTAGTCTATTTGAATGAAGGTCATCCAAGCCAACTCAAAATTTCCCAATCACTGTTAAAAAACACCTCGCAATTTTCTTTGATGGCTGTAATGTACGGTATGGAATGGGCTGTAACTTACCATTGGATTTCACGTATGAAAATTTTATTCATGAGAACAATTTCTTTTTTAAAAAATCGGCAAATGTCATGTCAGGATTTTACAGGCTTATAAAAATATGCTAATAGACTAACAACTCTGTATAACTTTTATCGCTGCGCAGTTTATTTATTTCCTTCCGAATGAAGAATGTATTAATTATCAATTATCTAGACTATATTATTAATTGTCACTACATATTTTGAAGCGAAAATCATTGCAGAATTAAAGAATGCTTATAAATGTTTATTAATAAAAAAATATTATGCTTATTAATAAAAAATGCTTTTATGTGTTTAGTAAATATCATACCAATAAAGGACGTACTTGAAGATTGATTAAAACTAGAGTTATTTTGTAAGAATTTTTATGGAAAAACTAAAAATGCTTCAAAAAGTTGAATTTTTTGGGCATATCCATCATATTCATTTTCTGCTATTAATGTGGAATGTGTTTATTTAAAATTTCAACTTGTTACTTAATAAGGCCGAAATATATGAATTTAATGAAATCAATCAGTTATAAATTGTTACGCCTGCAAATTAAAATGCATTCAAATTACGAAATAAAAGCGAAAGTGAAATTCCTACTTCAGAATTAATGAGCTAAGTACATTTTTATTTTAATTCTATTAAAAGCACGTGATTGAATGGTTTGATGAAACAATAAAATTGGTTCGAAATTCTTAAAAATAAAAATAATGTTATAAGCTTTGTATCAACTAGTTTTTTTCAATTCTTAAAATTATAGACGGGGGGGGGGGGAGGGGTATGGTATGGAAAGAAATTGGTATCATCATACAAGGAAGTTTTTGTGTTTTAACCTAGTGAGAAAGTCCCTTTTGTAACAATATATTTTCGGAAGATATAATTGGGAAAAGAATTCTTCATTTTTAATTGTATCTAAATTAATTTGGGGATTTCAAAAAATAAAAAAATGAATGACTTCCTTCTTGTTTTGAAGAATACGTGTGCTAAATTTCATCATGATCGGGCAAAAATCAAATTTATGTAATAAGAAATGCAAATAGACCATTCATCTTATACTACATGAAGAGAAAGAGAGATTAAAATCTTTAAAGTTATAGAACAATAGAATTATAACTAATAATTTAAAATTAACTGTAATTATCATTTTAATATTAATATTATTTGCCTTGCTTTTAATAGACAACATATTAATAAATCAAATAAAAAGTAACTTTCCTGTGTTTATAAAACCAAATAATTTGCCTATTCGTTGAAATGTTCCAGATATGTATACTTATTATAATATCTTTGAATAACCCATTTAAAGTAATTTAAAAAACAATCAGCGAAAATTTTCTACCTGTTCAAACTAACATAAGATTTTATGTTCCGTAGTATTTTTAACATTTTCCTTTAGACGGGTTGGATTCAAAGAATAACACAGACCTGTAATATTGGTGATAAATCAACATATTAAATTTCATTTACTTCAATTAATTTAATTTGTTACATTTTTGAGTTATTCCACTTATACATATGCTTGTGAATGTACAGTCCTACGGCGGTAAACGCGTAGACAGATTTGATCCAAAAGTTGAAAAGATCTACAAAATTGATATAATTATATCATATATTGATATAATTATATCATATATTGATATAATTATATGATAAATTCTACTCAACTAATACTTAGCATTTTTGAATTATAATGTTCACATGTACACGCCTGAGGCACATTTCACATAGAGGGATTTTGACCAAAATTTCATAGAAAAATGTCTCATTTTGTTCATATACCAGCTTTCACCTGCCTAACTAAAAAATTCTCCCTCGTCATGTGGTGCTGTTCGTCAAAAATGAATTCGGACACTTGATATTTATAAAAGTTGGAGAAGAAAAAATTCTATTCGATTTGGAAAAATGTTCTCCCTAAAAATATGTACATTGTATTCGCGTAAGGGACTCTCTACATATTTATATTAATTATTTTATATTATTTATATTTATTTTATCATATTTATACACAAAATTCAAATTTCCCATTTGCAACTTCTAATTTTTTTCCCCTCTCTTTTAATTGATTCTGCTTAACACTAAAGCTACCACGAGCGGGTCAAATGACCACTTCCAATGGCAATTCCAATGTATCAGTGAAATGCCGGTAGGTTTAGTGTTAATGAGAAATCACCAGATATAAAATTTTAGACCGATCGGTTCAAAATAACCAGAGCTATGCGAAAAAAAAGAAAGAAAAAAAGATTAAGGAGGTATTTCAATATATGCAAATGTAGCAAATAGGTGACTCTGCTAAAACTTTCTTTTATTCAAGTTCCCATTTCAGTCTTTAATAAATTAACTTTGCTCGAAGAAAAATTAACGATTTTTTTTTTAATGTTTACCGCTATTAACAACGAGACAAGATATAAGAAGTTAGAATCCATGATTTTATTTGTATATATAAATTCAAATAAACAATAAATTAATAGTATTTTCGATTCATAATGTTCAAAATAATAAAAAATCCGACACTGGATCTGATACAGGAGTAATTGAATCTCCATTCCAAAAATCCTTAAACTAAGTATGGAGTAAAATCCGACAAAATTTCAAATAATTTAATACATTAAATGTTGATATATATACATGCGCACATGTTAAAAATAATAATAATAAATTTCCTTAGTAATGCAAATTCGCAATTTTGATTTAAAAAATTCAATAATGTTTCACTAATGAACATGATTTTCAAACAATTTCCTTTAACAAAGCAAAAGCGCAATTTTGAAAATAATAATTATTCACATCAAGATTTCACAATACCACTGAATAATTTATTTCCTCTATATTATTTAAACAATTGCTTCGTTTACTTTTTGGAATCACTGTGTTAACATCTTTGCTTATAACAAATTAAAATATTGTTTATTCAGCAAAATATTTTGATGATAAAAGTTTTTCACTTAACCTTTCGAATAAGTGTTTAAAATCTAAACACAAATTCTTCGGGCAAGTGTTAGTATCCATAATTAACAGACTTTGAAGAGGAACGGCAGACAGCTTTTCCTATGTTTACGTCCCATTCTGAAGCAAAAGGAGGTCCATTCCGGGACGGACGCAATAATTTTGAACGTGGTCAAATGTCTATCGGCAACTAGGAAAAGAAGGATTAATAAGAAATAAAGAATTCTCGCAAGTTGTGCATCTATTCAATAAATTTTTCCTAAACTCTTTACCAGTGGAGTGCTCATGAGATTTTGATCCCAAAGCTTCATATGCATTTTTTTAGAAGAGAAATAATATTTTGCAGCTTGCAGGACAAACAAGACATCAATGCTCAGAAATACTCATTTGTCATAGCACCTTGCATAAATTGAACGGATTTTCAAAAGTGCATCGAGAAAAGAAAGTAAAATGGATTCAAGTAGTTTTGTCAACACAATGCACTTCATTCATTTTTTTTTTTTCAATTTGAACATTCCAGGCCAAAATTTAATAACATTAATAATTTCGGACAAATATCAAATAAACTTCAAACATGAGATTTTATCTTTCATCTTTTGAAACTAGCTTTATAAAACCCAAGTTCATAAAATCATAATAAAGAAATAAACCCTCAAAGTTCGCATTGAAATTGTCTTTCATTTGAAGCATAGAATTGTTACGATGAATAATTGCTGTTTTTCATAAATTAATGCGAAATGCTGTTTTTATTTGTTTTGTGTCGAACTAATATTAAAACTAGCGGGAGTAGTTACTCCAAAGGGTATAATACCTTTATACTCCCTAACAAATGTATTATCCTTCTTCCCTGTATAAAACTCACAAGTACTTGAGAAAGGGTATGAATATCACGAGTTTTCATTTTTAGAATTGCGCAAGCGTTTTATGCTTCGTAGTAAAGTGAAGGAAAAATGAGTAGAAATTTTTGGACCCCTATCAAACAATTTGGAGCAAAATTGAAACACTTTGGGAGATATTGTAAGGAATTGTTTGCAAGTTGAAAAAAAGTATTGCTGTATTAACCTAACATTTTTCCGAATACTATCACTACTGGTTTAAAAACCATTTAATATACAATTACTTTTTAATTGATCCTTTCTTCAATCTTATCTTCTTAGTCCTATATTTTAATTATTGTTTTATCTAAAGAATAATTTACAGAATTTTTATGTCATAAGAATATAAATACTTTTTTAGCTAAATTCGGCAAAAAAAAAAAAAAAAAATGTGTTCGGACTGTGAAACATTTGATAGCAGCGAGGAAATCAGGAAAACTCGATTACGCACAAAGGGTAATACGTAATTACGTAAAGGGGAGTTTTTTTTTTTTTTTTTTAAACAAATCGTATCTAATAGATCGCAAACCAGCTGACAACAGGTAAATAAAAATGTACATCTTTATTGTTGCAAAATTTTAGCTGATTAGAGCAATATTATTTTTAATTTTTCTTATATATGGAAAGCTTATTTTTCATTTCAATGATAGCTTTTATATTAAAAACGCTATGAGTTAACAATTTTGTTAGTGCTATTACTTTGTCCGTGTGTCTGTACTACCCTTTGGAAGAATTAACAAATTTATATAGTTTTTAATGAATATAAGTTTTAAAGAGACTTTTTCAAGGTATTGATTATAACTAAATTTTAAATATTAAATAATTTAATTTTTCGATCATACATTTTTATCGAACAAGACATATCATACTTCTATCATTATTTGTGAACAAATTGAATATTTATTTAACATTTTTCTATGGAATATATAAACAAATAAAAAATAACAATGACATTTTTAATGTCATTCAAATATTTTACTTTAGATTTTTTTTTTTACTAAATATGACTAAAAGTCAGGAGAACCATGTTGTAAATAAAAATTTGTAACTTTTTCAAAAATATATTTATTTGCACAAACAACCTGAAATATGATTCGACCCACATTTCTCCATTCTTTTCAACTATATTATATATATATATAATAGTTTAGAAACTATTATTGGTGTACAGTTAAAAAATGTAATATGTATTTTTATATATTTGTTTTAACTTTTTAAAGAAGTGCCTAATGCTATACACAGCATAAGAGCAAATGGCCCTCTTAGACTAATAGAATAAAGCACAATGAATGTGTTATTTCACAGAATGTATGAATTTCACATTTAATGAATGCATTATTTCACAGAAATATGATTAAGTAAACTGGGGAAAAAAAAGGACGACTCCAACAAATGGTAACTCAACTCTTTATTAAAAAACTCGAAAACGATTCACTGTATGAAAGACACAAGGTGCTAATGGGCATGGGCTCTCTATGAATGATTTGTACAATTATTTTTTAACATACAACCCAATCAAACAAAAATCATTCAGTCACTTGTGAATAGAGGTTCATAGCATTATTAAAATAAAAGCCAAAAATGAAGGAATGTAGAAAAAAATTCAAACAACAATTTAATAACTATTAATAACCTTTACCAATGCAAAATTCTTGATTCATATAAATAATATTAATTTATATAATTGTTAAATGAAATGATTAACATAGCCATTTGCATACAAAAAAAAAATGGAGAAATATTTACGGACTTTTTACAGAATTTGATTAAAAGTTAATTCATTTTTCATAAAAACTGCAATTGCTTATTTGATTTACATGCTTTAATTGTGAAAATGAAAAAGAAAACATCCGAGAAAGGGAATAACAAACATAGAATTCTTTCAAGGCTTCACTTTCCCTATTGCAAATTTTAGTTCTTAAATTCAAATCTTGAACTAACAAAATTCAGCAATGGGAACTTACCAGAATAAAATGCTCACCAATAAATGTTTTTTGGCCATATAATTAAAGCATTAATAACTTTTGAGAAAAAATAAATTTTAAGAAAAAAAATTATATAAATATTTTAAACAAAACATTAAAGAACTACAGGAAGTTCATAAGAAATCCAAGAAACATAATAAATGCAATTTATGCACAAAATGTTATATCCTTTAAAAGGACTGCTGAATTATGAATAGCAAACAAAGTAGAAAAAAAAATATTGTTTAAATTATGAAAGAAAAAAGTATCCTATTAATATCTTATAATTCATTAAAAAAAACTAAATTTGGCTGCCATAGTAATTCAAACTAAGTTCTGTAAATAAAAAAATTCATAAGTTTAAACAGCTGCATCATTAATAAATTTCTCAAATTTAGGAGAAAGTGACCACACTTAATGCTCTTTCATTCATTCCAAAAAATTTTTCAAAAATAATGAAATTCTTAGTAAAATTTCATAATATGGCTTTGAGTATTTAATAAATGCAAGAACCTCATAGCATGATTCTATACAAATAATAAATACAATGTCTACAATTGTACATAAATAATGAAATGAGTTAGCACCATCAAATAGGAACTCTTAACATACATTATAAAACTATACGTATTATATACACATAGTAAGAATATACAAGTCCAAATATAAACAGATTAACACTGAAACAAAACACAGGGAATTAATAAATGAATTTTTAAGTTGAAATTCCTTATTTCCATAGAAACTCAAAAAGTTTTAAAGTGTTCGAATAAGAAATATAAAAACAAAGATATCTATGTTTAAATTACAACTTATGTGTTAGCAAAAATATTAGTATTAAAAATATTATAGTATTTTAATTAACCTTGAAATGAAATCAACTTTCCTATAATTTTATATTAAAATTAGGTTTAAATTCAGATGCCAGGAATAATTACATTTAATATTTATGAATTCACAGTTTGCATTTCTTCATCTGTATCTGAACTTAGCATTAAATCATCACAAATGGTATCACAGTTGGTTTGGAAATAAGGCTCCATGTTTTCAAGACCATCATTAGTATTCTCTATCATAGAAATTCCATTCATAGGTAATAAGCTCTGCGTATTGGTGGGGATTGATGGACTAGCAGTATGACTTTTCAGTTCTGAAACATATTCTAAGCCAAAATCTGAAGAAATGAAAGATGAATTTGATTCTTCTATTGGGAATCCCTTTAAGCTTCCTCCATTCATATCACTGTTCATGAAAAAATTATAATCCTTTTCACTTGAACTTTTTGCACCCGTATCGAAAGATTCAACATCCACAAAAATATCATTGTCTATAATTCCATTATGGTTTTGTGGTTTAACTACAAATTTTATTTTCCTGGATGGTGTAGACTTCGGACTATTTTCAGGGGAATTATCATCCATTCCTCTGATTTCTAGTTCAAACCTATCCAACTCCTTAGCATATAACTCTAATGAAGCACGACAAGTATTCACAATTTCCTGAGCAGTTTTTGTAAACTGGCTTGTTTCACCATTGTAAACCTTACTGTTTGTGTGAATCAATTCCACATCTGAAAAAAAGGCGAGCTTTGTTTTGTACTTATTAGATTTACAATTCTTAATAAGAGTTTCGAGATCCATAGGATGTTCAACCAGATTATAATAACCTTTCACTTGTCGCTTATCCACAGGTTTATGGAATGGCCAAGAATCAGGCACAGCTTTTAAATAATCACACACAATAGTATTTAAAAGAAAATTAAAAGCAACTCGAGGACTATCCAGAAGGGGATTAATGGCCTTTTCCAAATCCATAAGCTTTGCCTCATCTACTGCCAGCAATGTAAAGCAATGCTCCAACATTTTCTCCGCAGTGAGAGTGAAAATGCTCTGCTTTCCATTGTACAAAGTACTATTGTCAAGAATCTGCTGCAAATCTACAATAAAATCTTCACGACTTCTATAAAGATGCTTTCTAACTTTTTCTTTCATAGAAAAAAGATCCATAGGTTTATCAATAATATCATAGTAATTTGGAGCTTGTTTGGCACTTACAGGTTTCCAGAAAGGCTCTGTATCTGGTAGATTTTTCAGTTCTGAAAGTATCTTTTCAAAAAGCAAATTTATTGAAACAAGGGGGTCAACTCGCTTACGATTCACTACCTTTGGAGTGCTCAAATAATCAGATGTAGGCTCATCATAAGTGCGTCGCTTTTTAGCAGATCCACCAATTGCATCTTTTGGAATCTTTAAAATTAACGATTTCTTGCGAAGTTCAGCATCATGTTTAACTACTTTAGTACTAATAATAATCTTTGTTTCATCAATTTTAAGTAAATCTGGTTCATCTAAAGCAGCAGTTTTTTCCACAGCTTCTTCCTCTTCCTCCTCGGTCATTGCAACAGCAATAGGTGGAAGAGAAGGAGATGATGCGTACAGTGGACAAGATTTATTTGTTCGCATATGTCCAGAGGCCCCACATGCCCCACATTTCACTTTCAAATTTGCTGGGGATTCCAATTTTATCTTCTTTTTGGCTGGTTCTACATTTTGCAATTTCAGTTCATTTCTTTTAATTCTACGTAACTGGTCCTGAATACGTCTTTTTTCTTTTCGAATTTCTTCTTTTTCAGCTTCATCTAGAGAATAGTTGCGAATAAAAGCAGTATCTTTAGTTTCACGAATTTTTAAATACATCTGTATTATGTCAGGTTTTCTAACAGTTTCTGTGCGCTCATATTCAACACCAGTTGCAGGATTTCTGTAAGTTCGATATATGCGTAAAATCTTGCCCTCATATGTCTTACCATTGTTTAGATCAGGTTTTTCTTTTTGATTTTCTTTAGACAGACCTGAATTCATCAACTTCTGCAATTCCTTCCTTTCTGCTTCTTCATTTTCAAGTGAAAGTTCTTTAGCGGATTTTTTATTTGAAATAATACTTTCTATGTGCTTTCCCATTTCTTCCAAATCAGATTCATCTTCTGAACTTGCATCTTCATCACTTGACAAAACTTCAACGGATGAAAGAACTTTGTTCTGCAATTCAAATAATCTTTGGCATTCTTCTTTATACCTTCGAATATATTCAGACTGACTGTTTAGATTGCCTCTTGCAAATTTTGTAATACCATCTTCACCCATTTTGGCTTGCTGGGTTGATAAAGTACGCACAACATCAACAATTTCCCAACGTGTCAAATTTTTTATTTCACGATCAGGAACATTAAAGCTTTTCAAGAGCTTCTTAGCATTATTTAAAGAAAGTCTACGTAAATCAGCATCTGTACCTTTGACAAGGCGCTTAGCAGGATTTTGACCATTGCTATCATCTTTTGATATCTGAGGCTTATTTGGTATTTTAACATAGGAGAAACCTTCCCCACATCCAGTAGGATCTGCAGAACCCCAAAGCTCCAAAAGGCATTTGCCTTTTATTGCTGAAAGAAAAGCCTGAGAAGTATTCCAAGGAGCAGCTTTAACCTCATCAGCAATTTTATTCTGTAAGCTGTCAGTTTCATCTTCAGGCATGAGCTGAAACTTTTCACCATAACCAGCATCTTGCAATCTCTGTTCAGCTGCAAGCATACTATAAAAACAGCAGCATTGTTCAGGAGAAACAAGGGCACGAATCTCTTCTTCAGATGGAAGGCGAAAATCATTTTTTATCACCCAGTATCTAGAGTCGCAACCAGTCCGATTGAAAATAGCACATACACTAAGACGTTTTCTAATACTAGTTTCTTTATACATAGGAAAAGCCGCCTTTACAACTTCCGTTCTTACTCGTTGAGGAATGTCTGGACTCTTTAAGAACAGACGATATATATACACCATGAGAAAGTCTCGAATAAAGCTGTTAGCTTTTTCAGATTTAGGAGCAGGCACTTCAACAAGAGGAAGTTCTTGCCCAACCGCAAATATAGCATTAATTTCCCGAATATAATATCTATTTCTAGTCCGTATTATGAGGAAATCTGTCTCTTGGACTGAATGTTCATAAACAGGGGCTCGAAATAAATTGTTTTCATACGCTTGTAAACTTTGGCCAGGTTGGAGAGTTCCAAGGAATGGAGAAGTATGAGCATATGCTATTTCCCCAAATTTATACTCAGGCATAGAAGAATCTTTGCCAGGTTTTCGTCGGTAATAATTTTTAATTCTAGAGGCCATCCCCACTTGACTTAGTAAAGGTGGGTGCTCCTCAGAAAACTCGAACAGTACTAGAGTACCATCTCTACCACTTAGATCAGAAAGAGTGCGCATAAAAAACATTTCACCCCCACCTGCCGCTTCCGATTCCTTTTGTCTTGCAAGCTCTTTTTCCTTTATATACCTAGAAAGAGACTGGACACCATGAAATTTTGAACGAGAAGTAAGACCATATGGAAAATCTTTTAAAGCAGGTCGATGAAAGTGGCGCAATTGTTCTTTCGAAAAGTTAGTTGGAAATAACTGGCTGTGCAATTCCAGAGAGGGAATGGAATGTTGCAATAAGTTGTTGCCAAATTTCAATGCAGTTTCTTGAGTTATCTTAGGATTATAATATTCATCATTAGAAATATTGTAAAAATTATCTTTTACAGCAGCACAAGAATCTTCCTCCTCCTCCTCTTCTTCGGGCTTTTTCAGCATAGGACGGAATTTTTTATCTTTCCGATCTTTAGTAAGCTCAGGAGAAGTGGGAGGGGGAGGTTTGTCATCAGGAATTTCTACTATTATATCAGGATCATTTTCAACGGGTTTGGGATAACTAATTGTATCCATAGCTTCACTGTCCCAAATGACTTGATCTTCCCAATTATCGTACAAAAGCTTTTCATTTTCTGGAGGAAATATCGACTGAGTCATAATTTTTTTGTCATTCTTCATCAAATTTCTATTCGTATACTGAAGAAATCGTTCATTATCTGACTGACTAGATATGATTTTGCAGTGTTCACGAAAAGCTGACATAGTCCGATCAGCACTTACAGGAATCCACCCAGCAAGTTTATTAGGATTGTAAGCATCTTTCATTACTTTTTCTTTTATTTCATCTCCATCCCATATGACATCATCTTCCCAAGGATTAAGAGTAACCGTCAGGTATGCATCAGATGGTAAATCATCTTTGTTCCCATCTTCATCAGCGCATGAACTATCTTTCAACTTTAAACCATAGTCATAAGTTTCGGCAGTTTCGGGTACTTCAGCCATATCATACCAAAGTTTGGCAGGCCCGAATCTCCAAGAATTATTAATTTTACTATCAAATGATGATCCATTAGTAGAACTACCAGCTGCAGGTTCATTATAAAGCATAAAATGAGTTTCTTCGTCAGATTCAACTTCAAGTTCTTTTACTGGTTGTTGTTGAACTAGAGGATTTTCAACTGCTCGTTTTCTTACACTGCGCCAAATATCAGGCATGCTTGATGGTTTCCCTGGGCCAAATAATTTTAAGAATCTTAAAGTTCCCTCTCTGTAAAATGAAAAGAAAACTTTTGCATCTACGTCCTTATATTTTTCTGGAAGAACAGAAGCAAGTGGTCTATCAGAATGTTTTTCAACAGAAGAGACTTCCTGAGAAGCGAGTTTAATTTCTTTTATAAAATCTTTATTTTCTTGTTCAGTATTGTTTGAAGAACAATCCTGTTCCTCGTCATCGCACAATTCATTAATATCATAGTAGTCTATGGCTGATGGAGAATTAGGCACAGAGCCATCGCTACTCGTATTTTCATCCTCTTCCATTCCTTTAAATCACATCACAACATGTAAAGCATCTCTGTAGTTTTCAGACAACCAGCTAAAAAAGAAAAAGAAACTATAAAATACAGAATTTAAAAATAAATGAATACTTTTTTTAAAAAATTGCATTGTTTTTATAAATATGTACTAAGACAGTGGTTCCCAAACTTGTGAACTTTTAGCGAATCTAGACTTCATTCTTTTTCTCTACCAAGAGACAATATGTGAAACTGCAATAAGTACTTTTCAACAACAAAAGTCAATTTTTGCATAGATTACATAAATATAAATAAAGTATATTTTAGAAAATATTTTAAAAATTTATGAAATAACTTTTAATAAATATAATCAATGGGTTGATGAGCTTGTGCTCACTATACGTTTTCTCAAATCGTGAAGTTAAACTGCCTTCAACGACCTTGTCTCTTTCGTTAACAACTAAATCTTAATTTCGCACAACGAATTTTTTAAAAAATGATTTGCCACGTGACAACCCAATCTGATTATTGGTCTGGCAACTAAACAATAGCGAATTTTATCGACAGATGGGTTTTTATTTTCCCTACATTCTTTTGTTTCGAAAGCGTATTCAAAGATCCAAACTTGTATATTATTTTCTTGTTGTCTGAACTTCCACCGTTAATTAGTAAGACAATTATATCGAGAATTAGTTATTTTCATTTTCATCCCAATTTAAAAATGAGAAAACAAAGTTGATAACAGCCATATCAAGGTCATTGTCAATTCAGATCATAGCGTGAGATTGCAGAGAAGCTCAGTTATCGCATACAAGCATTCAAAATTTAAACTGCTAGGTTATGTTAGGTAATTTGAATTATGGATCCTTTATCAGCTTAAGAAAATTCATTTGACACAACGTATTAACATCTACAGTTCGCTTCTGAGATGCAATGAAATTTATCCATTTCTGAAACGACTGATTACTAATCACAAAAAGGGAATGATTTATAAGAATGTTAACTGGAAAAGACCGTGGGTGAAGCAGGATAAACAGCCCAGGGAGGAGGAAAAAAAAAAAAAGATTATACTGTCAGTTTGGTGGGATCATAAAGGAATTCTGCACTCTAGACTTTTACCGAAATATCAAATGATGAAGTCAAACATCAACGCTCAACAACAAACCATACTGAACGATGCAGTTCTAGAAAAGCGGCCAGAATTGGCAAGCCGTAAAGCAATATGATTTCACATATTTTTGGTCACTTGCCAAAAATTACTGGAGTTAGTTTGGGGTGCGCAATCACATCCACCATATAACCCTGGTCTTGCGCCTTCAGATTTCTATTTAATTCAAGAATCTATTTATATTCTATTCATTGCAGAATTTCTTATATGGTAAAATTTTAGTGACGCTGATAATGCAAAATTTCATATCATTTTTTGTAAACAAAAGCACAAGTTTTATGAATATAGAAATACGACACTAACTGAAAAATAGGAAAGTGTCATTGTTAAAAAAGGACAATAATTTAATGAAGTTATATTTTCAAGCAATAGTTTTGAATTTCCTTCTTATTTTAAATCCATAATCATTTAGCTGCCAACCCAATATCTACTTCTGCAATAATAAATGCAAATATTAAACTGCTTGAGTAATAACAATAAACTGATATTGAATTCATGCAAAATTATCGATATTTTTATTCCCAAAGTATATTTCAAAGTATATACATCACCTCTGAAAACGAAATAAAAATATAGTTAAAATAATTAAGTTCATACAATATCTTGCAGCGGCCATGTAAAGAAATTAACGATTCTCCAAAGAGTGGGAATCGCTATTATTCCGAATGGAGCATATTTGGGAACCTCTGAACATAAACAATTTAAGCATAAGTGAATATTATAAAAATTGTTTTTTACGAAATCGAATTTCAAATAAAAATTGAATAAAATCAAAAGTTTGGGGCATGATATTCTTTTTCAACAAAAAATTTAACTTGGTTCTTACCTTTAAAAAAAAAAAAAAAAAAACCTTATAACCTTGCCCACTTAGCAATCGAATTTACTAGGAAGATACAAGGTTAACATAATACAAGTTATGTTTAACCTGTTCTGTCAAATACTACTAACTAAATAATACTCTTCCCCTGCCTTGTAATTCATGACATCTGATATGAATACTTTCTTCAGTCAAAATATTAAAGATAAGCTTAATTTTTCTACACTCAATTATGCAATATATCATTTCACAAAAAGACAAATTAAGAAAATGAAATTATAATTAAATGAAATTATAGAATCTTAATAATTATGCAACTTTAGAGCCAAGCGTTCAGTTAATATTATAATCGGGTAATCAAAAGTTCCTTCAATATCTAAAAAAAGAACTCTTCGGAAAAGTTCACCATTGCAAAACTGCCTAATCAAAGAAAGCAGGGTCGAATCGGCCATATGAGGATTGTGTAGTGTGCAAGACAACCGAATCCCAAAATCGGGGGGGGGGGGGGGGCATTGTTAAAAATTAAAACACACACTTTTCGGAATGCTAAACTTATAAATTTTTTTGGTGAGCTTATAACGCAAATTCTAATATGGTAAAAGGACAAAATGACGTATTATGATCTTACTGTTTGAGAATGCTACAAAACCATAATTGCAAAATCCGAAACTGTCTTTACAGATGGTCAGTCTAATTGATCCTGGTGATATTTTTGTGACACTGGCAACATTCCACGGCACTTCTTTCACATCCGAGAATAACCATGCTGAATTCTTACCCCTCCCCACCTCAGATGTAAATAAATCGTTTGGGGGAAGAAAAAAATTGGACCATATCTAAAAGAGGTTTATCTATCCCATATCTA
>JAPMOR010064619.1:1142737-1212732 GCA_026543865.1 Argiope aurantia | reverse complement strand
AGGCACATCTGTTCAAAGTTTCAAAAAATAACCATAGAATCCGAAGAAATCAAAGAGTTTGATAGCATGGACCAATATTCCTCCTCAGCAAGCTAGAGTTCCAGCTAAGAAAAATATCTGAAGTCATCAAATCTAGAGAATGTTCAACATGTTTAGAACTCCTCAGTAATATATTCCTGATATTGTGGTCATTTAGTATATAACATACTTATATATATTATGTAATATATTACATAATGAAACAAATAGCCGAATTAAATAAAAGAACAAAGCCGATGGAAAATCTACAATAATTTTTAAACTAAATCTGCTTTATAAAGCAAATCTGAAAAATAGAAAGTAAAACTACATTGTTAAAAGACGCTAAATATTATAATTCTGTCTTATCTAAAAATAAATTTAGGAATTATATTTGTTCAAAGAATAAAAGAAAGATTATTAAGTGGCATTTTTCAATACTTTCTTTTCATAAAATTTTAATTCTGAAATGACAAAAATAAAAAAGTAATATGACAATTACAGTTACTTATTTTCTATTAGGTATAATATTAAACTTTAAAGTATTAATGTTTCTGTTAAAATTAACATTTATATTTACTTAGCAGCAATTGACTTTTATAGTACTACCCTGCCAGGGGACTACTTCAAGTACAAAAGAAGATATGGCTATACAAATATGAAAACTCTTGGTTTCTCTGGCAGTATAATAATGGAACCTTAATAACTATTAGTTAACCAACAATGACACCATTATGAATGACAAAATATGCACCAATTGAATGTGCAAGCTTGGCACTCATAATGTGATCTCTGCTGTGCAGCAGAGATCACATTATATTGCAAACCATTAAACATTCTACTTCTTTGGAGTTTTTAAGGATGAAGTAACTTTTTAATGTTATATAGCACCTACACAATGAATTATAGATAAAAGTCTTGTATTAAAATTTCTCAATTAAAATAGTTTTTTCCAAAACACTTTAAGATGAATTAATTTTTTCTTAAATAAATTTATATTAATTTCAAAATTTACTTTGATTAGTCACATTGTGATTAAAAATTTAATTATAATTATATTTCCATTCTTATATACATTAAAAAGATTCATAAAAAATTTCAAGGCTATTAAAATTATTTATCAACAATTTTTAGTTCAATAATTCATATTAATTAAAAGAATTTATTTTAATTAAAGTAAGTACATTCTGAACAAAAAGAATATAAAATTCTAAAATTCCATGATATAGGCACAAAAGGATCATATGAAACACTCAAACTTACCCCAAAGATGTTACAAATATTGGCAACAAAATTATGACAAACAAAAATTAAACATCTAATTTCAATTATTTTAAGACATTTAAGAGATACCAGAAAATACTTTTGAATAAATAATAGTGTGATTAAGTAAGAAGCAGATACTCAGCTAATTTTTAAAAAAGCAGGTACAGAAATTTATGCTGCATGTTGTATAAAAATGAATCTTTCATATAAGAAATAGGAAGAAAAAAAAAGGTGGGGGGGGGCATTTCATCCACTTTTTTCCCTCTTATTTCCTTATTTATTTATACTTTCAATCAATAGATGGTTTAGCATGTTATTTATTCATTATCAGATCTGTTCTAAAAAAAGTGACAAAAGTGTAACTAACCTAACATTTTGTCACCATACTATTTAATTTTTCTCTTTCCAAATAATTGTATAGAATATTTAAGTCATGGATGAAAAGATAAAAATTGCCAATATAACCAACAATTCATTTGATGGAACAAAGAATTATACATTGACATGTTTCAATGCAATTGATTTATTTGTAAAGAATTTCAATTTAGATATCAGGTATCTATATTTTATGTAATTAAAAACTAGATTATATTAAAGTTGTTTAGTTTATAAATCTTTTTTCTCTAGTCTTAATATAAACTGAAGCACAATCATCAGTGATGCAACTATAGCAGATTTCTATATAATGCTAGCATGAAATCTCACATTGATAAGAGTTTTTAATAATAGATATTTTTTTAATATAATCAAATGCTTAGAGAATTTTATAAACTGTAAAAGAAAAAAAAACAATTTCAAACATTTTTACACGTCAACATAAAAAAATTGTCAGTGCCCATCTTACAAATTCACAAGACATAGCAAAATTCATATTCACTTATAACCTATTAATGCTTTCAATGAGTATAAGATTGCTACTTGGCAAACTATGTAATAGTCTGGTGCCACTTGGCAGATCATGAGAACAGGTAGGTTTAATCAAAAACTATTGTCAGCCCAGAGTTAAATAGCTTTGCCAGAAATATAAATTCTAAAATAAATAAAATTCTAATAAATTATAAAATTTAAGGAAGTACTAGCAATTTTTTCAAGTATAACGGAATAGGATATTTTCTTCATTACGCTCAATTACTACAATTTATATAAATGTTGGTCAAATTGATCAAAAAAAAAAAAATGTGCATGGGCCTAGAGTAGCAAAATGTCTAAATTCAATAATTTCACTTAGGTTCTAACCATAGAATTAGATTGAACTAATCATTAAATTCCTCATATTTTTCCAACAGCAGAATATTTACATTTTAATTTTCATAGAATCAAGAGATAAAATGAAGGTAGAAATAAATCAAAAGGTTAATTACAGTTAATTTTAGAAGACCTGTCCTTATTCTATTTCGGACATTCATGTATTATATTAATTTAAGATCTCTTAAGGTTTGAGCATGAGTACAAAAGAAATTATGCCAAATTCAAATATAACAAATATTAGTTGAAATATTATCATAAAATTAAAAAAAGAAAGATGTTATTAGTAAATACAGTACACATTGATAAATTTAACTGTCAAAATCAATTTTCTCACTCAATCAAATTTGCCAATCAATTAATGCAGTATCTATGGAAACAAGATTATCTGCAAGGATAATAGGCTAATAGCTGGTTCTCAACGTATTAATAAGGAGTTTTGAAAATATGACTGGGAATGTAATATGCAGCAGCTTTTAAATCCTAATCTTGGAATTTAAGCTATATCAAACATATATTAGGTAAAGAACTTGTTGATTAAATGGTAATTTAAACTAAAAAATAAATACTGCAATTTTTTCTAGTTTTAATCCAAAAGGACCTGCATCAGCACTCCAAGGCATAAGAACTTATCATTTCGAATTTAATAATACAAAAACCTTTTTCCATCAATAATTAATAATTTCAATTAAAGTTTTGTATTCTTAAATGCAATGTTTTAAAAATATTATATATGTTTATAAAAATTAATATAATAATTTTAAAAAAATATTTTTCTAAAAATATTTTTAAATTTTATTTTAGCATAAACATAATTTTGTCTCTCATTAAAAAAAATAACTATCCAGATCTGTGAGGCCCAATGCATGTTCTTGAATAAACACAAGAGACACTTATCTTAGGAGGTAAAAAATTTTAAATATAATTCTGAGTAACACTTCTCCTTAACATATTTATATTCAAACTACTTAGATTGTTTCCACAAGTACATAAAAATTAGTTTTCAATCCATTAATCAGAATTGGTTTAGATAATGTGACTTATAGAATTAATTTTAAATAAAACATTATTTACAGGCATAGTATATCCTGTAATTTTACTACAGACATCAAATAAATATTTATACATTTTTAAATTTAGATATATACAAATATTAAGGTTGGGAAGTAAAATAAGAACAGGTTTATTTGAAGTACATCTGAAAATTAATTAAATTAACATATACACTGGTGTGCAAAACTTAAGCAACAGGTATGTTTTTTGCTATAACTTCACGAGAAATGATCTGAGAGACATGAAATTCAGAAATAAGATACAGTATTTTGTTCTGAAAGAATGACGAAAGCATAGTTGCGCAGAAATGAATACAATGCATACAGTATGGAATCAAATAAAAAAAGGCTTTATTGAACTCATACTATCGTTACACATGATTGTCTGTCCAAAAGGAAGAACAGCAAGCAGATGTTCCTTAGTATGGGATATGCCCTCCCCTTACTGCAATGGTTGCTTCACCGTCTCCCCATACTCAGCACCAGATTGTCCAACAGTTCTTGAGGTAAGAATGCCCATTCCTCAATCAGCATCTGTTTAAGTTGTCGGGTGTTCCCAGGAGGATGTAATCGTGCCGCAAGGCGTCTCCCCAAAGCATCCCACACATGTTCTATCGGATTTAAATCAGGGGAGCATGCTGGCCAATCCATTCGAGTGACATCTTCACTTTCCAGGAGCTCCTCAACAGCATGAGTCCTGTGTGGCCGTGCATTGTCATCCATAAAAACGAAGTCTGATCCAATGGCACCTCGGAAGAGACGCACATGGGGAAGGATCACCTCCTGACAATAGCGATCTCCAGTTACAGAACCTCTGTCGAAAACGTGGAGCTCAGTCCGCCCGTTCATCATAATGCCTCCCCAGACAACAACTCCAGGACCACCGAAACGGTCTCTTTCCGTGATGTTACAAGCTATTCCCAATGCCAGTTGATTTGGAGAGAGGTCGGGACACGGTTTCATCCCAGTAATGGATTGGCCGGCATGCTCCAATGATTTAAATCCGATAGAACATGTGTGGGATGCTTTGAGAAGACACCTTGCGGCACGATTACATCCTCCTGGGAACACCCGACAACTTAAACACATGCTGATTGAGGAATGGGCATTCTTACCTCAAGAACTGTTGGACAATCTGGTGCTGAGTATGGGGAGACGGTGCGAAGCAACCATTGCAGTAAGGGGAGGGCATATCCCATACTAAGGAACATCTGCTTGCTGTTCTTCCTTTTGGACAGACAATCATGTGTAACGATACTATGAGTTCAATAAAGCCTTTTTTTTGTTTGATTCCATACTGTATGCATTGTATTCATTTCTGCGCAACTATGCTTTGTCATTCTTTCAGAACAAAATGCTGTATCTCATTTCTGAATTTCATGTCTCTCAGATCATTTCTCGTGAAGTTACGGCAAAAAATATACCTGTTGCTTAAGTTTTGCACACCAGTGTATTATTTTAAAAAATGGCTAATAAAAATCCAAATTCTTCCATATTTAATTAAATTAATTCACTTAAAATTAATAAGCAAACATTTAAAAATCTCATCACTGAATAGTCATATTAAACAGTAAGAGGTTATTTACTGCTTTTAGCTATCCAATTTATTTAACATATTTATTTAACTGTAATTTGTATTTTTTTTCTTCAATGGCATTATAAGCAGATTTAAATTATTGACCGAAGCAAAAGTTGCAAAGTAGTTTAAAATTTCTATAGACAGTTTTTACTCGTAAGATTCTTAGAATAGGAAATTTAATTTTTATTGATGATCTGGTCTGGAAAAATTTATAAAATATGCTGTCTTGAGAATAATTTAATAAAATGAATTGGAAAAGCAGCATTCAAGAACAAATTAAATGGAAATCAAAAACATCATGTCTCTGAATATGTACCAAAAATTCTCCCAAATTAACATCAGTCTTTTAATAATATTGAATTCAGAAAGACCATTTCAATGCTTTTACATAAATATACTAAACTTGACAAAAACTGTTTAAAACTAAAGCATGAAATTGAAAGAAAAATGAAGAAAATTAAATATTAAATCATTTAGCACAAAAAAATCAGCAGAGTTTAGAAATGAGCAAACTCTTATCATTTGTTACTTTTAATAACAGTAATTACTTCAAAATTTTTTTTAACTTATTACAATTTTATTAATTGGGATTTAGTAGCTTCATTATCGATCAAATTGGTTTTAATTTCATTTCAAGAAAGGAACTGTTAAAAATATGTTACACTAACTTTTAAAAAATATCAGAAGGTCAAATCAGTATTATAGGAATGGTAACTTTTTGAAATTTAAGATGATGTAAAATCCCATTTCATAAATAAAACCTTTTTTTTAAAGTTACCTTAGAAAAAAAGCAATTTTAGCTATCTTCTCATTAAAATTTTAGAGAATTTTGCTTTTAGATGTACATTTCCAACTTCTGAAGTCTCCACTACCTTTTCCTTCAAAAGTTATATCTAATTCCAACATCGTACTTTACACAATGCCGAAACACATACATACATTTTTTTTTAAATTATAAATACCAACTATTAATACTTAATGCTTCACATTCACTCATTTTCCATTTTAACTTTGTAGAATGGTGTATTTAATATCAAGCAGTTTAAAATATGTTTATAATAACCAAAATAAATTCAAAAAGTACTTTCCCATTCTGAAATTCTATTTAATTTTTATAACAAACAGGTAAAAATACATTTCTGTAATAAAAGGTTTTTAAAATATGTCTTATCTATATATGTCTATCTGTCTTTAAAATATGTCTTATATGTCTTATGTCTTATGGTACATTATAAATAAAGTGAGAAAGAAAAAGAGTATACATATCTAGCAAGAATACATATATTTTTTATATTTTTATACACACTCTACTATATGTATTTTATACTCTTATTTAATAAAGAGACAGGATCAGTTCATGTGTTAAGCATGAAGTTTTGAATTTAACTAAATGTGCATGAATATAAATCGTCTTGTTAGATATCACATAGCTGCATGTAAAAAAGCTGAAAATTTATACCTTTTATCTTAAAAACCTCAATATAAACAAAATATTTTCATTTACAAATGAAATATTTTGAATGTTCAATTATAGCATAAAATTCTATATAGAACATGTAGAAAATTATACTTCCAAATGTGAAATACATTAAAGATAAACTACAAAAATTTTTAATATTTAAAAAATAAATAAATACTTACTATTACTAGTTACACTATCGTCCACATCTTTCCTTTGATTTTGTAGCTACCACTCAACCGCAAATAAGATGACAATTGATATGTATTAACAAATAATATCTATAGCAAACATAAGATTATTTAGTTATGAAATGAATATTAAAAATTTTTGGAATATTTTATCTACGATTTCCAGGAAAAAGAAGAGGGGGAAACTGCAAACCCATATAAAAATTTTAAAAAAATGAAAAGGTCAATACTGATTACAGCAATGACATTAAAAAAAATTTCATACACAATTTGAAAGAAAGGTTAATTTTTTAAAAAAGTTGTAGGACATTGAGATAACAGACGAGCAGAAAAAAATAAAGGATGAATATTCTACCAAATTTTTTTCTTTTTCTGTTGTTACAAATCTGTTTTGATATAATTACTTATGTATACATGACAAAACAGTAACAATTTACCAAACAAATACATATCCTGCAATATTATTTCAAAAATATTTCTTTATTACTCAATATCACTCAGTAATATAAGAATTTTTAAATTTTTTCCCAACTTTCCATTACAGTTTTAAATGTGCCTCCTTTCCTTTTATACGATTTGCATTGAATTTAGCACTCTTTTCAATAAATTCCATAATTTTATACTATTAATATATCTTGCGTTACTTATATGCAAGGCAGAATCGGTCTTCTATAGGAAGTTATTATGCAAAGTTAATAAAAAAAATTATAAACATGAACACATATTACTATTGCATGTTTATTTAAAGTGCGATTTTGTTTTTACTATTAATTACTTCAGGAAAATTATAATTTTTTTACAATTTCTTTTTGGGTTCTTTTTCAAGTGCATTTAAATGAACACATAAGTGACCGAAAACAATTCATTAATTTAAATTTGTTGAATGAGCACTCAAGTATTAATACAGTTAATACATTTGGAAATAACTCATTATAATTATTATTTAGTATGTATTGCAATATGTGTTGTACTTCATTTACATTCCTTTAATTCAAAATCAAATCTTCAACTGTTGTAGAAATTGTTCCGAAAATCAAATAACGAGCTATCACTTTTGATTTGTCCAAAAATGAGTTATATTTTGTTCTTAAATTTTGGATTTCAATTTTAATTTTATTTAATTAAAAGCCCAGTTCAGAACAACTGTTTTTGCTTGAAATAGTTTATTAATTGTACTAATTTTGGACAATATTGCAAACCATTAAACATAAAATAAATACCATTTCTTGTATTGAATTCGATAGTGCAATAATATAATATAATACAACCACTATTAAACATTAAATAAATGCCATTTCTTGCATTGAATCCAATAGACTTTTAGCTTCGAATATTGCTGCATTATTGTTATTTGCATCAATAAATTATTCCTGTTCATTACAAATTTCTTCAATCTATATATACATTGCTTTAACCAAATCTGTCTTCCTAACGACTGTTGCATAATGGTTTAAGAGTAACGTTCAAATGCTTTTGTATTTGGGGTAACAGCCTTTGTCGCTATATCCCTCACTGTTTATATTAAAGTTCAAATGCTTTTTATAGAATTTTTTAATCTTTTTATATATGCAGAAAAAAGCAATATAAATGTTGCAGTATCCAAAAAAAAATACAATATACACTGCTGTAAAAGCCATCACAAATTAATAAATTAAAAGAGTGTGATATGCAAGGCACATAAATTGCATGAGGGTTTAGAATAATTATTCTAGAAGGTACACCTTTATATTTTCATTTCATGTAGCTACCACTGTTATATGCCTGCCCTCTATAATACATAATATCTAAATCAAGTTCACTTAATATTTCCTATAGAGCTTTTGCTAGTCCTTCTTGTCAGTTATTTCAATAAACCCTATAAATGACTCGTTTATGTTTAATCTTTTCACTTAAAAATTTATATACTTAATAAAGACTGAAGTTTGATTTATATAGGAAATAAAAGAAGCAGAAGCCATATGTATACTGTAAAACATGGCTGCCTCCATATCATCTTTAAATTTCTTCCTCTCTTCTTTCCATCCCGCTATTACCGTTCAGAACATTTAGTTCTTGATCATGCCAGAGCCTCCTCTATTGTGGGGCCGCAGTGCATAGCATTCGCCGCATCCCCCACCCCCAGATGACCAGCTCTGATACAAGGAGGATTTAGGAAACTTTTCTCGAATTGCGACATATTTTGTAGATTATTAAAAGTGTACAGCTTTCTGCCAGATAGTGTATTAAAAAGAATTAACATTCTTAGTAGGAGAGTTACTGAATTCTGAGCAAACATGCATTGCAGGTTCAAAATAATTTTTTTTTAATTGGAGCATTTTATAGTAAACTTTATTTCGACCTTTTAAGTTTTAACATATTCTACACCATAATTTAAAATGCAATAATACTGATTTTTTTTTATTGGTATATAGATTAAGTTATACCTCTCTCTCTCTGTCCAACTTAAGTCTCTAAATTTGGTATTTTTTTAAAATCAAAATTAGATGTACAATTTCAAAGAAACTAATTATTTATGCATTATTTATTTTACAGAAACACACAAAAATAAAATGATTTATAGTAAGCTTAGTATTTAACTATAGCGATTTTTTTTCCACCAATTAAAATCATAAAACAATGGTGATGGAGCATTACTATTTCTTTCCAACTATCTTCCACAATGTAAGGTAAATGGTAATTCTATTCTTACAAATTTTCAAGGTTTCTACCATGCATTGCTGATAAATAAAATAAAAATGCTCTTCTTTATCTAAACTTTAAAACAAAAAATAGCAACAAAAAAAGTGTTTGTGAATAAAATTTTACAAGAAAAAAACTAGAAAGAAAATCGGGTATACCATGCAAATTAGCCATTCTTAATTAAGAAACAATGATGAATATACATACCTTAAAAAATGAATGCCAAAAAATTTAAACTGAATTAATTCTTTCCTTAATTTAATAATAAATAGTAAATTCCAAAACTCAAATTTAATAAAGAGAACCTAAAAAAAGGTCTAGATAAATAGCCTTGGCAAGTTCAAACAATATATATATATATATATATATATATACAAGACAAATAGCTTCACTTTCCTTGAAAATGTTCAATATTCTGAAGAAGCTTAACCTTTTCCAAAGTAATACATATTTGTCACACACGATTATTACACATTGTTAACAGGCAATTATTCATTATATGCCTCATCTTCATAAATACATTATTTATGAATTTCATTCAAAAATAATTTCTAAGAGTAAAGCCAATTTAAAAATTAATGAAAGAAGCAATTTAATTTCAGCCTTTCAACCCAATGATCAGCTCCCCTATTTCCTAATTTTACTTTCTTTTATTATGTCACGAAGTCAGCAGAGTTGAAGAATCTCATAATTAGTTAACATAATATCTATAAGTGTAATAGATGACAGTAAATCAGCAAATGAATTTGCTAATAGTATAATTCATTAACAAACTAAATATAAGTATATTTATCATTTACACATTTGAAAACAGCCAAGTTGATCCTTTTGACTCAATTCATGATAAAATAACAGCTGAATAAACCACAATATATTTGAATATTAAAATCTTAAAGGCAGTTTTTACAATCATTAATTATGCAAAATTATAAATAAAGGATTTCCAAACTAAAATTTTAATAAAGAAAATTCTAATCAAGAATCAAGACACAAAACCACCAAAGGGTTTTTTAAAAAAATTCAAACAATATTATTGCCATAAGAAATCAATGTCTAAATGCTAAAGATGTCATTTTTATCATTCCCCAATAATATATATATATATATATATATATATATATATATATATATATATATATATATATATATATTCTGAAAAAATAGCAAATTCTTTAAAAAAATAATTTAAAAAAATTTCTAAGAATAAAAAAAACTGAAAAAAAAGAAAAGAAAACCCATGAAAACATGTTAGAAACCAATTAAAAGCTGTCAATAAAATTTAATCAAATGTAATGAAGAATAAATTACAGAGATATGAATGCCAAGACTGATGACTTTGAAGAAAATTTGTTAATTTATAATAAGGTGGCAATAAAATTATTTGATAAACAGCACCCATAATACTTATAATAAAGCATTTTAGATTCAATATTTTTTTAAAAAAATTATTCAACCATCACAGTGAAATCTTAAAACTATGTAAATTAATTATTATCCAGTTAAGTAATAAAAATTAAAATAAACACATGAAATCGAACATAGCTACATTTTTTAACAGCAGGTTTCGGACAAAATATCTTAAAATTCCCCAGTGTATTTTGTTGTCTGTTTCATATCATAAACTTAAAATAAATAGCTGATTTTTTTTTCATACAGTCTTTATGAATTTCAATAATGTGCTTCCGTCTTTTTTTTTTTCTTCCCCTTCCACACTCATTTCAATCAGTTTTAAAAGCTTTAATTCATACATATTATTGTGCTACAACTCTACAATGCAAAGTTTTGATCATCATATCATTTGCAAGCATATAAAATATTTAAGATTAATTAATCGATGATTATACATCTTTACATATTTATGAGCTAATTCCAATGCAAGTTACTTTCTGTCACTAATAAATAGAAGGCATGGGTTACAATAAATGTAAAAAAATCTTGAAAAGTTGATTCCTGAAAAACATTTAATATATGCTTTTAATAAGAAGAAATTTGATTCATAGTGGTTCCACTGTAATTTTAGTTCAGTAACTGTTGCTGTGGAATATAATTACATAACAGACCTATTCTTTATTCAAAAGGAACTCTGCAATCTTTTTTACCTCCCGTTTCCATGTAGTATTTGTATATACATATTGAAATTGCAAGTAATATTTGGATTCTAATTAAATATCAGCAAAAGGAAGCTTGATTAATTAATTAGAATCTAAGTGAGATAAATATGAATGTAAATCACTCAAATCCCGATTCTCAATAGTATATAATGCAAACCTCCAATGATACAGAAAGCAAAATAATTCAGAATCAAGTGAACAATAATGAATAAAAAAATATCCAGAAGTGTCAAAATGCAATTAAAAGTGCTACATTGTGATAACAATATCAAAAAAAAAATAATAATGAAAGTGCTAAATAGATATAAATTTTATGAATTTCATCATTTATTTTTATTGAAAAATTTTAATCAAGTAGTATAGAGTTATATTTTTTACTTTATTTCTTCAATATTTTCAAACAAGGGTTACCATGTTTCAGTTATATTTATAATAGTTCATACTGACTATTGTAGATAAATAATCAAAATGTATATTTACCCATCCTATTTATGAAGTCATAAAAGTAGAACCATGCAGCTTATTAAAAGATTTAAATGGAACATTTAATTAAATGAATGAACAAATTTTATACGAAGCTTTGGGAAAAAATATTTCTCATTATCTCAGTATATTCTCGGAAACAGAAATTTAAATTAGATCTAAAATTCAATTGCTGTGTCCATATAGTAATTTTCCATATGTGCATAAATTGCACCCTTTAAAGAAATATTACTATAACCGTTTCATCAGGTTGCTTGTTTACATTGAGCTTCAAGAATCCCTTAAAAAAAAAAGCCAAATGATTATTTCTTATCTATTGAATTCCATTTAAAAGTTGCAATTTACAACATTCTTTCTTAGGTGTGACATTTGTCAAGTGGTGTTCCTATGATTGGAGAATCTTCAGGCAGGCCACGTGTTCCACCCCTAGAGCCCCATTTGAGGTTTTCTGGGGTGCTTCGATGCCTGTCCAGTTTACCGACAAACTGTCAGAAAACTGGACAAACATCAAAGCACTCCAGAAAACTGCAAGTGGGGTTGAGGGGGGAAAGTGTATTTTTTTTTTTTTTTTTGCCACATAATTTGTTCAATTCAATTTTAATTCAAAATATTACAAGTAACAACAAAAAAGTTAAAACAGAAATCTTAGTTATTGAAATTATTCTGTTTATTATCTCAACAAGCAACAATTTCAAAATGATTATTTCAGGTTAATGTAAAAGAAAAATACTATCGTATATAGATTTCCTCTGGAGTAATAACTTAAGGCTTTCTTACTGTGCAATTCAATAGAAGGAACTTAAGGCAGTTGATTTTAACTACATAAAAGAATACTGCAAAGTATACAAATATTCAACCAAAATAACTAGGCTATGGAAAAATATTTGCTTTCATTGTTTGATCCTTTCTCCTACATTTATTTGTATTGCATCTAGCATGTAATAAATTATTTTGAGGAAAATACTGAAAAATCAACTAAATCACATTATAAATTAATCATGTTTGGTTTAAAAATCTATTTCAGAGTTAAAAGTTTTTTTTTTTTTCCTCTCTCTCTCTCACACACACAAATGCAGGGAATATAATTTAAAAAATATATACAAATAACCACTTCTAGGCAATATTCAAATACTGTAATAGCAGCATGCTATTAATAATTGGTCACATATTTTTTTTGCGAGGGGGGGATTTCTGATGATAGTAGTAAGTTAAGAGCAGTATATTCTAAATGCAAATACAATAAAAATTTTGCAATCTTCCTCAAAGAGAAAAAAATATTCAGTTAAAATATAAATGGAATAAAAAATGTAATAAACCATCATATATATATATATAATTGAAAAACATTCTTATGCACTTTATCTAATTGCACTTTACTGCATGGAAGCGAATATTAAAATACACCTTAAAAAAGCTTTAGAAGTATAAAAGCACATAAAAAATAGAAATAAAATACATGAATTAGTAATGAAATACAAATCAAATATTTTTCTCAACCAGTGATCGCTTTTTAAATTTGATTAGAAATTTTAACCACCAAAATAATCTATGAACAATATATTGAGGCAGCCATATATACTTTTTTTTCCTCTAGATTGTATTTTTTCTCTCTTCAGTATTTCCCCAACAGTTTTATTAAAGTAAAGTAACATGTTGACATGAAGATCATGAAAAAAATGTCTTTATGTATAGTTGAATATCAAGGGGAAAAAAACAGCAGGATTACAAGATATTCTATATTTATAAGAGAGCTGACAACTTAATATTACAATATAGTAAACACCAGAAGAAATATAAATATAGATAAAAGCTTTGTAAAAACGAAAAATAAAAAGTTCATCACAATTCATATATTACGGGTTAAGGCAAATATTAACTTTTCTGCTGTTATATATCAAACATCAGAAAGAAAAATTTGAATTGAGGGCTATAGTATTATATTTTACGTTTGAATTCCTCTTGACTTGTATGTATGTGTGTGTTTGTATTTACCGCACAGGGCGCAAGACAAATTTGGCGCGTAATTCACTGCACCATCTAACAAAATGATATTTGCATTCAAAAAATTGCTCCCCAGAAAATTCAACCTTAAAAATTATGCTAAAATAACTTTTATGAAAGAAAATAATTCATTCGAAAACATTATTAAATACGTTTCTATATTCTTTTGAAATTTATAGTTATGATCCATTATTCAAAATGCATCAACTTAAAAATCTCAGATTATTCAATTCAAATTTTAAAAATAAGTATTTTAATAAAAAGCTTTCAATGAAAAAATAATATCCGATATTCAATAATTACCTTGAACAAGAACACGAAATTTAGTTTCCGTGCCAGGATGACGAGGAGAAGGTTTTTTTTCATCCTCCAAAACCTTTTCTGCCCTTTCGATCACATTATAATTCTTTACAACAGTCTTAGCTCTTCCAACGACATATCGCCAAAGTAAACGGATTGCCATGTGAAAGGCGGATTTTAATATAAATCTTCACTGGCGTTAATGCAACCTACTCGATGGAACATCAACATCGCACTCCTAAATCTCGAGAAAGCATGCGAGTTTCATGAAATTTGTTGTGATTTCACTTCAGTTTACGTTAAAATAACTGTTCAGATTAGTTGACTCATTTTTCAGATTTGATGGATATTCAATTTATTTGTTCTATACATGCGAAAAGAATTAAATATAATAACATAAATCATTAGAAAAGTATAATTTTCAAGAAAAGTCTTTTTATCACCTTTTTATTATATAAAATGTATTAAAAAGTGATGAATAAAATCTTCTAGACAATTTCTCAATACTTAAGTGCACTTCAAATGGCAACAGCTGCACCAATGAAAATGGTGTCCCTCTTCCATTAATTAAAATTTTTTATTTTTATGAACGTGTATTTAACAGTTAATTATTATTTGTATTTTTTTCTGTGAAAAACTATTTGTTTAATATTTGGTCATACTGCTAAAGGGGCAACATTCATATTAGTAACTTTTTGAAAGATATCCCTTCTATTTGTAAATGTGAAAAACGTGAGTATTTGTTGTAATTTTTGAAGAATAACTGCATTCTTCTTGAATGTAATTACATCAGAAAATCTATGAAGCTTAACTTTTCACATAAAATGATTGATGAATTTTAAAACTCACATTACTCGTGACAATTAAGACATAAAGTGCGTATATTATAGCTATTAATGGCCGAACATTTTCATTTAATGCAGCTTTCTTAAAAGTTTTTGTCATTATGAGAGGAAATATAGTTGATAAATATTGACAAAATGTTTTGGTCGACATAATTTGCTTATTTATTTCTAATAATTATCATTAAGGTACCTATGTTGGAAGCGGGAAAACATGCTTTGAATTGTAATGTAATCTAAGAAAACGTGCTTTAAATAATTTTATATTAGAGTAACCAAATGACATGCTGAGTTTATAATATCTGCTAGAATTTATTCATCCTAAGTATATAAAAATAGAGCCACAACAGAGTATGAGAAATCCTTGTTTAAATCATGCATTGTTGTACTTAACGAATAATAATAATTTTAAAAAATAGTAATAGAATGTTTTGAAAAACGTTTTTTGTATGTAATGAAACAATTACAATTAATTCATAAGAAAGTGATCGTCATTTTAGGAAGCTAATAAATTTGACATAGTATTAACTTAAAATTAGCAAAATAATAGTGGGACTTATAACATAATTCAGCTATGTTTTCATTGTAAGTAAAAGATATGAGATCTTTTTCTGTGTATTTGAATCTGTGGTACATTAAAAAACTCTAAGATTATCTACAGAGCTTCTGCATCTACAAATTTTATACAGTGTTCAATTAAATCATGATCAGCAATTTTTACATAGGAAATTCTATGAAGAAGTACAATAGTATATTATATCAGCAAGATTGACACACAGAGGAAGTAATGCAAGCTCAAGCACAAAACTCCTTGAACCACAATTATGAAAACTTAGGGAATAATAATAAATTACAATTTGAAATTCCTTATATATTCTATTCCTATTTCATAATTTCAATGCATAGTTCCTGTCCAAGGTTACAAAATATCTAAATCCATCATTGTTTACATGTATTATCTTTTATAAAATACAGTACTTTAATATTTCTTCAGAATTAAATCACTCACTTGAGATCATTTCTTAGAATTCTGTTTGAACAAAAAAAAAAAAAAAATTACCTGGTCGTAGTCCCAGCCTTTAAAGTTGTTGGCCTATCCTCACCAATCAAAAGGATTGTATAGACTTTAAATCTGTCTTATTTAAATATTTATATTTCAGTGGTTGATTGTCATTAAGACCTTTACAACTACTCCTGGTGCTTTTGCTATTATTCTGTTTGTGGAGTCTGATACAAAAACCTTGCTAATCTTAGCTCAACTAATAAAGTAGTACATATTTTTATCAAAATATCTGTGAATTTATCATTAAGATTTTATAAATTGTGAATGGTTAATTCTATTTATAACAAGCATGACAACTTTCTTATCCAGTTTTAAGTAGTAAATACTAATTATCTAAATGAAATTTGATATGCTGATATATCTATAAACCTTATTTAAATATAATACAAAACATTTTAATCCTAGGAAAAATAATTAGCATTTACAAGGAAAAATACATTGTGATAAATATGACAAAGAAAATAAGCATGATTGTGTGTGACTTTCATTATCATTCAATTGCTCTAAATATTGATACATTTTAAGCTCCAACTAATATATAATTTTGAAAAATCAAGAAATTTAAATAAAAAATATTTAATTTGACAAATATTTTTAATGGGCATGACATGTGTAAAAATTTGAATAATCCTTACTTGCTTTTAACTTTGTTTTTATTAATGATGTTTAATAATATTTTTTTATACTTGATGCATTGTATTGTTTATTAAAATGGACAAAATTTATAAAATCCTTAAAAATTGAGAAAAATAAGAACTAAATTTTTTTCATTTATACCAACTTACATATTCATCAGATTCAAATTTAAACTTTCTTTTTGTTTTAGATGGCATCAAACACTATTTAATATTACTTATTTGCTATTTCTGTTAACAGGCAATGGAGTTCTTCATTATGATACTGTGCAATAATCCACTGTCCACATTACTTTTTCAGATTTTCTATTTTTTTCAACTTCAAAAAACTGCTCAAATCAACTGCTGAAATTAAACAAATGTCTTTTATTGCAGTTAGATGCAAGACTGCAAATAAAGTACTAAATGCAGTATATTTTTCTTATTCCTTTTATTTCTTGACCATTGGTAATCCACACTTTATCTAGTTTTACTTTTACAAATTCTGTTAGCTTTTCTGAATTCAGTAGGATGTTTATTCTTGTACAAATGTTCTTCGCATCATTTGCAAATTCAATCGATGTTCATAAATGAGTCATTCTGGCTTGGCTGACTTGAATATGATGCTTTACAATCCTATCTATACCATCAATATAACTTTTACCATGAGATGTGGTTGAGAAATATCCAACTGTAGTTATTTCATTTAATGTCATCAAAATAATTGTGTGTTTTTATTTTATGTCCTGCTATGTTTTTATTTTATGTTCCATCTGACTGTAGTTCTATCTGTTGCATTTTTAATTCTAGATGTTTATTTGAAAAATTTTTGAGAATTAATGTATTAAATATAAATACTGTATACTTATTATAGTGATTTTAATCAAAGATTACAACACAAGGTTCAGAACTTAATCAATAATAGTGATACTCCAAAAAATAGATCGTATTAGCATACAGTGGGGAAGATGAATTCTACCAAAGTATAGACTGAACTCTATCTTCATAAGTATGATATTTTTCAATAAAATTAACTAAGATTCCCATTAGGAAAACTTTGTTTTAAATCTATAAAGAATGAAGATTGTGTGCTCTTCATTCTTTCTATGTGCTTTCAAAGAAAATATCCGTTTCTCTAATAAATTAAAACAGTATGGTTTTTGTTTCGTCCAGTGGTACTGTCAGCTGGTATTCCTAGTGCTTGTATGATTTTTGAGTTAAATTTTTACAAATATTATTTTTAAAAAAAAGATGCCATCAATAATGGGAAAATAAAGAATGGAAGCAAATTGTGACAGACATGACAGTTTTAAACTTTCACGGTTAAATTAATTTTCTAGTTTTCCCATTTCGTTTTCCATCATAAATTGTTCCTTGTATTGCAAATAAAAGAGAGAATGAAAATATACTATTAAACTTTTAATCAATAGATAATTTTTATCTAAAAAGTTTTTTTAAGTGACAAACATGATGAGACATTATCATAAAAATATTCTAACAAAAAAATTGTACTGTTTATAATAGTAATTTTAGTGTTTTTAGAAAGCAATGGGTCAATATTCAAAACAAAATTATTAAAATAGTATTTGATTCTTTGAATGTTTTTGTTAATATAAAGGGATAATCTACTCAATTATATTGTCAATCAAATAGATTATAATAGTCAAAAAAGTTAACAAAGAGTAGTTAGTTTGATATATAAATATTTACTTTCTTATTTTCAACAGGTTTGGTATGTTTTTTGTGAAAATGGGAAAAAAAAAAAGCATTTGAAATTAATTGAAATTTTAAAAATGGTCTAAATTAATCGCAACATAGAATTAACCAAGTTTTTGTTACTATTAAGTTTTGTTATGGTAAACATAGCAATAAGCTTATTTAGTTTGATTCTCTAATATATAACTTTCATGATGCAATGTCAATTTTGGTATATTAATATTTTTAAAAACATATACATGAGCTTAAAATAATAGTGCCGATTCATGTGACCTAAAAGTCACATGTCATCTACAATTGCACGTCGTCACAAATTCCATTGATAATTTGTCCGTATTCTGCAAGCTGTTGTGTTTACATTTTATTCGGTGAATTGGAGTTATAAATGTATATTTTTCACATCAGATTACTAAATTATTATTTATTTACAAATATAAATATATTTAAGCAAATTTTTGTTATATTTTAATGAATGTACATTTTATTTATTTTTTCTGAGATAAAAAGAAATTTTATGGTTTTAATTCTTATAATGCTTCATGAAAGTCCTTTTTAATATCAATGGGAATTATTTTTGATCACAAACTTTTGATTTATGTTGGACTTACTTATGCTTAATATAGTATAAACTATTGTTTCATCTTAGATCAGTATAAAATGAAATTATATTTTAGAATGAATGAACTATTTGACTATTTGGGAATTTGACTATTTGGGATTGTATAGAATTTTTCCATCTAAGATCTGTTTGATGATCTTCTTATTTTCAATGCTGTCTGAAGATATTAAAAAGAAGTTACAATAGAAAATTTTAAATATTGAATCTGATATTCCCATTTCTGTAGCTATCAATATTTAATTCTTGTGTATTTGAGATTTTAATTGAAAAGCCTAATTGAATTAAAATCTTAACCAAGTAATTAAACTGTGTATACAACCTGTATGGATAAATTTTCTGAATGCTGCTTCTAGTATTTTAGATTTAATAATTTAAATACAAGATAAGTATAATTTTAAATTATTAAGAAAAAGGTGTCTATGATAGAAATATCTTCATGTATCTCTAATTTTTTTAATCATAGAAAAGTTAAAAATTATTAATGATCAAAATAACCCTAATTTGTTTAAATAATTATAATTTAAGTTATAAAAAACTTTCTTCAATTTTCACAGCAAAATAGAATGGAAAACTGGGAATCGTCAGGGAAATTTGCTGTAAAACTGGAAATTTTTTTTATAAATCAATAATTTTTACTAAACATAATTCAAGTAAAATGAAATCTTATTTGCTACTACTGACTATGGAAGAAAACCACTATCTTTAATTTATTGCATATATGTATAAATATATAATATTTTCATCGAAAGTTTTTTTTTTTTTTTCAGAACAAGTTAATGACATAATTAGTGATAATGTTTTTGTATAACTGTGGGAAAAGGAGCCTAATTAAAGCTTAGCTCCTGTTATTGTTATGCTTTAATGGGTCTCTTATTAAAAAGATATATATAGAACTATTCCTCTCCCCTTCGAACTTCAGATTGATCATACCAGAAGTTAAGAGAGCAAAAGTATAAATTTTGGGTATTAATATTCAAAACTAATTATAAAGTATTGTCCCATTTTTATAATTCTGAAACAATTTATTTTAATTAAATAAATATTTTACAATAATTATTTTCTTTCCCTGTTCTTGGAGATCTTTTTATTGAATTATGAAGTATTGGACGTTATTATTTCTGTGTTTTTTTGTTGTTTATTTTTAAGTATTATGATTATGTACTATTAAATTCTTCATATGAATGCTATGGGTGACATGAAATTAGCATTATTTATATGGATTTATATATTTTTTTTAATTTTGTGTTTTTTAAACTTTTTAATACATTTAACAAAATGCTCTGTAATTTTAAAATATTAACCATGGAAATTAATTTATTTGATATATTACAGATACACATGCTTCTTGTAATTTTTTTAAAAAGAGAAGGGCAACATTCTTTTTATATGGTTTGATGAATATGAAACTGTTTATATGCAATTTTAAAAAATTTATTCATACTATCTTTTTTTAAAATGTATACCTCTAAAACATTTTTCTTTTTATGCAATAAAGAAAAAAAATTGAAAAGGACTAATTTTCCACTTTTTTTACTATTTTGCGGGTTAAGCACTGAGCCAGCGTGTGATTTTTTTTATTATTATAGCTGATGACCTGAAAATCAGTGCAATTTTGATTTCATTTTGTATTTGTAAATGATTTTTTCTCCCTGTTAGTAAAATTATTTTTCTGTTCTGATTGGTGTGTTGGTAAGCAGTATGGATAGGAGAAACCCCACTGGAAGGAAACAAATCATTTCATTCTTAAGTACTCCACCAATATGCTTTCATTTTTATATTGCATTTTTCATGAGTAAATTTGATTAATAGTTCTGACATATGACTAGTTAGCTAAAGGTCTATCTAGATGAGCCTGTATCTTCTAGTGTTGGTTAATATATTTGCAAAAAAAGAGAATTGTTTTATATAATTTAAACTTATCTGAAATTCAAAAAGTGAAAATGTGTTTTTAGTTCTGAGAATGCAATTTTATTTTACATTGATTTTAGTTAAAAGCAACATTTTTCTGAATATATTAAAAACATCCAAAAAATGTCAGGGAAATTTCTTCAAAAACCTGGAATAGGCTGGGAATTTCAATTGGCAGAAATGTTGGTCACCTTGTGTATATACAAAAGTGTTTTTGCTTCAACTGTCATATTTTTTACTGAAAGCCAATAATAGCCAGTTCCTTTTTATTTAACTAACAACTCTCTAAATGTGAAAGTAAAAAATTGGTAATTTTACATATAAATTTAAGGTTTTTTTTTTTTTTCATTTTATTGCATAAGATTTTAAATTAATGCACAGAATAGCTCTATTTTTAAAACAGGATATCAGCAATAATATATTGTAAGTGTGAAATCTTTTCTTAATACTATTTTTTCATCCCCAAGATACTGTAGTTTCCTCACTATCATCTTTTATTTCTTAATTTAAAATTCAGAATTAATGAAGAAATAAAAAACTGCATTTTTCTTAGAAAAAGCTTTTTATGACATATCATGTTCTAATGATTGATCTCTTGACTGGAAAGTAGTAAACAATAATCATTACAAGCAGATATGAAGAATTAACGCAGAAATGCTGCACATAGGTCACTTAGTAATTTGGTAATTGTTGTGCATGTTTGGTTTAAAAATCTTTTTTTAGTGAAAATTATTTCTTAAGCAAAGAGATGTTTTTAATTTCCCAGAGTTGACTAAATTCTATACATCGTGAAACTTTTTTTCCCTTATTATTGCTAATTCTTTAATTAAATAGGTGTATAAATTATAATTTATTATTTATACATTCAATTATTATTGTATTTAACTTTTCTTATAACTTTCTTAACTTTTAATTATATATATATATTTAATTATTAGGAGTGTGAAAAGTATGAGAACTTTTGGATAAACTAAAAACAAGAAAGCATTATATCTCTATTTGTGATAATGTCATTTTTTTTTTACTTATGCAACATGCAATAGTAGAAAAAAATAATGAGCTGCCCACTGTGCAGAAGCAAGTCTTCTTGAAGATTGGAAAGATTTCTTTGCAATTTATGATGGTATGAAGAAAAGAAAGTTAACACTTATTGTGCTAAGCATCTACTTAATGCTATTATGAGAATACAACAATTTCAGTGCAGCAATAATTGTTTCAATTTAAAGAAAAGGATTTATACTTTCAGTACTGTGAATAGTCGCCAAGTAGAGAACAAAGCGAATGATGGCTCGCTGATGTTCGTTATACACATCTGTGATCATATTACAATCTATTAGGTGTAAAGTGGTTCTAATACATCTGCTATAGCAAAAAGTTTTTGTTATGGTGGTAATTTTAAAATGTATATTGCTCCTATAGTCATAATTACTTAGTTTAAATATATTATTAAATGTGTTTTATTTTTAATTATATCAATAATTTTTTTACGATATTTTAAATACTATGTATTGGTTAGTTGGTATAAAACTAATGTCGGATTGCATTTGTAATTTGGCTTTATGACAATCTATACAAAATTTACACAGAATCAGAAGAAACAATGTATTTTTTCGCATTTTTGATTATGTATTTTTTATAAAAGTGGAAATTCTAGTACATCCGCTATAGCAAAAAGTTTTTGTTATGGTAGTAATTTTAAAATGTATATTGCTCCTATAGTCATAATTACTTAGTTTAAATATATTATTAAATGTGTTTTATTTTTAATGATATCAACAATTCTTTTGCGATATTTTTAATACTGTATATTGGTTAGTTGGCATAAAACTAATGTCAGATTGCATTTGTAATTTGACTTTATGACAATATATGCATAATTTACACAGAATCAGAAGAAACAATGTATTTTTTCTTATTTAATAAAAAATAATTAATCATTATCATTAATTTTATGTTCTATATATTGCACAAATTTTTATTAAAAAAAGTACTACATGTGATCTTTTTACAGGATCATCTACAAATAGCAATTTAATGAAATCTTGTGTTATAATCTTTTAATTCGGTCATCGGATCAAATAGTATTCATAATTTTTAAGTTGAAATATTTAAAACAATTACATTTTATCGAAATTCAGGATTTGAAAATATTGAAGATCTTCTTACTTATATGTAATTATTATTGACAAACGTGTGCTCTCCCCCCCCCCCCCCTTCTATCAATAGACTTGAAAAGTTTTTTTATGATTTGTAAAACATCTGAAAAGGTGCTGTTAAATTTTTGATTGAGATAGCTTTTCAAATAAAATTTGAAATTAAGCAGCAATAGCGCATTTTCTAAAAGTACAGTTAAATTAGTTGCACAATAAGTTGGAGAATCTGGCAAAACATTTTTTAAGAAATTAACAGAATGGAAATATTTTCTCCTAGTTCTGTTATAGAATTATAGGCATTTCATCGATATTTCTCTTAAGGTACCCCCCTCCTTTTCTGTTTCAAAGTATCTTGTTAATTATCTTACAGAAGAAAGTATTCAATCTCAATTCATTATAAATGTAATGTATGAGGTTATATTTGATTAGTTCAGTTGATCCACAAGCTATTTCAGCATGAAATTCTTTCAATTAAGTATTTAATAAAAATTCCAAATTAGTAATAGTAAGTGAGAAATTTTATGTTAAAAAAAACAACTTTATTTGATTTGATGTAAAGTGTTAGACGTAACTGTTAATTTCATAATTAAAGAAAATTCTCTTGCATGGTTTAATATTTTTAAAGCATTATTTCATTGATAAAGCTTTAAAAAAAGAACTTGTATTTCTTTTTTTTTAAAAAAATAATACAATGCATAATGTGGTTGCAGTTAATACTATCATTCACTTTTTATTATTAAAATCCTCTGGACCAGAACCGATGTGTTAAAATGTAAGCAAAAATATTCAATTAGTGTTATTACTACTTGGTTTTATTTATTCAGTTTGTGTAGGTTTTCCTGCAACAAAAATATAAAGTAAAATGTCTTTGTTTTTAAGGCAAATTGATTTGACTGTTGTAGATGAAATTGAAATATTTAACAAATATGAAAGTTTACATGAAATGAATCAATGCAATAATATGGTACAACTGAAATCTTCAGAACTTCTTTTTAAAATTATGAACTTTCTTTGAACAAGACCAAGATCCTTTCCTTCGATCTGATAAAAATATTATTGATTTTATCCAATTCAATTATTGTTAACAACCGATTAATATTATCTGTCCTGATCATATTAAGAGGCAGGTACTATACATCAATATATCCTGAATGCCAAATAAAGCTAATTAATTTAAGGTCGTTTTTTAAAAATCAAATTTTTTAAAGTAATTTTTTTGACTTATTTATTGGCCTTCTAACAGTAATTTTATTAAATCAGTGTATTACCTGTTAATAGTCTTATGTGCTCCCTATATTAAGTTTTATCCTTCATGAAACTAGTGGGTGTTCCCAAAACTTTCTTGTGTACATTCTAATGAAGGTGTTAAACCAGAGAACGTGCCTTGTATGGCATTGGTGTACAGTAGTTATGAAATATTAACCTTTGGCTTGAATTTAGCATTTTTACTGAATCTTTTGGTGATTATAATATCCGAAAATCAAATTTGTGTTTTAGACGTGTTTTTCCTATTCTATCAAAGCATAAATTTGACACACGATTACAATTGTAGTCACAAAATCACATATTAAATTATATATTGAAATCTTTTTGTATTTGAGTTATTGCATTTATATGTTTTATTACAGACTGACAGAAGATCAGTCCCTTATAACATTTGGCTTTAAATTTGTTAGATGTCTTTTTTTGTACACAACTTTTATCTATCAAGCTTTCTTCGTTTGTAGTTATGTATTAATTTATATTCGAACAGCAGGATAGACAGACTTCCTCTAGACTTTTTGCTCAAAATTTGAAATCTGCACATTTGGTATAAGATCATATATCAAATTTCATCTAATTCAAAGCGTTTTTAAGTTATCTTTGTTGCAAATATTTTCAAAAAATGTGTTTTTCAAACTAAGATATGAAGATTTATCAAAATCTTGAAATCTTTTTTAACAATTTGAATACTTTATATACGAGGAAGTAAAAAAAAATGATAAACAGGTTGAATAAGAATTTATCATAAAAATAGATTCAGTTCTTTTACAGCCAAAATTTGAAAAATCGAATCAATTAAATATAAATGGCTTAACTCTTCAGTTCCTTTCTGTGTCACAAGAGAAAAAGAAGTTGAAAAATTTTAAATTTTAAAAAAATGGATGAGGTAAAAAATATAGTTTAAAGCGATAACAATGAGTGACTTTGAAAATGGTAGGAAGCTAAATTGTAAGAAAAAAGTAATATTTATAGATAAAACTTTGTGTATAAAATTTTAATAAATAGTTTCATCAATATTATAGGATAATCTCTTAGTGCTATTTTGAAATAAATATTTCATTCCTTTTGAGAAAAATGGTAGAATACGTATCAATTCGATTTTTTTAATTCCACCTGATGTGTGGAAAATTGGAGAAGGGTACCAGCTCAGTTGTCGTCTTCGTCACTTTACTATGATTGAAAATTATTTCGAAACAGCCATCGTGTTGCTTCAAAATGGGATATTCTTCTAGCTGAACTAAACTCGGTAAATAAAAATATTTCGGTTACAGGATATGTTTTCTTCATAATTTAATTAGATGACATTTTCTGTTTCGACCATTTGTTGTATTAGTCAAAATCCAGTTCTTTATGGATTTCACCATTTAGCATTGATTTATAACACTTGCGGATGACTTGATTTTAAACCATAATTTTAAATATCTATACATCTGTGCTCATTGATCGTAACAGTGAAGATTAAGAAGTTTATTTTTGGAGTAAAATATAATCATGTAAATTTCTTTTAATTTTATTTAAGAAATACTTAAGCGGTTAAATTTTTTATGGATTTTTTTTAATATCACTTAGTTATATATCGTTTGGCTCAGTCTGTAACATTTTCGAGCAGCTACGAGATTGAAAAGTTTAGTGAAATTGGTATTATCATTTTAAGCAAACCTAATAAACCTCAACCTAAGCAAAATTTTCCGACAGGGGACAAGACATACCAGTGGGAGGGTAAATATAATTTCCCTAATTTTGCTTAAAAATAAAAGTAATTAATTTCATATTTATATCAAGGTAAATTAACTATTACAAATATCAGTAAAATTAGTTGTAATAAATAATTATTTGTTAATTGTATGGTGCCGGGGAATAAGAATTGCATCACTAAACGACGATAAATAATAGAAAATGAAAATTCAGTAACATTGTCTAAAATTCAATGTACCGCTCGAGTATTGGAAGCAAATTTTCGCAGTATTTAAATTTTATCGTAACTTATAATAACAATGTGTGTCTGTTGGTATTTGACCTAGAACCTACCAAACTTCGCACATGCATATTTAGAAGGGTGAGAATGTGCATCTTGGGCTCTCTTTTCTTTTCTTTTTTTAAATATAAATTAGAATTTTCAGAAAAAATTTCGTTAATTTTTAAATCTTTCCACGATAACTTCTAAAAATATCGCAGCACAAAAATGGTTTTTACATCATCTAAAAATTTATCTTTTCAGTGGCACCAATGTTTTAAATTTTTAATTAAGATTCTATTTTTAATACATTAAAAAATATCTTTAACACATTTTCTTTTTCTTCCGAAAATATCGCACAAAAAATAAACTTTACATCATTTTAAAATTCAAAAAAAATGTATTTTTTTATGATACAAGTAAATTAATAATCATTCAAATTTTTTTAAAAAAAATTTTGGCAATTTTTAAAAAATATATTTTTGGCAAATTTTGAACAATAGATTACATTGTTGCGTTGAGGTTTTAACCGTTTTCATTGTTTCATCAACTATCATATAGTTTACGGGACGGATTATAAAAATTGAAGATAACAACACCGTGAAATTTAGAAGAACATTTACGTTTTAAATAATATCACGTTGTTATGGGATTGATCTCCATTAGAAAGGTTCATGTTCACATTGAGCGGAGCGCATGTAGGACAGTTAAAATAACACAGCCTTAATGTTCGATAATGTATTAGAATCAGGAATTTAAAGTTGTGTTTGTATGCTGAACAATAAAGCTGTGATTTAAATAAAATTAGGTATAACCAATATTCTTGGCAAACCTGTGATCACTAAAGCCGATTAGATCTTCACCGATAGGAAAAGAATTCATCATAACATCACGTACCTTACATTAAAAATTTATGAAATTAAGCAATGCATTCTACAATATTTAAACCGGTATATTTGAAAAATAAGTATTTACCTTTTAAACTGCCACATAAAACATTTTTGTACTGTTATTATTTCAGAAGTTGCAATCTGACTCGTCTCCATTGTAAAGGTACATACACACAATAAACAGAACATATAAAAAAATTTAAAATAATTATTTCATTGTCTGACAATTTGAGGGAATCATAAACATGAAGTTAGATATAACTCGAACGATTTAATTGAAATTAAAATTACAAATATCCCCAGAGAACCAGCTGGTCGTCAAAGCCCACTAGATTTCCTCATTGGCAAGAGAAGGATTCAGTAATATTATGTGACCTTACTTCCTTATAAGGATGATTTAAAAATGAGCGTTGCATCCTATAATATTTCAAACAAAGCCTTTGTAAATATAAGTTTTTACATTTTAACTATTTTAGAAGTTCTAAAAGTCGAGCAAAAGCACTGAAGTCTGATATGTATTTTGTTCATTTAATTAAATGTTTTAAGAAATGATTAATTAAAAATAGTGAATGTCAGAAATATCACAGGTACCTAAAAATGTACCCCAGAATGGCATGTGCAAATTTCATGTCGTAAATGGTTAGTAATGCAAAAAATGTTTTTTTTTTTTAATTATAAGGATAGAGTTTAACAAAATATTTAATTTTTAACAAATCCCAGCGAGCCAGCTGATCGTCAAAAGTGGCTAGTAATAAAATAAGATAATGTCCGAAGCAAACGAAGATAACTATTAACTTATTATTAAAATTGAATATTGAAGGATAAATATTACGATATACTTTAAAAATTAAGCTCATACTAATTAAATTGATATTGATGAATATAAAGAAAAATCAATCAAATCAAATGTTAAAGAATTTTTTTCAAATTACAGGTTTGTACTTTTTTAAGTCTTCAAACTAAATCATCTAGAAGTTCTTTTTAAAATAAGAATTAGACTAAACAACACGGAGAGGTATTTAGATAATTTAAAATTCATGTAATGTAAAATCCTCTTAAAATGTTGCTTGAAGTCATTTGACTAAATATTTTCGATAAAGTATGTATAATTTTTTTTTAATCTCCGTACAATATAGAAGACTATATCTATGAGGTATAAAAAATTTTCTTTCATTCTTTTAGACATTTCCTCAAAATATAAGCAAGAATGAAATTATTAAACACTGACTAATTTCTAATAATGAAGCATGACTGCTAATTGCACTAAAACAAAGTAAATACACTGTAAGTAATGACCATCAAATGCACTAACAAGGTTAAATTGACTATTTTGTAATATGTACGGATAACATCTCTCTTGCTCAAACAAACATCCTTAAACATCGGTTTAAAAAAATTAATTTTAGAAATTTCATAACTGCATCTTTAAAAAGGACGATGGTGAATTTCCAGAGGTCCTCTATCTTGAAAGTAATAATTTCGGGAAAAAGAACAGTATTGAATTTTATTACCTGCAATTTATCTTCAAAATGTGGATAAATTCCTTCCCTCTTCCTCAGTCTAATACTCAAGTACTTGAAATAATGGAATATTTTAGATGATCCAATTCAGTAACCTAAAGGAAGAAAATTTCTATTTTGGTTCAATTCTACTTGATTATTATTATTATTTTAATTTTTCTTACTCATTTGCTGAAAATTTCGCCAATGACCCTCTGAATCTTTTAACCTCCCAGTTTTCGGAATTACCTTTTTATGCTTATGAAGTCGCTTAATTTTCTTGAAACCACTTTAAAGGAATGTTTAAAAAAATATCTATATATTTTAAAATATGAAGGAAAACTAATGAACCATCACTCAGTTCCAACCATTGATTGAATTTTGCCCTTTTTTTCCCCCTTATGAAAGCTCAAGAATTACAGATATGTTATCAGAGATTAACTGCCTTCCACCACACTCCACTTCCGACAGAAAATTGAAAACTTCACTGTATATTCTCTATGGGAAAATCTTGGTTTGGTTTTGTGCTGGATTCTGGCGCAAGAGTCATATTTAGCCATTCTGCGCCAATCAAATGGTAAAATTATAAAAATGTTTTTAAAAATTTCATTTATTAAAATATTAGATCAGGGATATAATTGTAAAAACACATAAAAAATAATGATAAATTTTAATGCATGAGAATTCAAAACAATGATTGAATATTTTCTTTTAGACGTAAAACACAAAATGGACAAAAAGGGTGCTAAATGCATGTAAAAACCAATAGATTTGGGTGATATTTTTCACCCACCAGGTCTAATAATGTTGAAAAAGCGGAGGTAAAGAAACGAACATGATAAGAATTAAAAAGAGGACATTCAATTAAAACATGATGAACAGTAAAAGGATCTTGGCAGCTGTTGCACATAGGCGCATTTTCTCCAAATATGAGATGTTTATTGGTAAAGCGCGTATGCCCTATACGGAGACGAGTCAATTTAACATCCATCTCACGTATAGGATGAACAGGCCACAAAGCATTGTCCGTTTTAACAGAATGCAATTTATTTCCGATCTGAAGATCCCATGACTTTTGCCAATTACAATAAAAGTGATGAACAATAGATCTTTTAACATCATAACAGGAAAGCCCTATGCTCAAAAAAATCGATGCAGATCTTGCAGCCAAGTCTGCCCTCTCATTTCCCAAGATGCCGACATGACTCGGAACCCAACAGAAAATAATTTGAAACCCTTCATTCTGCAGTAATCTCAAAATTATCAAAATTTTAATAGCAATCGGATGTATTCGATAGTGGTAATGCGTAAGTGTCTCCAAAGCACTCATGCTATCAGTGTAGATAATAAATTTACGCTGAGAAGAGGGTGAAATTTTCTGAAGAGCACAGAAAATCACCACCAACTCGGCAGTAAAAACAGAGCAATAATTGTGAAGACGATGGCTCAGCGTATCAGATGGCAATATTATGCCACAGCCGACATGACCGAGCCATCCATGAAAAGTGGATCAAAAGAAGAATACCGATAGCGATAGTAGAAAAAAATCTTTTGCAAAACAACAGGTGCAGTTGAGGATTTATCGAATCCTATGAAAGGATTTAAGTAAGAAAACTGTGGGTTATCCCAGGGTGGGATACAAAAGACGTCAACAGCTTTAACACGAACCGTGTTAAGGTCCGAGTCATGCAGGAGCAATTTGGTTCTCTCACAAAATGGAAGGATGTGAGAAGGGCGGGTATTATAAAGTCGACGAAGACTTATTGGCAATGACATGACTTATTGGCATAAAGGATGTTTCGGAACGGATTTTGTTCGAAAATAAAATGTGGTAGACAATTTCTGTCGCCTTAAAGAAAGGGGTAGTTGGTGACATAACATATAGGCTTTCAACTGGAGACGTACGGAACGCACCAGAGCAAATGCGCAAAGCAGAATGATGTACGGTATCCAGTCGCCGCAAAACCGATGAGCGGGCAGAGCCAATTACCATACGTCCATAATCGATCCGAGAAAGAATTATTGCCTGGTAAATGCGAAGAAGGGAAGTTCGATCAGCACCCCAAGATGTTCTGGAGAGTACTTTTAAAATATTCAATGATTTCTCACACTTCTTCCGCAGGTGCAAGATGTGCGGAAGGAAAGTGAGTTTCCGATTGAAAATCACTCCCAGAAAACGTATGTCATTCACAACAGGAATGGAAACATTTCGTATTTGAATGTCAGGATCTTGGTGAATGTTTCTTTTGCGGCAAAAATGCACACAGCGGCTCTTCTGTGGCGAGATATTGTGTCCATTGTTATCGCACCAATCTACCACTTTATTAACGGCATTTTGCAATTGGCTCTCTATTAGATTCATATCACTACCCTAGCATGATATCTGCAGATCGTCAACATAAAGTGCTCCATTTACAGATGTAGACAATTGATTCAAAATCTGTCTGAGATGAACAATAAAAAGTGTAACACTGAGGACACTTCCCTGCGGAACTCCCTCATCTTGAATAAAAGAATCAGAATAAAAGTTGCCTACACGAACGCGGAATGTCCTGAGATAAAAAATTCTGTAAAAAGATGTGCAAGAATATAGGCAAGTTACCTCTAAAACCGAAATTAAAAAGTGTTGGAAGTATGCCAAAGTGACAAGTAAGGTCATAGGCTTTTTCTATGTCGAAGAATATGGAGACAAGGTGGTTTCTCCTAACAAATGCATTGCGTATTTGGGTTTCCATTAATACGAGGTTATCGAAGGTAGATCGACCCCAACGGAAACCACTCTGCAACGGGAAGATGCATCCTTGTTTCTCCAGTTCATATACAAGACGTGTATTGACCATGCGTTACAAAGGCAACTCGTCATAGCGATTGGCCTGTAGTTCAGACGGTTGGATGGATCTTTGTCAGGTTTTAGGATAGGAATTACAGTAGCTTTGTGCCATTGAGTAGGATATATTTGCTCAATCCAAATTCTGTTGAACAGTAATAACAAATTGGAAAGGGAAGTTGAATTTAAATGGCGAAGCATATTATACGTAATTCCATCTGGCCCTGTACTGGTATCGTGGGTATTAGATAATGCTGCTTCCAATTCATACATACTAAACTTACAGTTATAAGGAGAGGTACTTCGGTCATTAAAACGCAAAGGAAACTGTTCCGCGCGATTCTTAATTGCCAGAAAAGATGGACTGTAAAAATCCATTGCGGAAACTTGTGCGAATGCTTAGGCAAGAATGTTGGCCACTTATAATGGGGAGAATGCATCTCATTTCCTGTTTTTAATACAGGGATGGACGATTCACTATAAATTCCATTAGCGGCCTTTACTTTTCTCCATAAATGTTTACTAGATGTAGAGGATGTGATAGATGATACAAATTTTATCCACGATTTCCTTTGACTACGACGGCGAATGCGACGAGCAAGAGCTTCGGTTCTTTTAAAAGTGATCAAATTCTCTGTTGTCGGATACCTTCTAAAAATATTCCACATTTTCTTTTGATTCTTATGACTGCTGCGGCAGGCTTCATTCCACCACGGTCTACAAAATTTTCTTAGACACGGGGAAAATTTTGGAATGGTATTATTAGCCGCATTTATAATGGTTTCAAGGACACATTGAACTGCATCGGAGATGTCTGATGTACTGACCATAGTCTGAGTGATATCTGCCAACTGTGCAGATTTATCCCAGTCTGCTCGCTGAAATATGAAACGCGGAGGGCGTAGAGTCGCACTACCTCCTTCAGCATACGAGACAATAATTGGGAAGTGATCACTGCCGTAATGATCATTGCTAACTGTTAAAATGAGAAATGGCAGCAGTTCGGGTGAGCAAATGGCCAGGTCAAAACTATGGAAGCTACGTGTGGGTTCATGGAAGTAAGTTTTCTCTTGACTGTTGAGCAGGCAGAGGCAGTTGTTATAAATAAACTGCTCAATCTGCCATCCACGAGAGTTTATACTTTCCGAACCCCACAAAGTACTATGTCCGTTAAATTCACCCAGTAGGATAAAAGGTGAAGGAAGATGCTCTACAAGGTTGTCGAGATTTTGCTGATAAATGACATCATGAGACGGTAAATAAATACAACAGACTGTGACCAATGTCCGTATGTGAACTTGCACAGCCACAGCCTGTAGAATTGTGTGTAAAGTGAGGGATGTACTTGGATATAAATTAGATATGAAGATACAGACACCACCAGAAGTTCGAGCCCCTGTGTCTGCATCTTTCCTAGTACAGTTATAGCAATGCAATTTTATGGGAATATTGGATGTCAAGAAGGTTTCTTGAACACCAAAACAGATGGGATTTAAGGTATTAAAAATGGTCTTGATGTCATTAAGTTTAGATCGAATGCCGCGACAATTCCAAGACAGGAAGGTACCCATTAAGAGAGTCTTTTTGATGAGGGATGAGAAGAGGCAGTGGTTGGAGTTGCCTGTATTTCGCAACTCATTTCCAAGTCATCATCATCCTCAGATGGGTGTAATTTAATATCAGGGTTATTATGGGGAATATCACCGAAGATAGATGACAAGTCCTTATGGACAACACCTTGCTTCGCTAACCCTAAGGCGACGGAATTTTTTGATTTGGATTTTTTTAATTTCAGAATGAGGTAATTATGCGAAAGACCGCGTTTCGCAAGCTGCAGTTTCAGTGAATTTTGAGATTTACGTTTAGCTTTGGAATTTAGTTTGCCAACTTGAGATGTTTCAGGTGCACTAGAATGATCTATATCGGAATTTTTCCTGATATTTCTAGGTTTTGGGGCAAGGTTTTTACAATTTTTACAGGAACAGTTCTCACAAAATGATGTTTTAACTGCGAAAGAATAACTTATGCCTGGGGTAGGAGTTTGTGCTTGCACTTTACGCCTGGCTTCAGTGTATGATATGCTTTCTTTTATTTTAACTGTTGTGATCTGTTTTTCCAGGTTCCAGCGTGGGCAGAATCGAGAATACAAGGGGTGGTCGCCATCGCAGTTCACGCACTTTTCTTGTGCGGAACACTGCTGGCTATCATGCCATTTACTAGCACAACGGGCACAAGTAAGTGACCCGCGGCAATTCAGCTTTGAGTGGCCAAAGCGCTGGCACTGAAAAAATCTAAGAGGGTTTGGTATATACGGACGGACTGGTAATCTAATGTAGCCTGCATAAGCGAACTCGGGTAAATTTGGTGTTTGAAATGTTAAAATGTGATGTTTGGTTTCAATAAGTCGTCCATCTCTCTTTATAGCTTTATACGCCGAACGTCTATCACTCCTTGTGGCTTCATTTCATTTTTAATAATTTCTAAGGGGATATTTAACAGTTCTCCACAGGTAATAACATCTTTAGAGGTATTCAGAGATTGGTAATGACTGATTGTGATGGCTATTGTTGCTAATGCTTTTAGTTTTTGTAGCTGCTGGGCTTGCTTTCGAGAATTCACCTCTACTAACAAGTCACCAGAGCGCATTTTCCGGATATATGTAACTTCTCCAACAGTTGCAGTTACGACCTTTTGAACTAAAAATGGTGATACGCTTGAAAAAGTTTCATTCTTGTCAGATATTCTTTTCAATACGGAAAATTAATCAAAATGGTTAAGAGGATTAAAGGAAGTTGGAACTCTACGATGCCCACTAAAGAGACCCTTTGAGGAAGCGCCCATACGATATGAAAGGAAATTCGGGCCCGACGGCACCGTTAAACCACGGAGCCCAACAAGGGAAGGCAATTACTGGCTCTGGTCTTTTCCAGCCTCGGCATACACCTCAGTTCTAGCCGGAATCTATACGCTGGGAGTTACCCTTGGGGACAGCGACCACCCTTAAAGCCAAGCCCAAGGAGTAACCCCTTCGCTTGATCCCTAACAGACTAGCCACTCAGGTGACTAGGTACCAGCCGATTGATACACCGGGGACCACAGTGCACCACCCGTCTAATGGGTCGCCACGCACGGCAAATACGTGGGGGTATTTGCTGTCCATGAGAAGCAGGAAGCAAACAGAGCGGCGACAGCTTCTCATGGAGAGCTCCCTCGAGGGAAGGAAAAACACAGCGGAAAGCAGAAGGCGTAGAGAAGAGCGAATTGAAAGGGAGTAAAGATCCCTGGGTACCTCGGGATTGGGATGCCCGTACCCACCTGAAGAAGGTGAGCCCCTGAGGGGGGGGAATCTTGGATTAACCCCAACTATTTAACAGATTGCAAAATTTTTATTTTTATTTTATTAATTTTACTAAATTACCCCTTAATGAGTTATCAATATTATGTTATCGAGAGCCCTTATTTGATGTTGTTCGAGGATTATAGAAAGCCTATGAATGTGACCTCGTAATTATAAAATGGCGAGAGCAATATCTGAACATTAATCCTCTTTTTTTTTTTTTTTTTTCTTAAGAATTCCACTCATTTCTGAGTGAAACTGTTGAATCTTCGACATTATATTTAATACTAATCGCCTCTGACGATCAACTGACTTGCTGGTAATATTGGTTTAAATTTAATTCCCGTTAAATCTTTCAGATCAAACTTCATGTCTATGATTCTACCAAATTGTCAGGCATTAAAACCGTGTTACTTTAACAGTCTTACAAAAATTTTATTCATTGTGTATATGAACCACCCTAATGAAATCAAGTCCCATGACATCATAGTGCTATTAAAAACATAACTGTCCTATCCATTCATGTCTCATTTCACATTACTGCAACTTCGCTTACTAATTTCCTACTTTCTTTAGTTTTGAAAGGAAAAAAAAATGAAACTTTAATTTATCCGCCTATGGCAACCAGTTGGTTCGTCAGAATTATTGGTTATGTAAAATTTGGAATTTACTCCCGGTAGTAAGTCGACATTTGGCACGCTGCCAAAAGTAACGGTGTTGCCCAGAAGCGTCTAGGGACTGCTCCAAATATTCTACTCCGAGGGAAAAATTTGCGCGGGGAAAATCTTCAGAGTATTAATTTTATTATGCCTATCCTCAATGGTCGATATGGTTGTGTCCGTTATTTATCGGCAGTTGAAAGATTGTTTTGTACGTATTTATTAATAAATGAAATTATTGTGTGCATATGAAAAAGTATTATCTTTCATTCATTTACGGATTTTGTGGGAAAATTTGCACGGAAATCTTAAGAATATTAGCTTATTATACCAATAGAGTTGAGATACTAATAGAGGGAGTGCAATCCTACTTTGGTGTAGGACAAAATAAAATCACGAGACTTGTGGACAGAATTTGTGTTCACTGTAACCGCATTCTCCGTTCCCCATTATATTTCAAAGGCAGATTTTTTCTCACTTTTAACTGTTGGATTTTAAAACTTATTTAAGCCATGGTTAACTATTGCTGTGGAATTGGATGCAAAGAAAAAGCTTCTAAGGATAGTTCTGTATCATTTCACAGGTATGTACAATAAACCTATTCTGTTTATATCCATTTTAAGTCAATTTAAAATTTCGTAACCTCCATCACTCAGTGATTTTGGTGTTAAAACTGAATAATATTTCATAGTTTGGTTTAGTTATTGCATTAAATTTACTTAATCTGTTTTTAAGCTTCATTTAAACTGATGTAACTGCATTATATTTTGTTACTTGCTTTATTTTAATCTCGAATGTGTTGCAATTGGCGTAATTTTTTCTCGCCAATATAAGTGTTTACATAAAAACACTATTGGTAATTGGTACTGGTAATGGTAAAAAAACACTATTGACCAATTAATGTGTATTTATTTTAGTGCAAATAAAGTTTGTTATTATTTCTAATATGTTGTTTCCTTTTTACCATAAATATTTGAATCGTATTATACCGTAAAAGATATTAAATCATCATTGTGAACGAAATCGTGAAACTAAAACGTTTTATTGAAAATATTATATAGTAAAATTTCATAAATGTTGCTATCAGTAATTGCATGTTTTTATAAATTTTAATTAAGAACTAATAAAAAACTAGTGGATATTCTAAAGATAAACTATTAAAGAAAGAAATGCTATCTTTACAGATAAAAATTTTGTCTGAATGTAACTTTATTAATAACTTGCGATATAGCACATACCCTAAAATCACCGTTTTCGTAAAAATTTCGAATTTCTTTATTATTTTGTATTAAATCAACACATTTAAGATTCCAAAAATGATTTAATTTTGTTTCAGCGGTAGTTAGAAGCAAAGTTACCACCAACACTATAAACCAGAAGCGAAATATTTAAAACTGATTTTAACAAGGAGAAGGCACGAGGTTTAAAATTGAGTTCGGAATGAGATTTTGTATAATGATAGTATACATTTAGAATGTTTATTAATGAAAATATTAAGACTCAATAGTCAACCTTCAAACTTTCAAATTAGCTTATATACAAATAATGGGTCACCCGAACGAGTGCTCAAGTAGTGTAGTGGTTAGGGCACTGGCGTAGCATTCAAGAAACCTGGATTCGATTCTTAGCTAGCGTTGCTTTTTTTTTCTTTCTAAATTATTTCAAAATAATTTAACAGTTTTAATTAATATCTTTTTCATTTTTTATGCAAAAATAAAGATTATTCAGAATATTCAAGAAAAAAAAAGACCTGGGTCACTTTTATAATCTACTTTTATTATAAAAAGTTTTTTTTATCTGCATGAGATAATGATAAAAGTATTTGAACATGTAATGTAAAATTAAAAGATGTTTTGGGGTAAAGAAAAGAAATAAGATGTTTACTTAAAGAAGAAAAATACTTACTTTTAATTAATGCACAAAAACAAACTAAAAAAGTAAATATAATTTAAATCAATAAACTCGGCTACTGATGTAAAAAAGAAAACATTATTTTCGAAACCAGTTTGCTTAGTTTTCAAAGAATGAATATATATATATATATATATAAATTATTTAGGAAATGTTAACCGGAAATGAAAACCGACCGGACCTAATGCCGGGAAACAAAACGTTGCGCAGCAGTTTTTGAGTATGCCAAGATTTGCGAAATGGAGAAAGAATTCCTCAAGAATCTACCACTATCTTTCTATAGCACAGACATAGACTTGCTAACTAAACGATGGGACCTGTGTTGCAAACACCCATAGCAGTTTCTTTTGAATTCCAATAAAGGTATTCTTTTCATTCAACTTGTTCACTTTTTTGTTAGCATTGTTTTTCCTAAAGGCAGGAGAAAGAAATCAATACACATTGTAGTATAGGATGTATATTTCATGATCTGCGTACTCCATCAAAGGATTATTCAATAAAGATACCTTTTACTAAATTTAAAAAAATCAGCGTGCTCAATCAGAAAGTAAATACTCAAGCTAAGAGACCTAGAGTTTAAAAATGTGCGATTTTTTTAAAAAAATCACCATTACTTATTTCTAAAATTAAACGACTATTGTAATGGCCATAGTATTCAAAAATTTTATGTAAATCATGTTTCAAACAAATATGTATTCAATTCTAATCACTTCTAACAACCAGCTACTTTGACGGAGTTATTGATTATATTTAATTTTATTTAAATCTTATACTTGTAACTTTATTTTCGTGATTCCGTAAAATTTAAGGCATGGAATTTTAATTGTCTTGCATACAGGGTGATTCAAATTAAAGTATTCCTGTTTGGAGAGAAAATTTTGGAGGATATACAGTATAGGCAATTATAAATTGATTGGTGCAATAATAATAATAAAAAAAAGTTATAAAAGAGCCGAAAGATGAAATGTGGCGCTGCGATCGATTTAAGGTAATGAATATGAAACATGACACTGACAATAAAGATAAGAATATAAATAAGCTTCACTACACAACAAGAACTTTCATTACTAGAGAAATTTCAATGACAGTAACAAACGAAAGAGCAAAATTATCAAACAAAAGTTTCACCGATGGTGCTGAATGTGCCCATCTTGCTTTAGGGCTAACATGTTACATCGTGTTAAAACACGACTCACAGCTGCATGTAACAGCTCGGGTCCAATATCACGTACGTGCAAGAGGATATGGTTCTTCAAATCCGCCAAATTTCCTATGTTTCCTCAAAAAACGTTATCTTTGAGGTAACCCCGAAGCCAAAAATCACAAAGCGTTAGGTCAGGTGAACGTGGAGGCCATCTCTTAGGAAATGCAACACTGATAATGCAATCCTCAGTAAAATGACTTAGCAGTAATTGTTGAACCACATGTGCTATGTGAGAAGGAGCTTCAAATGTAAACAAAAAATCCGCTTCATACTTGGCGGAGAACGTAAATGGCAGACTCTTCGATGAAATGTTGCGGATGCCATTCGCATAAGTTCATGACATGTGGCTTTTACATCACATGAATTGACCCCATAGCATTCAATTCCATCACCTTTCATTCTCAGATCTAAAATCCTCTGGAAATGAGAGGACTAAATGGAAGAAAATTGTTTTACTGACATATCTTTGGAAAAATAGAATCTGCATTCGCCTTTCGGCTACAATTTTTCTTTTTCATTGTCCTTTTCAAATTTCCTTAATTTATTTGTTTGTTTCAAGAAAAAACACATTTGAATATAAATCTCATATAAAAACAATGACAAACTATTGATTTTAAAATTGTTTTGTACAAATTTTATGATGATAATTATGTATTAATGCGGAATTTTTGAAAAGAGTTGCAGTTTCTATAAATATTTAAAATTACTGAAATCAAAACATTAGATTTGTAAATATCAATGTACTATTAAGAATTTTTTTAATGATTGTATGCTCTTTAATATTCTTAAAAAAAAGTTAAAATTTTAAAGATTCCTTTTAATAAATTATAATACCAGAAATCGTTCTCCTCTAAATTTTCATTTTCAAAATAAACAACATAGAAAAATCCAAGCTAAATGTTTTAGAAAACACATTTCAATTATCGTGTTCAAATAATATAAAAAAACTAATAAAACCTAAAACAGAAATATTTGTTTCCGTTCAATAGAAGTTCAGAGTTCAAGCTAAGCGGAATAGCAGGGACGCAGAAAATCCAACTTTTCATTATGACTTGTTTGGGTCCGAGAGTAACGACTCGCGGGCAAAACAAAAAACCGTATGTCTATTTGTCATAAGAAATCCATGTATATAATATTGATTATTATATAATTTGTTCCGAATAGTCTTCGATTAGAGTTAATGAACACATCAGCATTACCTTTCCAAAATTTTCATTTAAAAAATTATTAAATTATATATTGAAAATTTTTATTTTATAATAAAATCTATGAAGAGAAATAAATCGTTTACGGCCTATGCTTTTGTAAACATTTGTTGACATTTAATAATTATATAATAAAATTTAATATAAATTAATAATTATATAATAACATTTAATGTAATTATAATTATTAATAACATTTAATAATTAATCTATAATTTTGTTGACATTTCAATTTTTCCTCCGCTTTTTAGCAAATTATTGTGGCAGAATATACTGTTTATAGAAGTTAGTATATATTATGATAATTTCTTTTACAATATTTTGTGTTGTTGTAACAATGATGCAAGATTTTTGCCTATTAGTTTGAAGATTTTTTTTTTTATTCTTAAAAAGTATACTGCTATGAATATATTTTCATTGAATGTTTACACTTACATTTTAAAGAAATCATTGATATTGTATTTTTGCTAGATGCTGTTTGTTAATGTTTGATTTTTGATATGCATGTGTTAGAATTGTGCAGTGACCTGTGAATTTATTTTTTTGTTGATACAATATGTTGTATGCAGAATCAAGCATATATTTGATTGTGTTATCCTATTTTTTTCTTTGGTTTGCTTTTCCTACTGTTCTAGAGTTCTGAATTATGATAATTAATGGTTTATACATCAAGAAGTGCATTTCATCAAAATGTAACCAAGTTTCACAAATTATCTAACATTGCATTTTAAGTTACGTATTTGCTTCCTAACAGCTGTGTGATAGCTATTTATACTTGTTCTAAAAAAATTGCATACTATCTAATAATTTAGTATTTGAAATGGATTGGCAATTGCTGACTAACATTCTTTTTATTCTCTAAGTTAAATCATTAAATTGAATTTGTTTTGCATTGCATTTTTTAGAAAAATGGAGTATTGTTTTTTATAAAATTCAAATTTTGTAGCTTTTTTTTTTCTTTATGAAATATATACAGTTTTATTCAATTAAAGTAAATCAAGGCAGCATAATTGAGTCTTATATAATATTGTTTAACTGTGCAATGAAATTACTGTTTTGCATCTATCTTTGATGACCATCTAATTTATATTGGAAATTTCAAATTTCTGTTGGGTAAGATTAATGAAATATACAACTGAAATAGTTGAAATAACAGTAACATTACAAACATGATGGAAGATGTATGAATAAAGAAACTGTTTTATATTTAGTAATTTTATGCCTAATACTACATGTTTGAAAACTTTCCATTTTTTTTTAAATTTAAAGGGATATTTTAAATTTCTGCATATTTAAATTTAATATGTCTCAAACCGATATTTTTTAAATTCATATTATTATTTAAATGAATAAAATCACAAATAAGAATTTTCTTGTTTATTCATTGTCTAATTTTTTTTTTACATATTTTAACTATAGGACCTCTATAAAGCATGGGAAATCAGTTATCTGAACCTAATACTAAAAAAAATTATACCTCTGGTTGCGATAATGGCCTGTCCTATGGTTTGTGCAGCATGCAAGGACGTAGAAGAAGAATGGAAGATGCCCACTGTGCAGAAGTGAGTCTTCCTGGAAAGTGGAAAGATTGGAGTTTCTTTGCAATTTTTGATGGTCATGGTGGGAAAGAGGTTAGCACTTATTGTGCTAAACATCTCCTTTATACAATTATGAAAACGGAACAGTTTCAAAGCAGCAATGCCGATAGTAGAAATAAACTGAAATTTACAGAAAACATACGAGACGGTATAAGGGAAGCTTTTTTAAAACTTGATAGTGAGATGGAACACCAAAGAATTGCTGGAAAGAATCTTTATTGTGGCAGTACTGTTATTAGTGTATTTATTTCTTCAACACATTTTTATATTGCCAATTTGGGGGATTCTCGAGGAGTTATTTCCTGTAACCAGGAAATTCGATTTATTACTAATGATCATAAGCCTGATTCTGAGTTTGAAAAACAACGTATTGAAAGAGCTGGTGGATTTGTTTTCCTGAATGGTTGTCCAAGAATCAATGGCTGTCTGTCTGTATCACGAGCTTTAGGTGATTATGCATACAAGCAAATGCCATTTAAAAATTTTCTTGAACAAATAGTATCTCCAGAACCAACTGTGTATGTTTTGGATCGCTATGTAGATGATGAATTTTTGGTCTTGGCATGTGATGGTATATGGGATGTTTTAAAACCTATGAAGCTCTGTAATTATATTAGATACATGTTACAAGTCACTGAAAATTTAGAATGCATATGCAAGTCCATCATTGATGCATGCTACTATAAGGTAAAAATCATCTAAAAGCTTTTAATTTTTTCATTTACTATTTATAATATAGTTTTTATAATAAATAAATAATACATAATATTAAATTTTATAATATTTTAATATATAATAAATAAATTTAGGTTTCTGCGCCTTTGAAAAACAAGCATATATTTAAAAACAAATTTTTACAAAGCTTCTTGTTAAAATTTATCTTTGTAAGCTTCTTCTTAAATTGCTGTTTAGATTTTGTTAGTACAGTAAGTGTAAAGTTAAATTAAAAGCCTATTTTAATTTATATCTAAAAAAAACGTCATATGTATTGGTTGAGATAGCCTGCATTGAAGAAGTTCAGAATTTCATTTATAAACACTATCTGTGTGTAAAAAGTGTCTAAATGTTAAATTTGGGATTGTTTCAAGAATTATTTCCTTCCTTCTTTCTTTCTTTTTTTTATTATTATTATTTCCGAGAAAAGATGAAAATATCATGAAGATTGTGTGTGGGTGTGTGTTTTAGTTGGCTCTCAATAAGCCATATCATTTGACCTATGGCTACCAAATTTGACTCTACTTTGAAGGTTGGAAATTTTCTTGAAATGTTAATTAGAATTTTAATTAATTAAAAATTCAATTGAATTTTAGTATTCTTTTGTGTTAATTGTCAAAAATATTGTGATACAAAAATTAATTTTAAACAATTTCCAAAAATTTAAAAAATTGTCTTGATAGAAATTTAATTGTCATATGAAATTTTTGCCAAATTTTAGAAATTAAATTTTTTAAAAAAAATTTCAACAATAGATTACAGTGTTGCTTAGATATTCAAACTAATTTTATTGTTTTCTCAAATATTTCATCACCTGATTTTCTTACATTGTTGAAAGCTAAAAAAGAAAGATTTTTTTAATATCTGTGTAGCAAAAAAAAAAAAAAAAAAAAAAAAAAAGTGAAATTATTAGACTATTGAATTATTAAACGAGTGAATTAATTATTAAATGAGTGAAATTATTAGACTGTAAAATTTAAAAGATGGATGAGCCGGATATTTACATTTTTATTTGTTCTGTAATGCTATAGAATTGCTTTCAATAGAAAGATTCATACACAGAATGAACAGAACTTAAGTAAGACAAGAAAAATAATATGGCTTCAATATTGGACAATTTAGAAGAATTATGCATATGAAGTTATATCTAAATGATTTATCAGAAATGAAATATGACCACTATTCCCAGCAAATCCACTGGTTGCCAGAGGCTATTAATATATAAATAAAAGAAAAACTCTTTTGTAATACTCCTGTGTTAAAATTATTTAAAGGCATAAAATTTTATGCTAAAACTCTTTTGGAATTCTGCTGAATTTCTTTCTTTAGTAATTAAATAAATTTATATAAACAACTACTGCTTTGGAAATTGCTGCCATTCATTATAAAAGAATTTTGAAGCACAAGAAAAGAAAATGTAAATGTCATAAATTTTGGAATAAAACTTAATCTGCAATGTATATAAGAACAAAATAACTCTGTGATGATTTTGACTAGAGAATTCTAATTGCATTTCTCTCTTTAACTTTTTTTTCCATCTCTGTTTTTATGTCATTGTTTACTAGTATTTGGTAAACAGTTATTAGAATAAGTAGCTCGAAACTTTTATAAAAACTGTTAATTAAAAATTGATAATTTTTTAAACTTTTAATAGTAAATTTGGACTTTTGATAAGTATGTAAAAATTGTCTTTGGAGTACAACTATATATTAAAAAAATAAAATTACTATTCTGGTAAGTTTTTATGAAATCTGATAATGGACAAGTGGTTTTATGCTTTGCATAAAATTTTTAAAAAAATGGCAATTCTCTAACTATACCATTGTGTTTTTAAAATGTATTTATATTTATAATGCATAAGAAAACATACAGTTAATATTGTGATCTGTTTGTAATATGATTTTTATTTGGAGAAGTTTGATTAATTCGTTTAGATAAAGAAGAAAATGAAAATTTTTTACTGTGCAAATGACTCTATGATACTAAATCAAAATAATATTATTTTTATAACTTTTATTAAAATACCAGATGCTGAACAGTTGCTAAGAATAGTTTAAAAACAACCGAAACATTCATTGTTTAGTCTGATCACAAATAGATTGATTTAAAAATGAATAAAGTGATAGCATATACCCATCCTTGTACCCAATACATTGCAAGTAAAGAATGACAACTATCAAAAACTTTGAAACATATTTTGATTTTTTAAATATGTTTTAGCAGGTGCTCTTTATCTGTTTGTCTACAAAACTATAACAAAGCCAGATAGATAAAATTTTGTATGTTATTCTAAAATTGCAGTAAATATTAAATTATGGATCATTTATAGCAGTAGAGAGTATATATTCAAAATACATACTTTAGAAAGTTAAACAATGAAGTGTAAGATTTTCAAATTATTGTCATGGACAATAAGAAAATATTATACATATTTTTAGTTTTGCATTTATTTATGTGCACACTGCAACCTCACGTCAAAAATATGAATTACTAATAGAAATCAGGGGGGTGAAAGGCCTAATAATCAAACTCATATTATAAAACAGGGACTTTTTTTAAAAGAGTTTTAAGAAAATATAAAAATAATTTTCTTTGGTATTTTGTGAAAAATAGCCAAATTGAGATATCAAAAATTAATTTTTACCAAACCATCAGTGGAAAAGACTATTTAAAAAATTTTTGGAGCAACTATATTGATTTTAATTTAAAACATTTTTAGATGCACAACGTATGTTCCCTTTTTGAAAACTCATAATATTAGTGATATTCAAATGTAACACTATACAAAGAAAATGAATGGGAAGAAAATTCCTAACTTTATTTTAAAATTTACTATTAATTATTTTAAGTAACTACTTGGTATCAAAAACAAATCATTATTGGATTTTAATATATCTAAACAATCTAAAATATTTCCTATTGTAAGTGAAATTTGATATTATGACAAAGTTTTGTGCTGGTAATTAGGTATGTTGAATTTTAGAGCAAAATTAAAATTTGCTTATGCTGATGATTTTATTAAATAAATTCACAAAATCCAAAAATATTCAAAGGTGTTTTTTTTCAAATTATGTATAATGTAAAATTTAATTTTTAATATATTACAAATTTAAAACTAGATGGAATTGCCTATATATTATAGATAGGTTTAATATGATACTATAGATTGAAAATTTTGAAGTTTTGTGCTTCTCTTTTCTTTCTTAATTTTCCATTATTTTCCCTGTGGTAGATAATATTGCCCTCTTACTTTTTAAAAAGCTTTTTTCAATCTCTTTTTTTTTTTTTTTGACAGATTTTGAAATGTCATTATTCAGGTTTATTGAAACATGAATTAAATCAATTTACATTGTTAAGCCATTATATTGTTATACCATAAAACAAATCATTTTATTAATTATTGAATTTAATTTTTTTTAATTCTTTATGCAGTATTAAATTTGTATATCTTGGCTCATAATTTATAACTCTATACTATTTTATATTATTTATGATTCATCCGCTCACATTAATAGTATACATTATAGGATTAATGTGAATCTTAAAAATCAAAATTTTTGTATGAAGACATGAAAGATAAACTTATATGAAATATTAATAATATTATTGTTTTCCTGTCTTCAGGAATTTCTGTAACAGACTTTGTTTAACTTAATAATTATAAAACTGAAAAGGTTAAGTAGTACTACTGTTCATTTCAGGATCCCAAGACTATATAACTTTTTGACAATCGTACTGCATTAATATGTTGTACACAGAAAGATGACCAGTTATTACTCTTTTTAATTACGTGAAAAAAATCTAAATTCTTCCTATTGCTAAATGTAAACATATTCTCCCATCCGTTTTTCCCCCTTCTGCGAAATAAATTCTTCCTGACACATATTCAAAATCATGGCCAGTTTCCAAATCCAAGAATGGGTAGTAGTAATTAATTTATTTTTTAAACAAGATTGAACCTGCATTTCACATCAATAAAAAGAAGAAAGAAAGAAAGGAGGAGATCCAGCCTTAAAATTTGTTTTTGAACAATCATTTTGTAAAAGCAAAAATTTATTTCAGTCAGTATTATTAATAAGTAGATAATAATTAATGAAGTTTATAATTGAAGTTATGTTTCATTTATAACTACAATTTCTTTAAAGGTATATAGAATCAGTCACTCGTACTCCATCTTCTTCCAGCAAAATAATTTTTTTTTAATTCTTAAAAATTTGAAATTAGTGTTCTAAAATTGTTCACTTCTTTTATACAATTTTAAAGCTTGTAAGCTAATAGTATTTATATATTAAGACTATATATATATAATATCCAGAATATTATCTTCTTTTTTTATTATTCTGGATTCTTTCTACAAATTTTGCTTAGATTCAATTAGTGATTTGAGCTGTAATAAAATATTATTTCCCTTAGCCTTAAAGTTTTTTAATAAATGTTGGTAATTATATATATTTCATTTGGTAATTATATATATTTCATTTGCTATTTGTGTTAAGCAAGAATATATTTTACTGTCCATAATACAAAAGATTTTTTCCTTATAGGGTAGTAGAGATAATATGAGTGTCCTGGTTGTTTTATTACCAGGTGCACCTAAAATATCTGAAAAGGTTATACAACAAGATAAAAACATTTTTTCAATTTTACAAAAACACATAGAAGGTAATGTAATACTTTTATAGCTCTTCCTTATTAAATGGAACATAATAATATTGAAGGTTTGTTTGTTTTTTCTCATTGAAAGAAAATTGATGAAATTCACTTTATAGTATGATGCATTCTATAATAAATTTGTTCCTATCTTTCTCAAGAAAAGATTTATAACTTAAGTTTCTGCATTTCACTAATTTTCATTGTTTCCTGCAAATTATTTAAATTCTGATGAATTAATTATTTCACAGCAGTTTCCTTACTTTCCTCTTCTCAATTTACATGTTTGTCGAATCGTAGACTGTTGTGCAGCAGATCATCTTATTTAGCAATCCCTCAAAAATTGGTGTTCTCTTTTTTTTTCCTGAAGTTAATTTTCATCATTTTTATTTATAATGTAGACCCTTTTAGTTGTTAATCGTGTGTGAAATAAGACAATTTTAATGTTGAAATAACGCAATTTTTTATGGAAGTTTTACTTTGTATTGATTTATTTTTTAGAATTTTAAAAAATGTTTTATTTTTAATATGTAAACTGTTTAAAAAAATTTTTTTAATATGACTTTTTCTCTAGAATGGAATTGTTAAACATATGAATATGCTTTTCACTGTTGTATTTTATTTATTTATAAAGAAGGATAAACTTATTTTTGCTACAATAATTTAGGATTTATGAAGATTTTTTGATGCAAAAAATAGATAAATAAAAAAGGAACTTTTCTAAGAACTTACACCTAGAGTTTTTCATAAACCAAGAAATTAAGGCATCATTCATAAATAGTGATTTCTAAAAATTGGTTTTGGTTTTTGAAAATGAATAGAGCATATATTTTAATATATGTCTCTTGAGATCTTATTTAAAAAAAATTCTTGATAAAAATTTTGATATAGTTAGTGAAATTTCTTGCAACACATTATCGAAACATAAAAGCAATATAGTAGTTGAACAATTTATGATGTTCTAAGGATATCATAGGCATTGCAAAGATTCTAACTGGTTTCAAATCAGTCCTAAAATAAAAATTATAAACTTATTAAATTAAAAAAAACGTGAATAAATTCTGCGGCAAGGAATTAACTTTGTTTTTTACACATTGCATTAAATGAAATGTTGCATCTCATATAAGTTTCAATCTTTTTATGAGATGAATAAATTTATGATTTTATTATAGATATAATATGCACCTATGGATTTATAAAAGTTGAGGATCTCATGAAAATTTTGTCTCGTGATGTAAAATTCCAGCAAGAACCTGCTTTGATAGGATCTCCATTTGAGAAATCTTTTTATTTTCTGTAAGAATATATATATATATATATTGCAATTAAGTTTTGCTTTTGCTAAACAACTTTTGTTTATTTATAAAAAAAAAGATAAATAATTAAATAAAACTCTTTTCTAATGTATTTTTTTTTATTTTGTACAGTTTTTAACAATAGTTATTGTAGAATACCAAAAAATGCTTATTCTTTTAAATTCTCGAAAAAATTCAAGAAGCAGTAAATTATGTCCAAGTTAAACATTATACTAATAATGAAGTAATCAGTAAATGCAAAACAAATATTTTGGTAAACAGAAAACTTTTTTTAAAAAATAAATGTATTAAAATAAGTATAATATTATCTTTGTTAGTTGATTTTTTAAATTTTTTATTTAACATGTTATGCTACTTTATAAGAAGCATTTCACAGCTATTATTAACACATTAACGATCAGCTCATATGAAGCTCTAATCATTATAATGTAATTACTGTCCAATTATTTATTTACTTTAAATTTTAATTTAATAAATACACATTATTTTATAACCATCAATTATTTCTTTAAAATAAGTTTTCTATCTAAAGAAAAACCATGATTGAATTGATTATACAATAGTATACAAATCCACAAAATTGTTTTAAAATCAAACTAAATGTCTTTGTGATATGGTTTCTGAATTATTAAACATTTCTTTTTGTTCCAATGCATATTTCGCTGACTTGTCCCAAATTTGTTGTTTTACCCATCCTTAATGTTTAAGTCACTGAAAAACTTCTTTTGATTATCTTTGACTTGTTTAATTGCTTGCTTAATGTTTCAATACAATTTAGGAATAGACTTCTTGATTTTGTTTACTTAAAAAAAATCTTTTTAATTAAAATTTTTATTATCAGAATTTTTGTTAAATATAGAGAAAGTAGAATATTCTTTGCTATTTACTAACTTTAATTGAACATCTCTTCTGCTACTAAATAGTTCGCCCAATTTCTTTATCTAAAAAAAAAAAAAAAAAATCTATATTTCTAATCTGTTTCATTCATAGAGCTGATATAGGCTCAGCTCTATGGTTTCATTAGTCAGAAATATTGTAATACATAGTACATGTAATGTATTGAAGTTATTTTAGCATTTATTTTACTAGCCAAAATGAATTATGATTATGAAAGCAAAGAAACACTTTAAATTTGACAAAATGTCTATTGAGCAATGATAATAGTAATAATGCTAATATATATTTCAAAAATGTTATTCAGTGTCATTAAAGTAAATTGCTGCAAATATAAAAGGCCTTTCAGCAAGTTTTGGTCTAGTTCCAAGTTTTTAAAGTGCCATTAGACAAAGATAGATATTATTAATTCTACTATTACTTAATCATTTCAATAATACTAAAAATTTTAATTTTTCAACATATTAAAGCTAAAACAATTTTAGTTTAAGAGTTTCTGTTTACAATTTTTCATATGGTATGCAAAAGGGAAACAATTTTAGATGACCAGTTACCTTCAAGTTAGGCAATCTGTTCAGTTGAAGCAATAAAATTGTAACTGTCAGATATAGTGTTAATGCTCATTTTTGGTTTATATTAACTTTAAAATATTATACAAGATGTGTTTTGTGTTTTCGTTTTTGAATATATAGACTTGTTTTTTTTTAAATATCAAATGAGTAAAAATATATGATTATTAAAAAAAACAATACGATTAGCAACATTTCATGTTGTTTGCATATAAAGAAAAAAAGAATGTTTATTTCTTGTATCATTATTGGGTGTTTTTTTAATTTTCATACCGTTATTTAATCTAGGATTTATGTATTTTTCCTTTTGTAAATCAAAATAATTTATATCTTATTTTACAGGTATAGTTCTGTAAAAAGTATCTACAATATTTTAAGGAGCTCAGTATGTATTTTTAATATATTCTATTAAATTGCATTATTATTGTTATTTATTGTCAATGTTTTTTCTTACACTTTGCTAGAAGTTTAATGCCCTCATTATAATAGCTACTAGGTTTTCATTTTTTAAAGTTACTGTAGAATAAAATTTGCTATCTTTTTTTCCCCCTTCAATACATACAATGTAGTCCCCATATATCCAAATTTCATTACATTTTTAATATACTTTAAAATCAACTTCAGCTAAGATAACAAATGATTTTAAAAACAATTAATTTTTGCTACCATTATGAAAAGTAAAATTAATTAGGTTATAAATTTCAAAAATTAAACATGTATGATTTCCAGACTAGTTTAAATGAGTGTTTCACTTTCCTTGACTCACTCAAATATAACAAAATCTGTGAAAATATTAAATTAATCCATAATTTAAAAGAAATATGATGTCAAGTAAATTGCTGCAATTTTGCTATTGCATTGTTCAGTTTGCACATTTTTACATATAATTGATATTTTCTCCAGAAAAAAAATTATAGTTAATTTTATTTGATTACCTTTTATTGCTAACTTGCCTGTCAACTTCATGATTGTTTTCAATTGTGTCATATGATACCTGGCAATGAAAATTGTTAAAAAGTATTTTGCATAGAATGAAACAAATGATAGTTAGATAACACAATGTTTGGTGCATGAGATAACACAATGTTTCCAAGATCTAACAATTTTTGAATACAAGCCCAAAATTATAGATTGTGGATGATTAATTTCTGTTTGCAGTGAAGCACAGAAGCAGTTGCAATGCTTTTGTGATTTGCTATTTCTAGAATTTTTATCTATTTACATTTTTTATTTAGTCCAGAGCTGACTATAACACATTTCTTAAATCATTGGGTTGGAGAATTTAACATTATTTGAAAGATATCTGGTATCTTTAAAACCCCACTAAAATGGCAACATAAATTTCTGTGGAAAGTATTTGTTTTTCAACAAGTTAATGGCATTTCACAATATATTTTATTTTATGTTGCTAAAGATTCTTCTCTACATCTTCTATGCTTCATATAATTTCTTATACATTTCAAAATGCAAAACAAATATTGGGGCTTTTAAATATGAATATTTTAAATTTCATATAATATATTAATTATATTTATCTGATAAGTAGCAGCGTTGTTACAAATGATTTCAGTCTTCTAGAATTTTTTAATATTTCTCAAAATAGTTAACATCCATTAAAAAGATTAATGCTTTGCTTTTTTTATATCATTAAACTCGAGTGTCTTTTCTAACTTGTGGCCAATAGCTTATAAGCCAGTTAACAACAACACTACCCGAGCAATTGCTTTTGTATCATGGTCATGTTACTGAGTTGCGAACCACATGGTCCCAGCTTCTATCCTCACTCATCTCAATTCGCCACATTGGTGACCTCGGACTTTAACCTTCATACAGCTGTTGTGGCGCCATCTACCCGCAACCAAAATCGTCAGACTCACTTGACGCAGCAACCTAAAAGTCGTCAGATTCACTTGACGCACACACGCTCGCCATAACGCTTGGTGCTACTCAAATGGGTACAGGCGCATTATACTCAACGGCCAATAAAAACATCACCACTCAATAGCCATATCATTTGTCTCACCTCCGACTCACTGGAGGTTGAGTCTGTGGTGAAAGCTTATAAGCCAGTTAATAACTACGCTGCATGAGCAATTGCTTTTGTATCATGGTCATGTTACTGGACTGCAAACCACAAGGTCCCAGGTGCTATCCTCGTGCATTCCAATTCGCCACAAACTATAGTGCAACTTTAATTTCGAAATCTGCTATAGACAACTTAACAAAGCGATGAATTAATACTGGTTTTTATTGAAATAAAGCTACAAATATCTGCTCAAACAGGCTTTTATGAGCTAGCATGATTTTTTTTTATTATAGATTAGTTTTGATTGAATTTTTATTACATCCTGAAAATGTAACTGCACTGAAATTTAGATTAAACATTTATTTAAAAATAATGTTTTATTTTAAAATAATTCTTGACAAAATCTTTTCTATTAAAAAAGGCATACACTAAATAAGCATGTCAGTATTATATTACATATTTAATTAATGGTTTACATGTAATGATTAAGAAAAATCAAATTGTTTTTGAATGACCCATTAATTCTGCTTGAAATGTCCAAAATACTTTGGTGAAAATGAAATTATCCTTTTTTCATATTTTTTAACTCTGGTATATATAATATTATTTATGCTATGACAAAGCCGATACACAAAATATTCACCAAGAAAGAAATGTGATGTAAAAGAGACAGATGTAAAATAATAAAAATAATGATTGGAACTGTAAATTTGATATTTTATTGTATATAAAAATAAAAGGGATACTTTAATTTCTTTTTCATTGCATGATAATTAGAGATTGTAAAATAGGAATACAATTTTTATTAGGAAATGATATTTAATATTGATTTTATGACTTTTATTAAAAAGTGATTAATATTAATATGGTTCTTTTATATAATAATTTTATGTATCCATTCCTATATGATAAAGATTCATTGAATAATGAAAGGCTAAAATTAATTTTATTTTACATTTGTTGAATTGAAATTTGTTTTCTAACTTTGAAAGTATGATATAATTATTGCTTTTAATTATTTTTTTGGTATTGTTATTAAATATATTTATTCTTGTTTTAGGATTTTTTGAATAATTATTACCTCAGATTGATGATAAGAAGAGTTAAGTCTGTATTTTCATAACTTGGTATGTAAATTGATGCATGTAGAATTTTTGTTATATTTTTTAATTATAAAGTAGAATGGACATTATAAATTCAATAAAATAGCTATAAAATTCAAAATACATTGTGCAGCATGAAGTTTGTGTCCTATCCTCATCCTCCATGCAATGTATGAAGTTGGTATTTTTTTTAAAAAAATAATACCACAGTATTTATCTACATACAGAAATATTTTCAAATTCTGTTTTGTAGCATTCATTTATAACAGTATATCTCTTAATGAAAATTATTCCATAACAAGCAAAACAAAATGTAAAAAACAAAACTATTTGCTTAATGAGGGATTTTTCATAAAATGAGTGGTGAGGAGGCATTCTAATGTCACATGCAAGATTAGACTGTATCTTGAATATCAATCGGATTTGAACACTTGCTTAAAGAGAATACTTACTCTTCAAGTGAGAAGATTTAACCAGATAGCATTGCCAAACATAAATCCGAGGGGTTCGAGCAAGTGCTTGTGGAACTTTAATTGGTGAGGTTGTATCTCTGGCCAAGATTATGGACTAGAGAATAGATAGCATTGACATCAATGAGCTGGTTGAAGAATATAGTTAGAATTACTGAATAGCTTATAGAGTTGCATTTTCTGTTACAGCAAAAAGTTTTGGTCAGTAAAGGAAGAGATAACAGCCTCAACAGAGCAACAACATTTTAGAGGAATAAGGGAGATGTTGAAAGCAAAGAAAATTATTGCATTATACTTTGAGATGCATCACCCTAACTAGCAGTTGCTACGTGGGCTTCAAATTCATTTAAGGATAATGATGTGTCTCATTTTTGCCAACTTTTGAAGCATAGCAAGCATCTTTAAACAACTTCCTAGTTTAAAAAAAAAGGCATTATAAATAAGAAATTAGATTATAAATTTGTTTGAGGGTGTGTGAAATGGAATGCATTGTTCTATTTTACAGGGATCCCTATAGAAAAACATTCTTTTGCATTGCAAGAAGTGGGAACAAATTACACACCTTAAACGAAGTTCTGTTGTATTTTTAATGGAAGATTGTTAATTAATATTTTATTTTACATGTTAACACAGACAGTTTTTGGAAGAAAATTTGTAGCTGCTTTTATATAATTTCAAATACATGTGGTTATCAAATAATATTAATTTTTGTATAAAATTGGTTCATGTTATAGTGTATCATAGCTGATTCCCAGATATCACTTTTGAAAAATTTTGAGCTGTATATGCACATTTTAATTTTTGTGATGTAAATAAATGCCCTTTTTATTATTACTCCTTTGTTACCCTTTGGTTTTACACTGATAAATTTTCTATTAGACTCGTTTCTCATTTATATATTTCGTCTTTTTATGTTTTTCGATTTCTCTATGTTTCTTTCTGTTTAGACAGACATATTATCTTGTTAATAAATTAATCAATTATTTATGTATGAAATTGTTGTGGTATTTGGTATTCAATTTATGACAGATGATGATGATGGATAGACTAGTAGTAATTGATTGGTTTCACTTAATATGTAAAATAAAAATGGTTTGTATATATTGCCGCATTGAAGAAAGACAGTCATTTCTCCATGGCCGAATGGTCATGACACTGGTCTTATGATCAAGAGACCTGGGTTCGAATCCCGCTAGAGACAATGCGATTAATAGTATATGTAAATACTTAATTCCTTGATTTTATGTTTTCCTTTATTTCATGTTCCAGAAGATACTGGACAATTCTTTAGTTTACTAGACAAGTGTTCTGGAATTTTTTTACTGTCTCCAGAAGAGTACTCTGGAACTTTCTCTGCTTGTATAAAAGCAGAAGATTTGTCAGTTACTGTATTCTCAGTTCTGAGTTCAGTTAACCTCTTGTGTGTGTTTTTGAGTTCTATACCATAGTATCTCTGTGACAATATATATATATATATATATAATATGTAACATTATTTGTTGTGAAGCAGAATTCAGTTTGAAGACAATGAAGAGACTTGCTACTTCGTGACGTTTTATTTCATTTTTAAGAAGCAGGCATATGTACAAGCGATGAGCACACAAAACGACACAGAAAAGGAATGAGGAAAAAGCTCTTGGACATTTTATCCCTGGTCTTATATAACCTATGATTTTGATAGGGAAAACATTTCTTCACAGTGCTAATATATTACGAGATTTCGATTGGGATTTTCGTTACACGCGCGGAGAAGGCAAGGGAAACACAGGGAGATTTTAAAAAAGAATTTGCCTCTTCAGCGGTATTTTGCCTCTTCACGCAGAGTGTGGGAAAGTTCGACTTCTAGCTGATTCTGCAATTTAACAAAGCTTCTCTTGAATTAATTAAGTAGAGACAGTGGAATTGGATCACGAAATAAGAGAATATTTTAGAATAAAGTTACTATGGGCTAAATTGATAAAATCTTGAAAATTAATTAAATTGAAATTAGAGTTAAAATATCATTACATATATATAATATGGGTTTCTGTGTATTCAGAAAGCATGTTGTAAGCTATGACTGTTACTAAAAATATGGAAAGGAAGCAACTAGACATATATTATGGCCAGGGCCAGTCAGCGGAAGCTATGCACCGGGGTCCCACCATTGAGGCGGCCTCAACATGATCAAGAAGTAAAATAATGTTCTGAACAATAATAGCGGGTTGGAAAGAAGAGGGAAAGAAATTTAAGTCGAAAAATCGACGGGTTTGTAAATATATGAAGTTTACAGATATATTATAGTTTATTACAAGTGTGCGACAAAGAGTAAGTAGATGTACGGTCATTTACTTCGCCGAATAAATTAGGTTACATGTGGTATTTTGAAAATTTATACCATAAATTGTTTAATATTATTAGATCTAATCCCAATATTGTCAGATCTAACCATGTACCTACCAAGGAAATATCCCTGTAGGTGTTCAAAAAAATTAGGAAGAAAAAAGAAAAAAAGCTAAATTTTAAGAATTCATGTGTAGTTCTCTCTTCTTGCCTCTGAAGTAATTCTGGCAATGAAGTTTTTTCGATTTCAGAAATTACAATTCTACTGAACAAATTACACAATTTTTTAATGAAAATGTGAAAACTGAAATTCGTGAAGAACGTCGAATTCATAGAAGAAGAATTAATTGTTTCTGCAAATATGACAGAATTAGAAAATAATGACAAAAAGGACAATTATAGATATGGTCAAGTGAATATAATTGATTCAAGTTTGTGACCAAATATTACAATCGATAAGTTTAAAATGTTTTGTGTTAAAACCGGACTTGTACAACACAAAGGAGTTTTTGCTAAGAATGTTTGAAGGTAGACCATTTTTTACTAAATATTGAATTAAAGAAATGCTAAATGGTGAAGCCGAGCTTTGCAACTGGTTAATTTATTCAAAAATATATTCATATTTTGTTATTGTCGTATACTATTTCCTAAAAGAAGAGGAAATGAACACTCTACACGATTTATAAGTGGCTAGAATAAATGGAGATCATCAGAGTTCTATTTCTCGCATTAATTCGTTTATTGCTTGGAAAGAATTACTGAAGCAACTAAATTTCGACTGTTGATAAAACAAATCAAGTTACTATAAATAAGGAGATGGATCGACTTAAATTACTATTTCAAAAAAACTATAGATGTAATTCTATTTTTACCATGTGATAATCTTCCACTCCAGGAACCCATGAAATAATAGGAACACCTAATAATGGAAATTGTTTAAGTTTTATAGAATTTTAAGTAAATACGGCTATGTTAATAGATCATGAAAACAGAATAAAGAATTCGAAAAATAGAATTATGTATAATTTAGCACATATATCATTAAAACAAATCCTTTCTGCTTTAGGAAACGAAGTCGTTAACGAAATTAAAGACGTTATGATAACACTATAGTACCCAAATATTTCTCATAAGAATCAAACTTCAGTCATTATTAAATATGCAAATTTTGGACAGAAAAGATGAACTATAAATGAGTTGTTTAGAGGGTTTATTGAAATAATCGATGTAACTGGAGAAAGAATAGCAAAGACTCTATTGAAAAGGTTAAGAGAATTCGATTTAGATATTGCATAAAAATGAATTTTAGAGAACCCTCAAGCAGGTTATTTTAATAATCTTATAATGCTCTGTGTATTATGTGCACACACTTAACTTATGGAGTTGAGTCCCATGACATAGTGCTATTAAAATATATCTGCTTGTTTACTGTTTAATACTGTGACTACACTTTCTTATTATTTGTGTAAGTTGTGCATATGTAAATTTGAGCAGTAGGACAGATTGCATAGGATTCATTTTTGTTCTATGGTATTTCCAATTTTATGTAAGAAAAAAAATTACTTCATTTTTCATTATTTAAAATCTTAAAAACATTACTCCAAAGTGCATATTTTCACCTCCAATGTACATTTGTGCAAAACAGTTCTAGATTTCTCTAGATATAATGATCTGTCCTATAGAGCACAAACACTCAGATATTTCTCTTTATCATTAGTAAATATTAATTCACATTTAGTAAAAAAAAATTCTTTAAGGGCTGAAAAGGTTATATTATAATAGTTTTAAATTTTATGCTGTTTTTTTATGAATAATTTTTATTATTTTAGGTCTATTCAAGATGATCAATAGGATATTCAAGATATATCTAAGATAGAAACAGGAGGCAGAAGAGAAAATTACAAAGATGTTTCTTTGGGATTGTAATATCCATTTGCTCAAAATAAAAGGATGCCTTTTTAATTCTCTTTCCTTATATAGTAATTAGATATTTTAAAATGGAAAGGACAAATTTAAATAGGAGTATAACTTCTATTATTAAATGGTGTTTGGTGTTCTGTTATGACTTTTCAAATGTTTATCTGTTTTATTGTTTTATGTGATACCATGTACTAAGTATAATGTACATCTAAAAGTTAGAACTTTACACTATTTTTATTTTTTAAATTTTACATAAATAAATATTGTTAATTGCAAAAAAAAGTTTTAAAACAATGTAGGAAATGGTAATGAGAAACTTGCAACTGATTTCCAAAACTTTGCATTTTTAAAAAAACTTTTATACGAGTCCCTTGGATTTTTTTTTCTTTCTATAGCATGCTCATTATGCATACAAAAATAAGATGTAAAATTCCTTAATCATATCTTATATCTTTAAATGAGCAATTCTTGTACATGTATATAAATTTATTTTGTGTATCTCAGAAACTACTCTAATGATTTGGATAATATTTTATATTTAGATAAGGTTTTGCTTCTTAAGTTTATCTATATAGGTGTCTCTCCTGAAAAATGAGATTTTACTCAAAAAGAATTATATCTAACTATTAGAACCTTTTTCTATCTTCTCTCATGCTAATAGTGTCTTATAGCGGCATCTCGGACTCGATTTCACCATGGTAAAACTGAGTGTAAGTTCAATAATGTAAGTAATGATGGATAAATTATAAAATGAATACTGTAATATAGCATATTGTTTTGAAAAACATGTTAAACTAAGTGCATTCATGATTTTTTTTTAAATTAAAATGACTAGTTCATATATAAGTAAGATTGCCAAATATTCATAGGTAATTAGTGTGTGATTTGTATTTAAATATATTCTCCGAGAAAACGCGGTTATATATACACACACACACACAAAAAAAAAAAAACTGTTGAGCTAAGCTCAATCTTCCTGGCACTTTATTATAATTCAATCATTAAAACTGACTGAATTATAAAGAGAGAGAAAAAATTATATGTATAATATTTTCCTTCATTAAAAACTTCATTTTTACTCATGAAGCTATATGCAAATTGATGATTATATTTTTTTCATCAAAAATATGTTGCTAAGTCGTTCCTTTGTATTCAGAAAACCTCAATACAGAAAAAAAAAATTTAAAAAATGGTGTTTTATAGTAGAAGTATTTGAGGCTCGTCTAGTAATGCAGACTTTAAATGTTTCTCCTATAAAATTCATTGAAGGAGATTCTTTTGACAATGTAGAAGCTCCTTCTATTACATTTTTGCCGATTTCTATAGGAGAATAAAGCATAAAGCAAATTTGTTTTTCTGTCGAGAAAATCGTCTCCAATGAAATAATGTGATTGAAATATTGAAAGAAAAACAAATTTGTTTCAATATATTGTTAAATATTGAAAAAAAATCGTGATATGCAATTTAATGTGTTTCAAAGAAGAGGAGACTTCTTTTTGTTGCATCCCCCCTCCCTTTCTTATGTGAGTGATGCAGGAAAAACTTGTATCATGAAAACAAGAAAGTGATTAATGTAGCTTAAAATCCAAGAAATACAATTTGAAGAAATAAGTATGTACAGCTTTTTCAAAGTTTTTTTCACTCAATACTACATAGCTAAGCTGTTCTAATAATTGGTCTTTAAATATTAGGATTTTGCAACCACTAATATTATATTTGAAAGTGAATAATGTAGCTGAAAATACTAGAAATTCTATTAAATTGCATAATATTGCACATCGCTAATGAGATGAGTTTTCCATCAACATCTGCTTTTGTTTATATTTCTTATGATTGCTTTTAAATCATGCCATAAATCTTTCCATTGCTTTTGTGTATTCTTTTTATTACATAAATACTGTTTAATATTCATATTTCCTTAAACACAATTTTTATCTATCTAAACATATAAGCTCATTTTGGTCATTATATATATATATATATATAATATAATATTTATTTTTGCTTTTCTGTTGGAAAATTGTTGCCTTTGGTGAAACAATTTGTTTTTAAAAACGAGCTTACGACCTAAATGCTCTTAAAGAGCTCCTTTATTTATCTCAAAATAATCTCTTTTGTAAAAGTTTTTGCTCTATGATATTTTAGATATCAAGCTGTTATTTATTTTTTTCCCTTGATCAATATTTATCTGCAAATAATATAAATTATCATTTTACTTTGGGATAATTTCAACAAAAGCTGCCTATTAAAATACCTTTGATGATTAAGCAAAATAATGTGATCATTTGACTAATTATAATTTAATTTTGGATATAATATTAATACAATAGTCGACTTTGGCGATCAGCTGGTCTGCCAGAGATATTGGTTACATTTAATTTCAGTTAAATTGTTTAGATAAAACTTCTTATTTATGATTCCGTCAAAATGTCAGTTTTGAAAGCCGTGTTATTTTAATAGTCTTTAATGAAGTTCGGTCCAATTACACTGTAATGCTATTTTTGTTGGTTCATCTATCCACTAATTTTAAGACATCCATTGTTCTGTAAGCTACATAGATATTAAACAAAATCCTTCTTTAATTTTCAACTATGAAAGAAAATCACGCGTTTAAATATTTAATGAAACAAGGAAAACGATTTTGGTTTCATTCACAATTATAACTATTGTTATGACAACTGTAACTATATAACAACTGTAACTATTGTTATGAAGTATACTTAAAAACATGTGTAAAATTTTAATAAATCTAGACTGAAGAATTTTGTAGCAACTAAATTTGCATCACTGAAAAGATAATTCTTTTAGATGTTTAAACGATGTAAAAATCATTTTAGTGTGGGACATTTTCGAATGTTATCAAGGAAAAAAAAAAATTAGCTTATTTTTTAATCAATTAAAATTTCCGAAAAAATCGCTCCCAGGTGCTTATTTCCATCCACCAAAGTATATATCTAGACCAAATTGAGTAGCTGTAAATTAATTGATTTGGCCTGTAGAGCGTCAACACGCTCACATTTTCCTTTTTTATTAATAGACATAAGGAAAATTAATTTGAACATCTTCACTGTTTCTTTATAATTATTTTCATCATCCTCATCTCAATGGAAATGTCCATTGTTAGTATCTGATAATAGTTTCTTGTTATATAATCGTATATGATATTGTTACGGAAAATCTCCCAAATCCATCCATGAATTGTACGGTTTTGCCGGCGTCCTGGCATAGGCAAATTTCAGAAAAAGAAAGAAAACACAGGTGTTTCTTTGTTTTATTTACCAGTTTTATTAGAAAGTGTAAATATCACAAAAAATAATTTGTAACTTATAAATTATAACAGTATATAAAGAATCGTAAAAAATTAAAGGAACATCTTATTTATTTAAATCACAAAAAAGTGTAAATATCATTATTCAGTCTGTGGTGCTATTACAAATTTTTGAAATGTGATCTTAAAAACCATAATGCATCAGTTGTACTTTCATTAAGCCTGAAATGTAATTTTGTGCAAAAGTTACCAGCTGTCGAAAACGCTCTTTCGGCATCTAAGCTAGTTGGTGGTACTGTTAGCAGTGCGCGATATACTTTTTCCAAGTATTTACCTCTAAATCCCTCATAAATCGATTTCTCGTCGGATGGGTTTGGATATAGCTCATTTCTGTATTTTATTTTGGTTTGTTCAATTTTATTTTATTTTTAGCTAATTTTAATTTTTGTTCAAGAGATAATTCCTTTTCACTATCGACATTAGTGTCATCATAATCCTATATAACTGTACCGAATTTTTCTGAATGTGGATAGGTTCGCGGGTAAAAAATTTTACTATAAACTTGATCAGATTTGAATTGGTTAGTCTCTTTTCTTCATTTTCATTTTTGAAATCATTATAATAATGTAAATACCGTAAGACCTTTTTCTATTTCGGTATGCCTTCTTCTGTGCGATTTTTCAATGTAATATATAATTCTTCAGATAGTGATGTGTGCTGTTCTTTCAATGACTGCAACATGAAATTTTTGTTGCGTTAGCTGTTAATAAATTAGAATCTCTCCTACATAATGCCTCAACATCCAGTTTTACTGGAAGTAGAGCTGATACAGTTCTAGATATTAAGTGGAATTCCCTATCTGAAAAATTAATTTGCAGGTTTAAGTCGAGTATTGCTTTTTGGATTGGATTTCTCAGTTTCAAAAATCGTTCTATCCTTAGGAGTAAACTGTTCCAACGTGTTTTAGAATCTAATATTAACATATATTCTGTTTTATTTTCAGTTAGTAATGTATTTTTGTAATATGGCATTTTTTGTAGAGGAACGTTTAAATATCTTTAAAAATTTTCGAACTTTATAAATTATAGGAAGCAATTCTTGATAGGTTAATATTTCATCCTTATTAGCAATATCTTCTTCAACAATTACATTGTCATTATCTTCATTGTCAATATCACTCTCACTCTCTTCAAAGTTGGAATCCGAATTTCTATATTCACAGTATTTGGATTCTTCTGTTCTTTATTTTTGTAGTATAATACATCTATTACTCCTAATTGAATTCCATGAGCATAGCACAATTGCTGATTTGCACCAATTAACTTTCCAACTATTTTCATAACTGTTGCTCCATCAGTCGTTATGGATACAATGTCTTCTTTCAGGGATAATACCTGTTTCGCTAATTTAGATTTAAGCTATTAATTAGCTAATTAATTTCGACCGTTAGGGAGACATAAAAACAAAAACGTATGCTATGTTGGTGATCCCTGAGCATATAGTGCAGACAATTTAAAAAATTTCTAGTAAATACCAAAAAAACTGTATTTATACTTGTGAATACCGGTATTAAAAAATTGTACAAATGGGTCAAAATACCGGTATACTGGTATTGCAATCCCTAGTTCTAAAGTATAGTTGACTAAGCATTAATTAAGCTGCCATTACCATATCTGTAAAACAATCTTCCTTGTCAGGAGTAAAATAAAGGGAAATAATTTCCAAGGTTGTATTTCTAAGGCTGATGAATATTTTCTACATATGATTACTCGTTATTTTTTTTAAATTCTACTAATTTTTTCCATTTATTTTGGTCGTGAATGGTTATTTCAATTTTATAATTGTTTCAAAAATTATATTTATTTTATAATATTTATGATGTAAGTAATATGTCAGAAAATTATACAATTTAAATTTCTTTGTTTTAATGAAAAACAAAAATCAGCATATTTCAATAAGAAACGTCAAGCTAAAAGAGCGATTATGCACGCGCGCGCGCGAGTGTGTTTAAAAAAAAAATGCTTGAAAATCTTTATTGTTTACTTCTGAAAATAATCGCTAATTGTAATTATCACAGTATTAAAGGTTTTATAAAAAAGCGAAGTTGCGTTTAAAAATGCTTTACGGTGGATTTTTTTTTTTTTTTTCTTTTGCATCTTACTCTCAAGTTTAGACAAGATTTTATTTTTTGTTTCTCCTCATATTTCTACTCTGCTTAATTCAATTTGTCCGAGGTGAGATTGTTCCTTTATATTTTGTGGATTTTTTCTTCATTGCAAGCTAAGTCACACATTTTTATCAGTTCAAGACTTTAGTGATGAATCCTTTCAACTGAATTCCGAATCTCTCGCCTTCAACACGATGCCTCAAATTACTGATATTTATTTTTTGAATGAAAAACCTGCCAAGGACCTTGTTCTAAATTTATGTCAAAAACATTACGAGGAAATTAACGTTATTTTTTCTAATACGAATGCTTCTTCTCAAATACCACGCACAAACCCCATTCTGATGCAAACTTTCATAAAGCAAAATATCGATAGGCACTCAAATGTCATGAATATGAGTAAAACTTCCCGGCAAAGGAAACTAAATTTTACTACAAAGGATCCGGGATGCGCAAAACAACTTCTTAGCTTAGAACAGATTAATGGTACTAAGGCTACTTCAAACGTTATTTGGGAAGGAGTTACTTCTAGATTTCTGCTTATTGATATGCCCACATGTGTTCCACTCAAGGAAGTTGCAGACGAACTGCGAAAGTTGAATGATATTGAAATCAGAGAGATGAGACGTTTTGTCAAACAAAATTCGACACAACAAACTTTCCCAATTCTCGTAACAATTCAGTTAAACTTTGGCTTACAATCCAGAAAATTCGACCTTTTATCGATCGGCCTAGACAGTGTTCAAAATGTTACAGTTTCCTACACCCATCTAGGATATGTTCGAAAGACCAAGTTTGCCAATTATGTGGAACAGAACACGTTGGAAATTGTCAAAACCCAGTTAAATGCATTAATTGTCAAGGTTATCATGCAGCAACATCTAAAGCATGTCCCTTGTACGTCAAAGAACAACAAATTTTGGATCTAAAATCTAACCACCTCACTACGGGGGAAGCACGACGCATATTTAATGCATCATCTAATACAACTTATGTGACTGTTACTAGATCGAACACGGAACCCATTGACTTTGTAAAATCTTTAAATGACAAAATGGAATCCAACATTCAAAACATCAACAAAAAGATGGAGCAACATTTCAAAGAGCTATTGGAAATATTTCAAAAGACGGTCCAGTCTATAGTGCAATAGTTAATTCATGCGATTGACAAAGGTGAAAAAATTAAATCTCCATCCAGGAAGAAAAAAGCTTTACTTAATGCTTCGAAGAACTTCGTTAGTTCTACTAGTCAACCCGTGCAATGGGACGCTGGTGCCTTGCTGAGACTTCGGATTAATCATTTTTTTTTTTTTTTTTTTGCGTTTTGTTTTCTTTTTGCTGTTTTCTGTTCCTCTCCCGCTTTACTACTTGTTATTTGTTTCTCTTCTTTACAAAGCGCTGCTTCAGTTTTATCTTTCCCAAATGCTTGGTTTTGTTTTTGTTTTTTTTTGTGTGTGTGTGCGTACGTCACCCGGGTGTTTGGTTGACCTCTTGCAGAGTTTGCAGATTGTTTTTTTCCTTTTCTGTTGGTTTAATCTATTAGGATGCGTTTTGTCCAGTGGAATTGCCGTAGTATTAGGAATAAAAAATCTGGCTTGGTATTCCCCCCTTCTCAATTTCAGATTTCTGGATTTTTCAAGAAACTTTTCTTTATGCTGAAGAAGATTTTAGTTTCTGTAAAAAAAGGTTTTTTAGATCTCACAGGGAAGGCAGACTGGGGATAGGGCCTTTTGGAGGGGGCCTGGAATCCCCGATCATTTGTTGGCATATATAATCCCTTCCGATGTACCTCAAAATTCGGATGTGGAAATCCTCACCGTTAAAATCATTATAGCTTCTCTAAACTTTTGTATAGTTAACATTTACGCTCCTACAGGTTTTGACATTGAAATTTTCGGAAACTTTATTAACTCACTTTCTGAACCAACCTTCATCTTTGGCGACTTTAATTTATATCCCCCTTTTTGAGGCTCAACCACTTCTTCCAGACTCAGCGACAATTTTGTCGATTGGTTAACGGATTCAAATTTTGTCATTTTAAATACTTCGAACCCGACGCATATTACTCCTGCAGGTAACCAATCACTTCTGGATCTTACCCTTTGTTCCAAATCACTCTTCTGTAGCTCAGATTGTTTTGTTGCTGAATCATCATTTGACAGCGAACATTTCCCCATAATTTCCACCTGCAAAGTTTTACACAACAAACAAAGGTTCCTCACAGAAATTAAATGGCAATCGATTCTATTTCAATGGGAAAAAAAATTTTGAAGATACAAATCTTAACATGGACTCAGTTTTATCAAACATTTCAGAAATCATATCCACTAATACTAGAAAAATACCTTTCAATAACAAACAATACCCACCCTGGTGGGATAAAATCTGTCACAAACTTTACAACCTTAAAATCATATGTCGGAAGAAAGCATTAAGATGCATGTCAACTAAATTTTGGATTCTTCACAAAAAATTCGCAAGCAGATTCAAATTTTATAGTTAACAAGCAAAACAAAAATTTTGGGATAAATTATGTAATAGCGCAAGAAATCCTCGTTTATTTTATTCTATCTTAAGAAAACTGAATTAGCAATATGAAGATAATAACTCCTTCAACACCATTTCTGTTAACAATTCTTTTACCACAAACCCATTCGTGCAAAGTAATCTGTTCGCAGAATTTTATGCCAACAATTCCTATTCTCACGAACCATTACCAGTCCAGTTTACGGACAATCAGGAAAGCGAATTAAACGGAGAACTACAAATGGAAGAATTACAATTCGCAATTGAAAAATCAAAAGCAACAACCACAGGTCCAGACAATATTCCCGCACCCTTTTTAAAAAAACTTAACAAAAATGCAAATTATTACATCCTTCAATTATTTCAACAGATTTTTAACACAGCATATGTTCTGAAAACATGGAAACATGCACTTATTATTCCTATTCCAAAACCAAATATAGACAAGTTTCAGATAACATCATATAGGCCAATAGCTCTAACATCTGTTTTTTCCAAAATCTTTGAACGTATCTTAAGCAAGAGAATTACTGATTTTCTTACAAAGAACAAAAAACTTCATCCAAAACAATTTGGTTTTTTACCATACAAGGACAATAGGGCAGCCACATACTCATTATATAACAGAATTTCAAAAGCAAAGAGGGATAAAAATACATTTCATTGGTATTAGTCCCGACATCGCAAAAGCTTATGATTCGGTTTATATTGACGGATTGATATTTAGATGCTTGGAATTGGGCATCTGCGGGAAGATATGCGCTTAGTTTCATCAAAATTCCTTAGTCACAGTACGTTCCAAGTGCGATGGAGGCAAACATTCTCTGACATAAGAATTACAAACAAAGGATTAGCACAAGGTAGTGTCCTCTCGCCAATCTTATGGGCAATTTTTATATCGGATTTTTTTGAAACTCTTGAAAATGAAGTTGATTGTTTGATCTTTGCGGACGACATATTTATTTTTTGCTCGCACCAGTCTATGGAATTTATTATTAAGAAATTACAAAAAACAATGGAAAACGTACATCAATGGTGTACGTATTGGAAGCTTTCAGTTAATACAGTGAAAAGTTACATAGCCGATGTTTCAAACAAAATTAATTTTACCCACCCAAATATCTCACTAGCAGGAACGAACATCCAATGGAAAAACTCAATTACATTCCTCGGAATTCCTTTTTCAAAAAGAAATCAAAGCAGATCGATCTTCAATAAAATTAAAAATAAAGCTTTAAAAAAATCAACGCATTAAAGGGTTTTGCATATAAACATTATGGCCCAAGAACAAAAGATTTAATCACACAGACAATAGCATTTGCAGCTTATTCTTTTACGCCAGTTAAATTATCAACAAATTTCCAGAAACTCGCATGAAAGCATGTAATATTATTCAGACCAAAGCACTTCGCATTGCACTTTGTGTTCCACAGTGGACAGCAAATAAAGCTCTCCTTTACATCTCCAATCTCAGTGAAATTCTCAGTGAAAAAAAATCAAACGTTTATCCTTACAATTTCTCATTAAGCAGATTTCTATCAGTTCCTTCTCCGCCATCTACAAATTAGATTTAGAACATTTCAATCTTGCTCTTATTAAACAGAACAAAATTTTTCTGGATAAAATTTTTTCTGATCTAAACATTAATTGGAATCGCATTATTTCTGATCAACAGTTTTTGCAACTTCCAAGAGAAAATTGCAGTATTATTATTTCAAAATACCCTTTTCAAAACAAATCTCTCCCACACTCAGCTATTAATGGCAGTTTTCAAGAAACGTTACAAAAGGACTTCAAACAATGTTTCATAATCGCAACTGATGCATCGAAATTGCAAAACTTAACTTCAATCTCCGGCATTTCGGAGCTGTCTCAATTTGCTTTTCGAACCCACAACATCAATTCAATTTTTACAGCTGAAGCTCTTGCAATTTGACAGGCTCTGGGCTATCTTTCCGTTCCTGAGAAACATTTACTTCTTCTTACAGATAGTCTTTCAGTTTTTACAGCACTTCAAAAATTTTCATATAAATCTCCATCGATTATTCATAAAATTGTGCGCAAAATTGTGGAAAAATCTCAGATTGACCAAAATATTATCCTATGGATCCCAGGGCATTCGACAATATTATGGAATTAAAAAGCGGACTTGATCGCAAAATCAATGACAGAAATCAGCCCATTCATTGAATGGATCGCATCGGAAGACATCATCTCACAGATCAAACTAATCTCAAAAAGAAAAATAACAGACAGCTATAGACAGAGCAAATATTATGAAATCCTTGGAGAAACTCCAGACATAAAAAATATTGCTAACTGGACAAGAAATAGAAGCGAAGACATCATTTGTGCTAGAATTTCTACCAAAACACTCATTACACCTGGCCTTCTACATCGTTTTAACCTGTCGAATCAACCAAATTGCGAAACATGCCAATCTTTGAATAATTTGGATCATATCTTACTGTACTGCCGAAAACACTCAAGCATCAGACGTTGCTTCTGGTCGAAGTTGAGCCTCAACTCTTTCAACATGTAATTTCAAACAACTCACGAGCAAAGCATTTGCAGATAAACTATCTCTTCATATTTTCCTTCAAAACTTGAAATTTTTTAACATTTATTAATTAGAGACGCTGGGATGACAGCCTTTGTAGCTAAAAATCCCTAAATCCCCCTCATTCAAACAAAACAAACAGTATTAAAATTTTTTATTAAAAGTATGCTTTAAGCAGAAACTATTCAGTAACAGAAACTGAATTATCATATTCTGACCATCAGTATTGGAAGAAAAATTCAAAAACAACGATGAAAACAATTTTAGTTTCATTTATAGCACTAAAAAAATTGTGGTAAAATATGTTTTAAAAATTAAATCTAAATTAAAACCTTTTACAGCAAATAAAAAAATAACCATAGAAAATTAAACATTTGAGGAAATTTTTGCAGAAAAGTCTTTGTTGAATTTTTATTTATTAAAATTTTGGTAAAATCATTCCATTTCCGAATTACAAATGCATCAAGTTTGGTATTCTAGCTCAAACTGCTGGTTTATAGAGCTCCAACAGACCTTCTACTTTAATAACAGTAGAGATGAATTGATTATTGGCTATTACCAAAGCTATAGCGAGAGCTAAACAGTTTGATCTTGTTAAATTTAGCTTTATTTTATAATGAGGATGAATTTTTTTTGGATAAATTATTGAACTCTTGGATAAATGATTGGACCCACTGCTATTCTACTTTAAATAATAGTTGCTAAAGGGCGATAACAATCATCATAATAAATATAATTTATTATGAGTATAGCACAGAGTATGTAGCGTAACGAAAAGTGCGTAAATTGGAAAACAATTTTTTAGGGAAATTACCGAGGGCGATCTCGGACAAACTTAAATTTTGCACGTCGAAAACAGGTTTTTGACCTCTGAAACGGATGAAGGTTTGCATTCAAGTTTTAAAATGCCGGCTGAAATCTTTGTTCCTCAAATATGAACATAAACAAGATATAATTAGGTACAAGTAATTTTCAGCATAATCAATGTCATGCTGACGCCGAAAATTGGAAATCCGTCTTCTTTTTAATTCAGATATACTATGATAGTCATCGGTGAAAAAATCAAAGACCCATTCAAATAAAAATTTTATTTGAAATGTGTTTTTCTGCGCATCTATATCTATACTTATAATAAATGTGTGTGTGTGCTGGCGCTCTACAGGCCAGATCGTTTGACATACAGCTACCAAATTTGGTACATGTATACTTGGAGGTCGGGAATGTGCACTTGGGGTCCCTTTTTTTAAATTTTTATTTAAAATTTTAATTGTTAATTAAAAACTAACTTTCCCGCCAAATGAGTAAGGCTCCATTTTTTTCCACGCTAATGAGGTTAGGCTTAACATTTTTCGACCGATTATTTCAAGCAATTATGTTTATTTTTTTATTGTTTGATGCATATAAAATTAAACATTGTTAATTAATCGATCTTTCAGATTCATTCTGACGTACTTTTGAATTAAAATAAAACAGAATAAAGGGAATTAAAAATTTCTAATCTGCATAGCATTACCCCAACTGGCGTAGAAAATTTCACGCATTTGCGTTGTCATAACTGGCGTTGAAAATTCACGCATGCGCATTGTGTTCTGATTGTTGACAACTATTATCAATGCATGCAGACTTGAATTAAATTATTTTAAAGTTAGTTATATGCTTTTGAAATTAAATTGTATTTATGTTAGTTATATATTTTTTGTATGTGCTTATAGTTTTAAGTAGTTTTATTAACCTGTTTTCGAACGATTATTTTAAACTAATTCTGTTTATTTTCTTAGTGTTTGATGCATTTAAAATTAAACATTGTTAATTGATAGTGTTTAAAATTAAACATTGTTAATT
>JAPMOR010064619.1:1086651-1142727 GCA_026543865.1 Argiope aurantia | reverse complement strand
ATTAAACATTGTTAATTGATAGTGTTTAAAATTAAACATTGTTAATTAATTATAGTGATTTACTATAGTTCAAAATACGTTAATTCTTGATAGTTCCTTTATTAAGTCATTTAATGAAGAAAGTATAGTTTTAACTGATGGTTTATTCTGTAAATCCCATTATAAAAATATTTTGCATACTTCAATAATTACCAGAAGAATTACTTTTGGTACATCAACTAGAAAGATCTATTAGAAGATGTGCTAATTGCAGCACGAAAACACACACCAAACATTCTGAATAAATCTGTTCAGTTTTCCAAGTGCCTTAGCGAAAAAAAAAATTACTTTTGATATTAAAAAATAAAATTTTAATTAATTCGAAAAGATTAAAAATATTTCATATTATTTATTAGAAAACCAGAAAGCATTGCGGAACTAAATATGTAGAATCATCTTTTAAAAAAGAATATCTGAAAAACCAAGCTTCGATTGACATTTTTTTTCAAAGAAGATATTTAGATACGAATCACATACTGATTACATATGAATATTTTTCAATCATACCTACATTTGATCTGGTCGTTTAAACAAAACAAAACAAAATCATGAATGCACTTAAATAAATACACTTAATATATTACAATATTCATTTAAGAGTTTGTCTAACTTTTTCGACTCAGTTTTACCTTAGTGAAGTGGAGTCCGAGATGGCACTATATGACATTGTCAGCATGAGAGCAGATAGAAAAAAGACTTTAATAATTAGTTGTGTATAAAATTTCGTTTATTCAGGGAAGGCGCTTATATAGATAAACTTTATAACCAAAAATATTAAATATAAATACATAAGAAAAAAAATCAAGCAAAAAGCGCGACTCGAACCGAGGACCCGCAACACGCGAGTCTTTCATGCTGTTCTGACCACTATACAGCACTGCCTACATTTCGAAGTGAAAGTTGAATATATTTATTCTAATAGTTAGTTATAATTTTGTGTGTGTGTGTGTGTGTAAAATCGCGTTATTTTTAGTATAAGCACCTATATAGGTAAACTTAGGAAGCAAAACCTTATCTAAATGTAAAATTTGACCCAAATCATTAGAACAGTTTCCGAGATACACAAAATAAATAAATTTATATATATACCATACCTGTCAGCAGCTACAGAAATTAGGTGAAAACTACAGAGTTACAGATATATAATGAAAAACTGCAAAAAAGAGCTGAAAATATCCTTTCCCGAATCTTCGCTCACAGCAATACTGATAGTTAATGAAAAAAATTCTTAGCATTATATATAAAAAAGAAAAAATGGAATCTTGTTCTTGTATAGATGCAAACATACTGAAGTAGCTCCTCATTACAAAATGCATATAGGAGTTTGCTATGATGTTAAACTGAGTAGCGATGACTTAAGAAAATACAAATACTTACTTTTTAATAAAAAATAATTGTAAATGCCTCAAAAACAATATTAATTTGTTTGATCAATAAAATCGTATCGTGTGTTTTTTAAGCAAATTTATTTCACTTATATATTTAGTCAATGATAAATGTCTGTGAAATAATTATGAGTAATGTTTTAATTCATTAAAATTCTTTGAAATTTTCTATTTTTTAATAATTTGTGGATATTCGTTATATGTAATATGTCTGTAAAAAGTGCTACAGATGAATAAGTAACCAATGTTGGAGGGTAGGTATATACAAGAATTGCTCGTTAAAGTTATAAAATAAATAAATAAAGATTTTGTCAGAATTTTAAATATTACATTAAAGGTTGATTTTAAGAGTAAAAATAACGTTTTCATCGAATATAACCAAATTTTTATTTGGTTGTATTATTTGTGTGCAGAAAAGTTATTATTTTTTCAAGAATTCTTACGCCTGAACGAGTTTTTTTTTTTAAAAAAGAGGGGGGGGGGGGTAAGAGAGAAATGTTGCAGCAAAAATTCTAAAAAGTTATTAAATACAGATATAAATAAACAATTTTAATTATAAAAAAAACTCAAAAAGTAATTCAATAGTTCTATGTATTTTTTTCAAACTGCAGTGGTAAATATTAAACAAAAAATGCTTGAGATGAAAGCTAAATTTTTCCGTAGTAAAATGTAGCAATCATGCAGCTGAGTAAAAACAAATATTAATAAGATGAAATATATTGTTGCGATAAAATACGAGAAAATAATGTAAAAGATATAAGTTGATGAGTTATATTATTTGTTAGCTATCTTGAACGACCATCTGGGTTGCCAGGATTAATTCTCGCTACAACTTTCAATTAAATATTTTATATAACTTGATCTCTTAATAGTTTCTTCAGCAAAATATTTTTAATCTTCAAAATTTAATAGTCTTAAAACTCATATTATTATAGAAGCAGTTCTGTTCATTATATTATATATCTCTAATTTATTATGAGCTTTAGTAAAAAGTGAAATTTAAATTAAAGTGAATATGATTAAACTTAAATTAATGCAAAAAATTGTTCAGCATCGAAGTCTTATATGCACTACAAAATAATTTTCATGATTTATGCATTTGAAGAATTATTCAATAAAAATTTATATGGTTCAGCATAAAATTCAAATTTTTAGTTTTTCTTTCAAAAGGATTTAAACATAAATAATAATATATTATTTTGTTTCGGTTAATAAATATATTTTTAAAAAAATATGAAATTTATATTCTAATCAGTCCTAAGGAGTCATATTCTGAGAAATATTCTTGCCACTTCAACTTCTAAATTTAAAAAAAGAAACTTTTGCATCTTCTGCAATTAAATCTAAACCAATTCTAAAGTTCTAAATATTAAAATTCTTTAAAAAAAAACCATTTTTATAAAAGGCCAATTAGTCTTGGGGAAAATCTGGGATTCTTCCATAATTCTTTGAAACGGTCAATGGAGTAGTCTAAAATCGCACTTTTTAAAGAATAGTAATATTTAAATTCTCATAATTTATTCAATTTTAAACACAATAAAGTAAAACTTTCTCTTTATTTAAAACTATTATCCTTTGATGATCAGCTGGTTCGCTGGGAATATTTGTTGTGTTTAATTTTCTAAAAATCAGATAGACATAATTTTATATTCATAATTCCGCCAAACTATCAGAAATTAAAGCCAGTTTATTCTAATTATCCCCTACACATGCTCTGTTTACTGTGTACATGAATCTTTTTAATGGACATAAATCTCATGATATAGAGGCGCTATTAAATACATGATTATCTGGTTCATTTGTCTTGTAAATTTCGCGATATTATAATTTCATTTTTTTATATACCTCGTAAACTAACTAAATATTAAAAAGACTCCTTCTTCTTTAGCTTTTACCATTGGAAGAAAATCACGCGATTAAGTATGAGATGAAACAATGAAAACGGTTGGAATTTCAGGTCAGCAATGTAATGTAGCAAGAGAAAGAAAAAAAAATTCTTTTAAAAAATTTAGCAGACATTCCCAAGATTATTAAATTGGTATCATTAATATTTTATCATTAAAATTGGTTTTCTTTTAATTTTGAAATGTTGTAAAATTAATTTTATGCAATAACATTTTGGGAAGTTATCGCGAAAACGCTGCAGAAATCAGCTTAATTTTTAATGAAATAAATTTCTGATTAAAAATTTAAAAAAAATTTCTCTGAGGTACACATTTTTGCATCTCCAAAGAAAACATAAACCAGATTTGGTAATTGACGATATGTCCTATATGCCACACACACACACACACACACACACACACACACGTTAATCTTTATTATTAGTATAAATATACATATATAGAGTAATAATAATGATAAACAGTTGTATATGGTCGCTTTATAGGCAGCTATGCCCAAGTGAAAGAGATACCTTAGTAGTTGGGATGTATCAAATCCCAGGAGTTAAGGTGTTAGCCGAAGGATGGCAAGATGGATTTACAGTTGCACTTACCGTTTTTCCTGGAGAGTTGTTTTCGTAGAACGTTGTATGATGGATTCCTCTAAATCAGCTCAAAGAGCAGTTATCCGGTTTCTTCGCATGGAAGAGGAGCATGCTTCACAAAGTTATCATAGGTTAAAAGAAGAGCTCGGCGAGCAGTATATCGCAATCTGAATCATTTAATAAGTAGTCTATATCTATATATATACTTATAATAAAGCTCAATGTGTGTGTGTGTGTGTGTGTGTGTGTGTTGGCGCTCTACAGGTAAGACCATTCAACCTACAGCTACCAAATTTGGCACGTATATACCTTGGAGGCCGGGAATGTGCACCTGGGGGTTATTTTTTCGAAATTTTAAATAGAATTTTATTTGTTTAAAAATTAAGCAAAATTTTGACGTGTTTCTGCTATAACTTCCGAAAATATTACCGCACCAAAAAGATTTTTACATAAAGTTAAAGATCAAAAATTTATCTTTTAAATGATACTAATGTTTTAATCTTAAAATTAAGTTTCTATTTTTAATGAATTTTTAAATAAATATTTTAACTATGTTTTTCAATCATTTTTTTCGTAAAAAATAAAAATTAAAATTAAGCACGTTTCGCATTCATGGGAAAAAATTAGCTTTTTTCAAAGTATTGCCATCACATTGATTAGAGCTCCAATTAAAAATAAATTAAGTCTTTTTGGAAATGAAATCTGCAAAAATATAATTTTCGGCACGTGTTTGTAGGAAATGAAACAAATATGAAATATTATTTTTTCTAAAAAATAAATTCAAGTAAAATTATTTTATGATCTTTTACACTCTCTATACAGGGTGTTTATTTAGTCCCGGACCCGTTTTGATGTTTAATGACTCATAAAATAATGAAGATATAAACAAACTCATGGCATTTATTGATGGAATAACTCATATATTTTCCTTTTCAGGTTTGAATATTTTTACTTTTGTAAATATCGTCTGCGCGTGTAGTTAATTTCAGATAATTTCATTTTCCAGTCTAAATATCGTCAGCTTACTAATTGCATTTTTCTCTCTTTTGTTTTTGGCAACTATTGAAATGTTATGTTTACTTTTGATGTGTTTATTCTATGTAGTATTTTTGTATGGGATGTTTTATTCGAGCGGAGATTAAGGAGAATGCATACACCACAAGAGAAAACACAGATTTTATGGTGGTTCATAGAAACGAAATCGATAGTGCAAGCACAGAGAAATTTCAGAAGAATTTACCAAAAAGATCCTCCATCCAAAAACAGCAACTTGCGGTGGAAAAAGAATTTTCTAGAAATTGGAAGTATCGCAGATAATTTATACTTATAATACAGCTCAATGTGTGTGTGTGTGTGTGTGTGTTAGCGCTCTACAGGCTAGACCATTCAACCTACAGCTACCAAATTTGGTACGTGTATACCTTGGAGGCCAGGAATGTGCACCTGGGGGTTATTTTTTCGAAATTTTAAATAGAATTTTATTTATTTAAAAATGAAGCGAAATTTTGAAATATCTGTTATTTCAATCATATTATTAATTAAAAATTATTAATTAGTATTAAATATAATATTTTTAATTGTAACTAATATTTAATTTACTAATTTAAATAACACGTGATTGAATTAATTTATCTATTTCAGCTTACTTTTTAAACTTAATTTTTTTCAAAACTATTTATTTAATTTATTTATTGGAGTAAAGCATTTTATGAAAAAGTTGAATTAAAAATATATGTCATTTCTTTAAAATGTTTACTTTAGTTCTATATTCTACCAATAGATGGCGTCAGCAGTGAACAGAATATATGCAGTCAGAAAATCATTCCACAAGCAGTTTAAAATGATCTATATGGAAAAGGGTAATGCGAATATCGGAAAGTCAAGGTCGTTACCATTAAGTGGAGCGGTGACTTCGCACTTTCCAGTGAAGTCACCGCTCCGATAAATTTCAGTGATATGTAATTCAATGATACGATAATTCCAAGAATAACCGTTCTGTTCACTTTCCAACCCATTCTCAGATTTCTCTTTTTCCCTTTATTCGTGTTAAGGAAATGGGACCCTCAGGACACAAGAGAAGGAATCCGGGATCAGCCGATACCCCTTCTTTTTTTTCAGAGATGTCGTCTAAGGCCGCTTAAGTTTTGATAGCGTAATGTCAATACGGGAAGTTGCTCATTTGCGGTTTTTGATTGAAGGGAATCCGCGACTTCTTTTATTCCTTTTCCACTTACAACATATTTGCCTATTGCCGACTTTTAGATTTTACATTAAAATCGCACGTAAAATTGAAATCGACTGACTCCTTTGATGTCTTTTCAATACATTCATCAAAGAATGATCGATCGGTTATAAATTTTTAAGCATTATGAATAATATATTTTTTTTCAATACATTTTTCAGTATTTCCAAGGCAAAAATATCCATACTGAGGAAACTTGAAATTCATTTTACTTGAATTTGTATTGCAGTTTTTGATAATTTAATTTAATTTCTGCTGTTTTTGATAACAAAGCATTATCCTTTGTTTATCATGAGGATTCATGATATATTAACTTGAGAATGATTGATTTTATATTAATAATATAAAAAGAACATTTCTTTTTTTTTAAGTTGATTATTTTTTACGCATTATACAACAAAGAGGTATTATATTCATTTTTGTTAAATATATTTTGAAAAAAATGTTACCGTGCAAAAATTTCTCATACAAAATAATACTTTTATGGATGTGATTTCATAAATATTTTTAAATGACACCATTCATTTCATCTAAAGAATCATTAGATGAATGGATTATTCTAATCATAACTAATTTTATATTCCTTTTATAGGCTTTTTTTATTCTTTAAAAAGTATTGTGAAAAATATACTTTTTTCCCCCCCTAAAATGTGTGTTTCAAATTTAGTTTTTAAGGATGGATGACGTAATATATTTATGCATTGCTCTGAAATGAAATTTCTTTTAAAATTGAATTTCTTCATTTCTTACATCGTTTATTATTTGCTGCATTGTTTACTACTTTGAAATGCCACATATTGGGCAAGATATTGCTTTCCCCTTCTGCAGATTTTCCGCTCAGTAGGAATGCTAATTAATTCCCGGCTACCCAAAAGCAGTGTCAGTGTTGCTTATCGTGTCGAATTTTCGCTTTGTAAAAAAAATAGATCCTCTTTTTTTTTTTTTTCTATTTTTGAGGAAAAATTAATTAAAATTGACTTGTAATTTCAAAACGCAGCAAATCTTTTTGAGAATTGGTAATCTTATTTCATATAAGACTGCATAAAACTTACGTAAAATAATAAATAAAATAATAAATATATTGAAAATATATTGAAAAATATATTGAAAATGACTTTCATAAAAAATAATATATATTCAATATATATCAAAATCATATGCTGCTTTCTTTCAAATATACATATTGCAACTCCTAAGTTTCGTTACTTATAATTGTTCATCATCCGTTCTAATCTCGAAATTTTTTTCACTGTAACTGTTAGAATGCAAATATTATTGTTATTGTTGTTATTGAAAGCATGGTTTTATTTATCGGTTGTGTGTGATTAATTGTTGGTTATTGTGTATATTAATGGATTCGACAGAAAATTTCCTCGAAGTTTGTCGGATCGATCCTTCACAGCCTAGCGTTACAGAACGTTATTTCAAAACGAAAATTTTTCCAGAATATGACGAATGTGTGCTAATTCATTCCAATAGGCTATGCTTAATAACATTAGGACCTAATCATCCTATTCTGAAAGAAAATCTTGATGTCATTTCTGTAAAATTTGAGTCTAATCGCAATGTTAATCGTTTATCAAATAAAGTATCTGGTAAATTTAAGAGAGGAGGTCAGAAATTAAGTGAAAGATCTATGCTGTGTACAGTGAAATGCACTGGTGATAGAGAATATTCATTGTACAGTTGCATTTCAGGAACTTTGGTTGAAGTAAATGAAAAGCTTTTAGAAAATCCCAATCTCATGAAAGAAAAGCCATGGTCAGATGGCTATATTGGTATTATACTACCACCTTTTCCCAATTCCAGAAGAAAGAATACTTAAGTTATTTTTTGAATAAAGTATGAAAATGATGTAAAAATTTTCTTTTTTTGTAAAAGTGCAAGCTATTTTGCTGATAAATTTGATTATTTTTACAGGAAATTATAATTTTGCTGTATAAACATAAAATATACATTCAAACGTATTTAATATTCATATAATATTCATCAAAATGACTATTAAATTATTTGTTGTAATATTTCATTTTTGGAGCTGAAAAATGTAAAAATGTGTGGAAAACAAAAGTGCAATTATCATCTTATATTTCTCTTAGCATGTGCAAAGTAATGAAATCAATATATGCTGTAATCAATATCAAACCAATGAATAAAATTTATATTTTTATAAAAAAAAAATCAGGTGATGTTATAATTAAAGCCTTTTTGTCTTCAACTGCTCTGTTCATGATATAATTCTTTTGAAGTAAATTTTGATGGTGGTAGTTAATTTCATAATTAATCCAAGAATTATGTTGGTAATTCTACATCTTATAGTTTCTAATTCCTTTCATAATTATAAATGAATATAATTTTTTTTTCATGTTCTACTTGCTTAATTTGTGCAAAATATTCCAAAGTATTTTAAACTATAAAACAAAATACAAAAACATTAGAAAAACAAGCAACAATCAACATAAAAATTAGAAACCAAAAAATAGACTGGACTTGTGTATTAACTGTATATTACTGATGAAGTTTAGGCTACATGACATGACAAACATAGTCAACAAAACTAATATTGCATCTTTGGAAATTAATTGCTGATTACAATAACCATGACTCTGATAATTACTTGCATAGAGTTATTATACAAGTGCCAATAGATTTTCTTAATAATAAATTTGAAATATCATAGTAAAATTAACGGTTTAGTATTAATAGAAATTAAATCAAGATTTCAAAATAAAACCTGATCACTTTCTACATGATAGTAAGGTGAAAATTATTAATATAATTGCAGCAAAAGAAAAAACACCTGGTATTTCTTGCTATAGAAATTTTATGAAGACCTTTAAATCAGATATTTTTGGAACACTATTATGTTTAAAGGATCATTGATACACCTATGTAAATTCCTTTAATAATAAGAATCTTTAATAGTAAAAGACTTAGCCTTATAAATCTGTTTTAATCTCATTTTTCAATATCATTTATGTCTTCCTTGAGTGTTTAAGTTGTAATTAATTAAAAATAATTAAAGTGAGTTATTTTTATCAAAATATATCATATTGGCCAGACTGCAAAATTACTCTTTAACACTGAATTTGCCTTGCATATCTTTAATCTTGTATATCTTAATATAATTACAACTACAAATGCTTATTAAATGTTTTTTTTTTTTTTTGCAAATGCATTAAAAATATATAAATATTCTATGCTATAAAGTAGCTGTAGGCTAAAGTCTAATAAGCTTTGATCTCAAATATAATGTATATATCTCATTTGATGCATTCAAGTCAATTTTTCTTTTATTATTGAATTTTACCCTTGATATTTCATTGGAACTTTTATTCCTGAGCGTAGAATTCATACTATTTTTTTATAATTGTGAACTTTGTCTTTGCCTTTGTCATACTGTTGTATGGTACTCTTTCATTCCAGAGATTATTTTATCTCAATAAACTTGAATGCAATTCACGAGAAAAAAAATCCATTTGATTTATATATAGTGTTTAAAAGTTTTTTTTTTTTGGATGGAGCATGACTATGTGGAAATATTAATGATTAGTGAGAACTTAAGAATACGATCCTCACCTGCCATACGTAGTCAAGGATAAAAAAATCTGAAATGGTTATAATTTATACTGCACAGCTTAACCATTCTGAAAAGGCATAATTCCTTGTCGATGAAGACCTCCTTTTCCTTTCTTTGAACACCATTTACTTATGATACTCTTAATTTAATGCCTATCTTTTTTATAACAACAGTTTGGTTTTATTAACTAAAACACTCCAAATATATAACCTAGCTTCATAAATTTAAGACTGAGTACAGTAAGAATATAAGTAAACCCCTACCCCCCTAAAAAAATCAAGCATCATTTTTCATCTCGAATGGTTAATGGTTTATAATAAAGTGAAAAGTGCCTGGTAGTCTATTGCAAAATTTTTCACTTTTCATATATACAATGTTTTTAGAAAGTACAATAATTTTCTTAAAAAAAACCCATAGAAGTAAACAAATGGATATCACATTGGTGTAATCATAAACAATTTGTAAGAATATGGCCTTATTAGACATTTGAAAAAATTGTATTATAAAGATAACATAAGCATAAGTTATGAAAATCAGAGACTTTACAAAAATAAAATTTTCTGACAATTTTTTTAATTATTTACCATGTAAATTGTATTATTATTAATTTTGTGCTATGTTTATCAAAGCACTTATTTATTAGGCTCTTAATGGATTATTATTTTTGATCTCTGAGCAAGATAACTAACTTAACAAATAAAATTCTGCTATGCATTTTGATTAATTTATTATAATGGTATTATAAAAAGAAACTTTTTGCCATAGACAGCATATATACATAGAAGATTAACTCCGATTCCTTATTGTAAATCTGGTTCCAGAAAATTAATAAAAAATATCAAGTTCTAAATTGTTGCCTATAATGTCCTCAAATTGTGTGAAATAAGTATATATATATGTAAAAGCAGTAGTGACAGTCTCCACGAGATGGCACCAAGGAGAACGCTAACTGTAGTGAATAATGAAAGAGACTAGACAGCGGGTTGAATGGCTGTGAACTGTGGTAGCACAATGAGGTTCCCACACTGTAATATGTACCAAAACTGTAAATATGTACAATAGAACCTATATTTAACCCTAGACACTGTTTCATAGTGAGTTCTTTCAGAAGATGGACACATTTGCTCCCCCACACACAAACATATATATATAAAGGAATGATTTCACTTTTCAGTCCATAAGTCTTGCAAATTATTTACTAGCTGCCTTTGGCAATCAGTTGGTTTGTGCTGATTGATGTGCAAAATATATTTGAAGTATTTTTTTAAAAATTAGATTAAAAAAATATATATGGCAACTAGATGGTATCATTGAAAAAAGAATTTTTTGAATTTTAAGACCATGTAAATGTTATTATTTTGCTGCAATATTTTTAATAGTTATGGTAAGAAAATGCTATAATTTTGCTTTTTTTAATTAAAACTTTAGTAAAACCACTCCAGGATGTGTATATTCAAATTTCAGAGTATGTATGAATCAAATTTGGTCATTTCTGGTCACATAATCTAGCCTGTAGAGCACCAACACACACACACATATTCATCTTTATTATTAGTAGAATAGGCTATATTTAAAATATATATCGGGTATTTATTTAAAATACCACATTTATTTGTCTCAAAGCTGTTCACTTCATTTATTAATTCCTACTAATTATAGAATATGGATAATTGTTAGGGGTATCTATGGTAGTCTCTAAACTTCATTAACTATGCTAAGCCAGAGACTAATCATCATTTTATTATTTTTTTTAATAATTGTTTTTGTTAAGTCACCCAAAGCCCTTTTAACAAATATATTGCATCTCGATTAAAAAAAATGCATGCATGTATAGTAAATATTCGAATAATACCAGATCTTTTAGTAAAATAATCATTTGATGATAATTTAAACTTGAAAAATAAATAACACATTTTAATTTTAAGGTTTTATTAAATACTGCAAATAATACAGTAAGTTGATTTGATTTAAGTAATTTCAGCAGCCTTATCTATACTTATAATAAAGCTCAATGTGTGTACGTGTGTTGGCGCTCTACAGGCCAGACCATTCAACCTACAGCTACCAAATTTGGCACGTGTATACCTTGGAGGTCGAAAATGTGCACCTGGGGGTTATTTTTTCGAATTTTTAATTATAATTTTATTTATTTAAAAATTAAGCGAAATTTTGGCGTGTTTCTGCTATAACTTCCGAAAATATTACCGCACAAAAAAGATTTTTTACATGAAGTTAAACATCAAAACTTTCTTTTAAATGATACCAATGTTTTAACCTTAAAATTAAATTTCTATTTTTAATGAATTTTTAAATAAATATTTTAACTATATTTTTCAACAATTTTTTTCGTACAAAATAAAAATAAAATTTAAGCTGCACGAGCACGTTTCGCATTCATGGGAAAAAATTAGCTTTTTTCAAAGTGTTGCCATCACATTGATTAAAGCTCCAATTAAAAATAAATTAAATCTTTTTGGAAATGAAATGTACAAAAATATAATTTTCGGCACGTGTCTGTAGGAAATGAAACAAATAAGAAATATTATTTTTTCTAAAAAATAATTACAAGAAAAATTATTTTATGATCTTTTACACTCTCTATATTATTAATCCAATAAATCAGTTTTATTTTAAGGCAAGTTTTCTTTAATATGAACAGGATATTATCCATTCAAATCGGGGCCACACAGCTAATTTGTGAACCTTTAGTGAGACACAGATCTGCTAAAATTTTCTAAATGGAAAATGATTATATTTTATGTAACTTGATTCAATAAATGCTCTAATAAATAACGAATTTTTGATTTTACATAAAGCTTCTGCTGTAGAAAACACGATTAACAAAATGTTCTTGAAACACTAATATTTTAAATAAAAAGAGTTAATTTCCAATCAACTAAATCAATCACTTAAACTGACTGATTTATGAAAATTTGAATATCACTATTCAATAAAAAAAAAGGATAATTTTAGATTTTCCATCGATCGTTTCAAAGAAAATACGTCAATCAGCGAGCAGGTTTCTCAAGATTAATTGGCCTAAGATTATGAAAATGTTGAGTTTTTCTAAATTTTTAACATTCAAGACTTCATAAATAAGTTTTAGTTGATCGTGGAAAATAGAAACATTCATTCATTTATTTAAAATTTGGTGTGTCCAGAATATTTCTCAGAATTTGATACCTTAATGCATTAAATTTAGACTTCATAATTTTTGAAATATATATATAGGCCGGAACAAAATATTATTATTGATTTCATTTCAATCCTTATGAAAGCAAAACTAAAAACTGAATTGTATGCTGAATCCGAGAAATTTTTGTTGAATTATTCTTTGAGATATTACATAAATTATGAAAAATATTTTGTAGTTCACATAAGACTTAAATATGGAGCAATTCTGTTTGCAATACTCGTATTCAATAATAATAAATAAATAACAATAAAGATGATAAATAAAATAAAACGCTTGGTTTTATTAAGAAATATCTTTATATTAATTGCAATTTCATCATTTCCACTTTAAATTAAAGTTGAAGTTTTACCGGAAATGACAACAAATTAGCGAAATATATATAGTAAATTAAACGAAACGATCTAAACAAAAGTATAAGTTTGGTATGACTATCAAAATTTGAAGATTAAAAATGTTTTGTTTGACAATCTATTAAGAGACCAGTTACTTAAAATATTTAATTGAAAATTGTAGCGAGCGGTAATACTGGCGAACCGGCTGGTCGCCAAAGGCGGCTAGCTAATGAATAAAAGCATACTTATGATGATGAAGAAGGTGGCGGGGGGGAGGGAGGGATTTCTTTTAATCATATGTTTCAATAAATCATATAAAGAATAGTTTATTCAAGTACATTACATGCATGATTTCTATAAATCTTTGTTAATCACTTAAATTTCCCCACTTTCATGATTGACCTCTTAGCTTTTTTTAAGCTATAATTTTGCCCAAAAGAATGCTGGGAAAGTAACAAACTGCAATTAAGTTACATTTCAGGAAGCAAATCTCTTGAATGGGTATTTTTCTTTTTCAAAGTAAAATCTGCTTTGCAATATAAGTGTTTATTTTCATTATAAGTCTCCATCAGCATTAAGAATTATCCATCGAAATCTGTAACATTATCTAGTGACTCAAGACTGGTGTATTTTTTTGAGTATGCAAATAAAATGCATGAATAATTAGTTTTAAGATTTTAAACATATTTATTTGAATTGATAGATTTTATTTTTAATGATAGATTAAAACAACTTCAAAGAAGAAGGAATGTATCAAAAAAAATTTTTTTTTTTTTTTTTGCAGTATCTTCAGCAAAATTTTACTTTATTTTTCCATTTGATTCATAAAAGATATATACCTGAACTTATGAAAATAAATTATTGTTTTAATTTCAGAACATTATTCAAAAGCTAATTGCAACAAACAATTTTTGTTGCAATTGGCTGAATGACAAATCAGCAAATGCTTTTTAAAAAGTATTTAGAATGTGCTAAATATATTTTGTGATTTCATCATTTGATTTAAAATTATTTTTAAATAAATTTTTTTAGGTACAGAGATCAATTTTTTTAAAGCTAATTTGAAGGGGGGGGGGAATGTTATTTCAATTTATTATAATATTTGCTACATAAAATCAGATTCCACAATCATTAAATTATATTCAAATAAAAAAAATAAAATCTACTTTTATAACATAGAGATCAGGAAAAGAGTTTCCAAAAGACCCTTTCTGTAAAGAATTGTCGGAAATTTTCTATTTACAATAATTAATTGAATAGTCACATCTGCATTGAAAATAATTGGAATTCCATTTATAGAAGAGGGTTTCTGTTTTCTGACAGAAGATGGTAAGTGATAAGAAGTTCGCAGCAGTTACTGTCCAAACAATTTTCCTAACAATGTTTGTATATATGTTAGGATAAATAATTGTCAGTATATATTGAATTACTGATGTTCTGTTCCCTGATGTTTATCTCCTGTCAGTGATATCTTTCCGTTTGTAGATGTTCAGATTCTTAGAATTAGATTGCAAAAGCATTCTCCATTTCAATGGCTAGAATATTTATCTTATATGAATCCTAATAGAAAATGTATGGGATCCCTTGGTATGATATCTTACAACTCACTCACATCTTCTAATAAATAAGTTCTCATTCAACTATGCTGTAAAAGAGAAATGGAAATAAATGGCCCCAGTTTCTCTAATTATATCATTTAACGTGTGCCAGAAAGAAGTGCATGCCGGACAAATCATCTGTAGACAAGTCTCTCAAAATTGCTTGTGGTAATCCATTTTCTTTGTTTAGTCATATTTGCACCTTTCCTGAAGTAATTCGTTTCTAATACTTTCAGAATACTTTTTTGTAATAAATTTTGCATTATATTATTTCCCTCATTCTCTCTACTAAATCTGCATGCTTGTTTGAAATGATGCTTTCAATTTTGTGATTTTTTTAGCCCTTTGTTTACCATGTATATAATATTCTGAAAGATGGGTACATATCAAGAATGAGAAGATAAGTTATCAAATGCATATTTCTATATGAATTTGAAAGTTCGAATTTTAAATTGTACCACACTACAATGCATTTTTAACAGGTGGACTTAGAACTTAAAAAATGATGAACTTTGCAAATTCCAATTGCCTCTATCACATTAATCAGTCACTCTTTGTTGTTTTTCAATTTAAAAATATGCTTTGAAAGTCTTTTAGCAAATCGATCTCATCTCAATTTATGATTAAATATAAAGATTGCATTATATCCAGCAAACTGCTTATAGTAAGTCTTTTGATTATATTCAGAATATTTAATTTGGGGAGCTTTAAATTTCAAGCATAGCAATAACAGCTATAATTTATTGCAACCATTTTCATAAATAATAAAATTAATGATCTCGGTTGATTCAAAATTGCAAAGTTATATATTATAAGAGCATCAACAACCTTCATTAATATCTTAAATTATTTAATAACCTCAATATATATAAGTTTTTTTTCCTTCTCTAAATATACACTGAGAGTGTGCTTGCAATTTAGAAAAAGATCTACATAAAAAAAGTCTAGTTTATTGTATTAATTGCATTGGGCAAAAATTTGTAAACTGAAATATAAATAAAAAATGAATTTAAAAAATATTGCAGAAAAAAAATTGTTATGTTATCTTAAAATGTAAATCTTATTAAAAATAATGATTTATGAAGAACAGTAAATTCTTAAACTAAATTATATATCCTCTGATATAAATAATCTATTACCTAATTTCTATTCTTGAAGAAAAACATTCGTTATTGTTCAGTAGTATAGTAAAGAAAAATATATAACATTGAGTTCATTTCATATACATTTTTAATAATTAGAGCTTATAATAATAAATTAAACTCATCATTGTTAAAAGTATGAAATTCATAAAGTTAAATTTAAAAAACAAACAAACAAACTGGAATTTGGTTTTAAGGGAAAAATTTGAAACCGAAAAAATATTGTTATGTTAAGCATAGGGATTAAATCAATATTTAAGGATTATAAGAGTACTTCTTTCAATAAGAAAAAAATTATTTTAGCAAATTTAAATTGGCATAATCAAATTCCAAGTTATTATAAAATAATAAGATAATTCAGTAATTTAGAGACTAAATTTAAGATAAGCTGATAACAATGTATGTATCATAAAATGAAATTCATTTGTTTTGACATAAAACTGAAAATTTGTCTCTGTAAATTATCAATTATTAATAAGTATACAATATAATCTAAAACAATAACACTCTCCAATTTTCTATTTCATATTTAAAGATTACTTCTGAATATAATTGAATAACATAGTTATTAATGTAGAAACAAATGTAGAAACATAAAAATTGCCTTCACTGTTTTTTTTATTATTAATATAACTATCCTAATAAATCATATTAATTATAAACAAAAGTATATATTAGTTCTTTCACCTCTCCCTTTTGTGATGGGAATCCTAATCATTCTCTTGGCAAGTATTCTAAAGTAACATTCATTAAATGTTATAATTCCTTGATTGTAATAATTTTGTTAATGTCGCACTGTCTTACAAAAACATTCAATTATTTCAGAATAAAAAATATCCAGAAAGGTAAGCTTCCACTCCAGTTTGGTATCTGAATTCTGCAAATAATTATGGAGCAACAAAGTTCTAACAGGAAGCTGACTCTTCAAGATAAAAACCTTCAACCTTCATCAATTGCCAGAAGAATAAAAGTATATATACACTTTTAAATAATAATTCGATTTTATATGTTCTCCATAACTCGGCACTATTTCAGAAAAAAATCATATGAATTGAAAATGAGAAAGATTATAAATTTACTATTTTCTTTCAACATTTTACAATATATTAGGATTCACAGTTATATGCAAAACTTTATAAGATGAGCTTCAAGTAATCCATTTGGTCATAGTTATTTTATAAGAAATGATTAATCATTATGTCTATTGGAGTTATGTATGTGTGACAGAAGGGCATTTTCATTGAAACCCTTGTGTAACAATTTTTTTTCTATAAAATAAAATTTATATACAGTGAGTGCCGCTTAATTTGATCATTTTCTTTAAAAATCACTTTATATTATCAAAAGTCATCAAAAGATAAAGTTTTACATTAAAACTTTATCTTTTTTACTTTATATTATCAAAAGTCTCTGGCCCTGAATCGATGTTTTCAAATGCATATAAAAATATTCTTTCAGTTATTCAGTGAGACTACTATATTGTTTAAGGTTATCAGTTTTAAAGTAGATAATTAAATTTGTCATCCATAAGTTAGGCAAACAAATTATTTGATGAGTCTTAGTCATTAATTGTATCTAAGAGATTAAATCAAACAAATGATAGAACTGAATTCAAACGATTTTTTTTATGAAATGAGAACTTAATTCTAACATTTTACCTCAGGCAATTGTTTGCGGTTTTATCCAGATACCCCCCCCAAAAAAAGATGAATTATTGAAAAGTGACATTGAATTTAGTAATATGTTCAAAGTGAAACTATGTTTTACTGATTCCATAAAAAATGATGGAAGCAATAAAACATAGCTTAAAATTTATTTCCAGCATCTCTATAAAAATTGTTACCTACTGGAATAAGTTTTGAATCAACTTTTGCAAATGATTATATTGATACATATTTGCTCATTTTTAAAATAAATATATTTGATAATTCAATTCTTTTAAATCCTCTTTAGTTTAGAAAATTAACTGTTCATAATTAATTTTAGAAAGAGAATGATGAAAATTTTTTATTGTAGATTTTTGTAAATTGAAATTTTTATACACTGAATTTTTTCAGGAACCAAATTTAATACATATCTTAAATGCAGTTCCTTTTGGGTAAAAACACTCGTTAATGAACTATAGGGATAAAATATATAATTAATCTTATAATAGAGTTATCAAACTACTCAAGATAAAAATTTGTTAAACTATCAATCAGCACTATTTTTAAATTTATAAATCTTTTTTGTCAGTTATTTCCCCAAAAATACTTGTGCAAAAAAGACAAACTATCACATAAAAACAGCACATTTTGTCACAATGTTTTTATTTTATTTTTTTCTTGCTTCATTATCAAGCATATACATTTTTCTAAAAATATTACAACACGAAAATATTCACTTTCTTTCCTTACTACATCATTGACTTTTATAGATTTTAGAATGTTGATTTGCGCGACTGTACTGCAATTTCAATAAAACAAGAGATCAGAGAAAAATATGATAAGCAGTTTTCTATACAAGTTTCACACAAAATCAAATCATCAAAACACATTCAATGTAAATCAGCCTTCTGTAACTATGGAAGGCTTAATATGTAGAATAATGAGAGATATAACTGAAAATTCATTAAAAAAAAATTACAAGAAATGTGTAATGATTCCAGGTTGGTTAAAATTTCCTACCTTTGAATCAAGATGCAGAAAAATTCATACATAAATATTTACAAATAGAGTTAAAAGTCCTCTTAGTATTCATGTTGCAATAAAGTGTTTTAGATCTGATTTATTTCAAAGATTTCAAAAATCGTTTTAGCAACAAATTTCTTTATTAAAACTTGACACACATTTTATTACAAACAACCCAGTCCTCATTGAAGGTATTCAGAACTAATTAACAAAGAAGTTTATTTATTTATGTATATGAATCTGAACTTCTACATACCAATATGTTTTATTAAGATTAATTCTTAGGAGAATATGGCAGATAATGAAACATATGCATTCATAAAAAAAAGAGAGAGAGAGAGAGAATGAGGAGGGATTTTTTCATTTCCTCATTCTTTCAAATAAAAACTCTGCAATTTTGTATTTTCTACTAGTATAAAAATACATCAAGTTGTCTTTGACTACAATCTTTGGAAAATAGCAATGATCATTAATTAACATAAAGTACAAGCAGTTTCATTTATTTACTAATGCACTTTTTAAAAATATTAAAATAAAATTCCAATATAGTTACATAACTTCTCTATTCTAAAAAATAATTTAAATGATTTATTTTGTGGGAAGCTACATCAAAGTTTTTTAAAAACAAAATGCAAATTAAATATATTTTTAAAACCTTTATGCCTGGTTTAAACTTTACCAGCAGTTTTAAATATAAAAATGCCAATAGCAATCATTTACAATATTCAAGTGGTGGGGAAAAAAATCATTATTACCTTATAGAAAAGAAAACAATGCACAATTCAGTTGCAATAATTAGAAATGTGTATTTAAAATTTCTCATGATTGAAAAAGAAGATAAAATCAATTTATTAAAAGAATTATGAATAAAATAAAAATTTGACTATTTCAAGTTAAAATAATTATTTGACAACCATGTAAATTTTTTTAAAAAATAATCTAATACAGCATCATGTTAATTTCTTTAAAAAAATACAGAAAAGTTTACATATATAAACATATACACACAAAAAAGATCCATTTAATCTTGTGGTGGCATTTTTTTAAGTCACCACTGTTTCCTATTCCAAAATTTTAAACATTTGAAGTAATAATTGAAAAGAAACACATATATTAATATTTTTGAAGAACAACAATAGTGATTTACTTGAAAAAAAAATCTGGATTCTTGAGAATGAACATTCAGTTTTATAAAATAGTACAATGTACTATGATGACACTGTTTCAAATAAATTAAGTAGGTAATAGTTTAAATGTAATTTTAAAATTGAATAGAGTAATAAGAACGACTTCACACCTTAATTTTTAAAAGCAGAGTTTCAACCTTGAAAAAAAGAAATCTTAATTTTGCTCATTATGAAGAGATCTAAATTCTCCAAGGGAACAGCTTTTCCTTTTCTGAATGATAATGGAAAGATATCCATTACTGCATGAGAAACAATGCAGAATATGTTAAATACTTTAAACAGAACAGTACCTCAGATATTAGCAAACTCATTTCTGCAGTTAAATCAGGTAGCAATTAGTTTTGTTCACTCCTTGGCCTACAAAAACATTGCTTCACTCATCATTTAATGTTATTTCAAATGTCTAATTTTGTGGAACAGCTGCTACATCTTGTGCAGAATTCTGATTTTCTTCCTGAAAGAATAATTTTTCTTTTTAAAAAATTATTAAAAAAGTCTTGCTACAATCAAAGTAATTATTAACCAAAAAGTGCTCAGCATCCTCATTTGAAAACAGTTAACATTTCACTTCTATGAAAAAAAAAAAAAAAAAAAAACTGATCACATTATCTCCTTTGCTTTTTTAACAAGCTAAACAAGCTGTCTCAAATTAATAAACAGGCATATATTATATTTAAGCAAACATTTGAAATTTTTATTTCTTCCTTTTTGATTTATTGCAAAGGTGAAAAGGTAGCGTAAGGAAATCAAAAGTATCTTTATATTTCAAAATCTAACTGAAACACATTCTGCTGAAAATTGTGCTTTAAATTGATTTTTTATTATTAGGTTTTAATAACAGGCTGTGAAAATAATTTTTTAAAAATAATTTGTAAATACATTAAAAAAAACACATTATGAAGGAAAAATACATGGAATAAAAATAACTACTTATCTGTAAGTTGATTTCATTAGAATATTTACTGATTTCAATATACTATAGAATATTGTAAATAATCATTTGTTATTTTTGGATATGCAACTTATATAGTCAGTATCCATTACACACAGAATAAATTACTTTTATGACATACTCAAATGCTTCATAAATTCAGAAATATTTCTAATTGGCTGCTAGTCTATTCAAATATTATTTATGTGAAAAATGCAATTTTTTCTTTTTAACATCATCTCAAAAGTAATTGAATTCAGTGAGAAAAAAATAGAAATTATCAGTGATAAAAATGTTTTTTGATTAACACATTTCATAAAAAGGAACAACCAAATACTTTATACTGCTGAAATAAAAAATATATATATAAAATGAAAAAGAAAAATAACAAAAAACTAAACTTGATGATTCATAAGTCCATTTCTTGATACAAAATATTTACTTAAACAAGATTTAATTTTACACCTTCATTAAGAAACTTTTATCTTTACTTCAGTGTATCCTTATTAAAGTTTCTCAGGAAAATAAATTATAAAGGAATGTAAAGCTACTTATACCAGCAAATTTCCTGACATGGGAAAACATAATCAATATTTTGAAGTTAATGACTCATTTTTTCAAAGAAAGGCAAACATTTTTATCACTAACAAATGTTTACCAGTGAAGCTACTAACCCATTTATAGCTGTCTAACTGTCTAAAAAAGAATCCAATTTAGGCCTAATCTTTCAGAAACACTGAATTGGTAAATACTTCAAACCAATTTCTTGCTCTAAATTGCGAGAGTTCTCTATTTCACAAAAACTTCAATAAAATAAAAATACTTGGAAAGAGACATCTTACTACAATAAAATGCACAGAACAACTGTTCTTGCTTTACAAGGCATCTCCAGAAGTTCTAAATGATGTTAACATTTGCCCTTTTTTTCTGAAAGAGATATCCATAAATAGATGCCTCTGGGTATATCACTTCAATAAAAATTTTTAAAAGTTTCAGATTAGATTTCATATGCATGACACTGTTCTTAAGAAATCATGAGCTTCAGAACACAAAACCATATATATATTAAAAAACTAAACAGCTCCAAATATGACACAGAAATAGCAAAAATATGTATCAAAATCCAAACAAAAAACCATTTTATTTCCACAATAAACATAATAGTATCAACAATTCAAATCAGCATAGATTCAATAATAAATCTGTATTACAGCTCATTAAAAATGGCATGGGATTAAAAAATATAATTAAGTCACAGTAAAACAAGTAGAAAAGGATCAATCTTATACCATATAAGTTAAGGTTCTCAATTTATTTATTCCTTCATTAATCAATCTTAATTTTGAGAGCTCTATCTCCAAGAAAGTTGATTTTAAAACATTATTTTTAAAAGTAATTTCCAAAATTAAGTGCTATTTGTAATGGTATTTACTTAAGCACAAAAATAAAAATGATTTTTTGGCAAGTTAATCACTGTGAAAAGTCTTTGCAAGTTAGTCATAAACTTATTTAAAATACTATCTACATTAAATTTGAAAAATAAAAACAATTTCAAAGATTTGATGCCTTTGATGAATAACAATTATTTGCACAAAATTAATATATTTAATTTTTAGTCATTCATATTTTCTTAATGTTCATCAGTTCTAATAAAAAATAATACAGTCAATTCAGAATTTAAATCAAAATAATATAACTGCTATTAAATTCCTAATATCAATTTTAAAAACATAGAGGAGGAGAGAATAAATAAAAGTTAACAATATTAAAAAAAATCAATCTGAAACATTCTAGATTATTCGAATGGAAATTAGGGAGCTACAATTATTTGATCAAACCATAAATTATATAAATTAAAAATCCCAAAACAATGATACATTTTATTATTAAAATGTTCTAATCAAATGTGAAATGATAAAAAGAAACATGAATAATATATTTACTATTAGTTTACTGCTGTAAATTAGTTCACATAGGAGAGTTAAAAAGTAACTCTCTAATTACTTAAACTAATTTATTTATGGTTAAACTAATCGCTTAACCCTGCTGTTTTGTTTGTATTTACTTCACGTTTGTAGCGTTCGATCAATATGACCCAACATGGAAAATTAACCTTTCTTGCAGCAATTGATGGATGCGATTTAAGAAATGGTTTAAACAATAGTAATATAAGTTTAAATTAGATCTAATAATATAAAGCATCTATAAAAATAACAGAAAAGTATTCAAAATTGAAACTTATTTTTTATTTACAATTTGAATATTAATATCTTGCATGAGATTCACATATGTTATTCTTACAATTGCAGCATAACATATTAGTTTTGCTTTCATTACTTGATGGACAAGGCTTACACCTTCCACTTTTGACACACAATGATGTATTCTCAGCAGATCCCGATGGAGCATTTTCCCTTTTCATCTGAATTCGTTTCACTATTCTTATTGAGTCCTCACTTCTTGGTAGGTGTAGCCTTGTTTCAATGTGTGGAAAAAATAGTGATTTTCACAGTTTTTCCAAAAATAGCCTTCATTCAGTCAATTTGTTTTCATTCCATTCACTATATATAGAAGCCCATAGAACAAATTCATTGGACGCAGAAATATCGAGCATGTTATAGAATGCTATCGTGGGCTAGCGATTTGTTTTTCTTTTATAAGTGTATGTGTTTAAAAATTGATCAAGAGTATCCATAGCCCCTTTAGTTGAATTATAATCTAAGATCATGAATGCTTTTTTTTTTGTCTGTCAGGTCTGTTGCTAATTTCTCTGTCATGATGCAAAGTGCCTTTAAGTATAACGTTATTTTTTGGAATGTAATTTACAGCCGAGTCGTCTTCTGCAAAATAAAATAATGAGCTGTGAGCTTCTATTTCATTTCTTCAGGAAGTTCTGATTTATTTTTCTAATGGTACCAAGCACAGTCCTTTTCCGTTTTAGAAGAAGTTCTCCTAAGTTTTAAGATATGAAAAAAATTATCACATGTAATATTGTGCCACAAATACCCATAAGTAAAATCACATACTACTCGCATTCCCCGATTTTTCATTGGCTTTGACCCTTGTTCTTTCCCAGTGTAAATTTGTGTTTTCAGTACATACGAAGTTTTACTATCACATAAAGTCCATATTTAGATGGCTTAGTTGGTATATACTGTTTGAAAGGACATCGACCACAAAATCCTAACATTTGTTCATCCACAGTAATATTTTCATTCAGATTACACAATTTTGGTAGAATTTCTATCCACTTTTCCCAGATATCTTGTACTGCAGCTAATTTATCCCAATTCCTTCTTTATTGACAAGTGCAGTTATTATCAAAACGAATAACTATCAATATGGTGCAAAATATTTCGAGGGACATTGTCGCACGAAATATATTTTTGTCAGTTATCCCATAAGCCTTTTTTGTTGATTCCCCATATGATTTATAAACACCAGCTAACAATAATAATCCAATATAGGTTTAAAAAATTTTACTTTTAATATTTTTCCACTTTTATCCATAAATCTTTTCTCCTTTAATATTAGTCATATTTATGATTTCATTTTCAATTGTAGAATTGAATACCTCAAATACATTTTTTATGTTTGATATCCTTGCCGCTGCACACCTTGTGACACTTGGAGTAGTTTTTATAATATTAGCAGCTGTTGATTGAGAAGGGGATGGCAGCGGATCCAACTTCCATTTTATTACACGATTCTTTGACTGTATACAACGTTTGAAGTTCATTTGTTGAATATTGGTATCAAAATCGTTGTCAACACTTTCACTCTCAATTTCATCACTTGTATGATCTTCATACTCGGATGTCTTCGTTATCAGAAACTTCCATTAGTTTAACTATATCAGCGTGACTCAAATTTCTGCGATTTGAAATTTTTTCATTCACATTCACAACTTTTCTACAGTATATTAGAAAGTCAAATACAGTAGGAAAAAAAAAAGAAATGTTGCAATAAGAGCAAAGAGTTCCGCCAATATATCAACTTTTTGGACTTTGCACACGCATTCTTGTCAAGAGTATACATACATCAATGAAACAGGTTTCGAAAATGGATAAATTACAGAAACTGTTGTTATTCCTTTGTTTTGAATTATCCCAAATAAAAATGAACATGTATGAACAAAAATATATGATTTGTTTGCATTGGGTCCTATTGACAAAAACGATACATTAGGTATAAATATTCTTTTGAAATACAAATGAACCTAAATCTCCCCTACCCATACATATTTATATTATTTACCAAAGATGTCAAGAAGTTTCATGAAAATATTTTTGTACTATATATTTTTATGAAGGTATAAATTATATTTCAGATCATATATACCCAAACAGAACTGCAGGGTTAAACTAATTTACTATTAGTTTACTGCTGTAAATAGTCTACACTGTTTCTCATTCAAGCTGTTTTACCCATAAAAGTCATAGTAATCAGTAATTGGTACAGAAAAAAATTGGGAAATTTTTTTAAAAAGTTTTTAGAAGAATTATAATCGATTATCCATGTTATACATGATATATAGTAATTTTTTATTCATGGTAAAAATTGAAAAAGAGAATTCACCTTTACTTTTCTTCTAAATTTCTTTAATCTTACTTTAAAAAAATCTAATTCATATTTTATAATATGAGTTATTTACTATTCAATAAAATTCATATCACCAGAGAAAATTTAGGTTTATATTAACAAATACAGGACAACTGATCATTTTAATAAAGTTAAATATAAAATGTCATACTTTTGCTGATGGGTTGCTCTTTAATTTATTATACACTTCTTCCAAAAATGAATGCCTAGAAAGAAAAAATTAATATTAAAAATCATAAATTTTAAACAAATAACAATTTCTTTAAAACTGCTATTTTCTAAAAAGGTTTTTATACACTGAGATCGATTTCAATCAAAAGAAATTACAAGAATTTATATTTATCTCTTATTTTTGATTAAAAAGGATTATAAACAAAGGAAAATACCAGTTCTGTGATTAATTAATTTTGTACTAAATATTTTGAATAAACAGTGATAATTCATTTGAGAAATGAAAAACGAGAAGTACTAATAATTAAGATGCTCACCATAATGATTAATATCATTTATCAAATAATATAAGTGAGCATATTTAGATGCAAAGGGGAAGGGAAAAAAAACTTTGTAGCGAAAGCCTCAGTCCAATCAATATAAAAATCTATTAATATCTATGCAGAAATGCATCGATTATCTTTCTAGCATGAATAGATTCGCTAATGATTTTTCTTTATTTGCAAGTCAAAAGTTTGAAGCTCCTAGTAACCTGAATAATAATTTTATATACAATTATTGCATCAGTAGAAATCATTATTGTCAGCATTATCCATACTCTTTTGATTGAGCAAAACCATTGATGTTATCAGAAACACTCCCAATTGATGACTAAGCAAAACAATTTCTCTAATAGTTTTAAAACTTCTTGGAAAGTGTTAAATTATGAATTTAGCTATATTAAAGTGTTTTGCTTATCATTGCTAACTGAATATTATTTTCCATGTCAAGGTAATTTCTTATTAATAATAATCTCTTCTCATAATAAGGGGGGAGGGGGAATAGCTCATTAATAGACATTTCTCAAAATACCAGTTGTTATACATGAATATTCATAATAAAGAAATTCATTTTCTATTTGTTTCATGTACTTATCTTAAACATCAAGGAGAAAATATTTTTGTTAACTAAGGGAAAAAGAAAATAAAAAAAAAAAAAACCCCTTTAAAAGAACAGTTTTGTGTTTATATATTTTACAGCAAGTTTCTTTAGCATACAAAATTTAGCAAGTGCTTATGAAATCTTACTCTTTGTAAGTTTTATAGATGTAATTTCTCCAAAATCAAATTTAAATATATAGTCTTGATAGAAGTAGAAAGATAAGAATTTAAAAAAATAATTTCATAAAATAAGTTCAACATTATTATCAATAAAAAATATAACTTTTATAACAGAAATTTATACAATGCATAAAAAAAAATGGCATGGACATTTAGGAGATTGCAACGGTACTTTAAGAATATTTTCAAAAGTAATAGAGAAACTTTTCATAAATGAATCTTACTTAAAAAATAGGGCTCCTATAGGTAAAAGCACTAAAGCATTGCGGACTTTTTCATCTTCATTTAAAATTCTCATAACTTCACCCATCTCCATTTTTTCAGAACCAGAAAGAATTTCTAATAGCGAAACCATAACAGTCAATATAGTAATACTAGGCATTTTATAAAAGAAAGCAACCAACAAAAAATTTAAATAAACAGAATATACTCTTCATAATCATTATAATTTTAAAATTATACATATTTACAAATCAATGGATGTTAACACTTAAAACATATAAAATGGAAAGAAGGAATTATAAGAAATAAAATCAAAGGACCTTTTACATGTGCTTCTAAAAATGAGTTAATTTCTTTATCTTGTTGTATCATTTCTTCAGATAATTTTGGAGCCCCAGGTAATGCAACAAGTACAATGCTCATATTGTCCTTGCTACCCTAAAATATTAAAATTTCAAGTTAATGTTTAGAAATAAACATTTTGAGCAATAAAACAAATTTCCCTTTTAACTTATTCACAAAGGTTAAAACTTTTCATATTTAAACTCATACATATTTATATTTAAATTAATATGAATATTATATTTCTATATTTAAGAATATCAATTACAAACTACAGAAGATATGCTATTTCCCAGATTAATTGTAATGCTTATGAAGAGAAAAATCTAGAAATAATGAATTTCTGGCATAATTCTTCTCCCTGTCGTAGAATTTAGAGAATAAATTTCATTACACAACTAAAAGACATTTTGAAAAAGTAAATTAATTTTGAAAATGGTCATGTATTACTAAACAAAATAATAGTGGTACTACAACAGACAAAATACCCACATTTCAATTTTTTTAGTATTAATCAATATATTTGACAAATATTAAGGAGTTTATATTTTTTCAACTATTTAACTAGATTTCACAAATAGAATTATAAGAAATAGTCTTCTTGCAACTATATCTTAACTCATTACCAACCAACATTCTATTCCTAGGACAATGACATTTGTCTTCTTTGATCCTATTCAGTTTTTTTCTATAATTTAAAAAAATTTTTCTTGGAAGTCAGAATATTTCCCTAAACTCCTCGATAATTTTCAAGTGAAACCAATATCCATTAGCCAGATTTTGAAATAAAAGCATTCATATTTTGAAATGACTTGTTGTTTGCTTCAATTTATTTTCAGTGAGGAATTTGAAAGCTCTCTTTATTTTTTGACATTTACTGTATTTCAAAAATTCTTTTTGTCAATAAAAAAAATTATAAACCAAAACATTTTTTTTTTTACATTCTACAATTTGTTTTTTTTTCAAGTTATTTTCATTTTGGCATTTTTAAAAGAATTTTACCAAAATCTTTACTTTAAGTTGGATGTTAATGGATTAAAGAGACATCTTGACTCATTTCATCTAAATTTAAAAATTAAATTTCTTTGCATATCATTTTTTTAAATTATAAGACAAATATTCAAACATAAAATAAAAGTAAAGAAAATCAGAAGCAAAAAAATCAATTTCCCATGCTTACACCATGCCTTCAGAAAATAAATAAACAAAATAAATCAATTCTAATACTGAATAACAACTAATAGGCAATGACCGTTTATTTGAGAAAGGCATTAAATAAAATTTCATTAAATTAAATTTTGGAACTTCCTCATTAATTGGGCTCCAAACAAAAGCCTACTAAATAATAATAATGATAAGCGTTGATCACTAAACCAACCGGACAGTATCAATGATCAAAATGCAGCTGGAGGAAATAGTTCCCTAAATTTTAAGCGAATAATCTAAAATTGTGACATATTTTGTAGTTCAAAAAAAAATATTTTTTAAAAATTAAGAAATACTACTAAACAATTTCAGATTGAAATAAAATCCTGTTTTGGAACTTTTTATTTTTTAATACTGGATATCAATGAACAAGCATTAATATGATGAAATCACATAAAATGAAGAATCCTTTAATGAGCAAAGTGCATTGAGTCTTATTCAAAAAGTTTCATATTTTTTTCAAATAAATCATGCTATTTATATCTTTTACATATGCTTTCATGTTATAATTATGCTTTGTTATGATGGAATTAAGTTATCATCATAAGAAATATTATCATATATTCTTAGCTGATTAAAACAATATTTTCTAACGAAAATTAGCTTTCAGAAAGAAAATAAAGCTACAGTGAATGCAGATAGTGAGACAATTCTAATGAATATAATCTTATAAAAGTGCTTAATATATTTTCAATTATCTTAATAAATAAAATAAAAAATAAACAAGTCACAAAGAAACTGATGATATCCATTAATATATTTTCCAAACAAGTCCATGAAAAGCCAATATTAAGCATTTCCAATAAATCCAAAATCAAAGTATAGTTTTGTTTTTAAGATAAGCAATATCCTTGAATTGAAACCATTCAACAAAGCTTCTTTTCCTTTACAGATCCAACTTTATCATTCTCATAAATTTCAATTTCATGATATTCTGAAAATATCTGTTTTAGACACAATTATACTCTCTCCCCTTTAACTATAACAATTAGTTGATTCTGCCTCTAGCCGTAGCACACATATAAAAATTTTGTTCAACTAAATGTAACCCAACAAATTTTAAGTTAAATCTATTTTTCCATGTTTAAAAGGAGTTTGGCAAAATTCTCTCATTAAAGCATAGTCTCTTCCATAATAATTTCTAAAAACTGAGAAAATAGCAAGTACTTTTCTATAATTGCATCAAGTAATATAATTGAATACAAAAATAATTATTAGTAATAAAATTAATTACTAAAAAATGAAAATAAATATTGAATGATGAATTTACATTATCACTAATATAAACAATCAAATGCTTATTGCTTAATTATAGAAATCAATATATACATTGCCTATTGATCAATGTATTTACAATATATATAAATATACATTGATCACACACTGCAATATTTATAAAAGTAATTCAGATTCATAATATTGTTACTATACACATTATTTCTTAATAAATTTTTTAAAAGTTAGAATTTAAAAATTTGAGCTTCAACGCTTCAATAAATAACATATATATCGATAATATTATTTAGTTCATATTTCACTTTTAAAATAATAGCTGAAAGTTTTACCATTCATTCACATTACATATTTGACAATATGTATTCTTTCTAAATAAGGCAACTATTAATATATTCTTGAAGAGATTAAGCTATAAATTTAGTACATTAATTAGTTTTAGAGTAGAAAAATAATATTTTGGATATTTTTATAAAAGTTTAGAAAGAAAAGACACATGCCAGAAAATAAAATTTGCATATACAAAAAATCAATCAATTTGGAAACTAATTACTTAAAAGAGTTAAATTTCATAATTTTCTGTGTTAGAGGTAACAATAAAGGCATATATATATATATATATATATATATATATATATATATTGTAAGTGAGACTCCAATCAAGTCTAGCTTGAATGCTTCCACTATTCTATCAAAATCAATTCTTACAACCAGAGAATTATCTCTAATATTTGAAGAATTATTGTTATTAGTGGCAGGATGGCAGGATTTTAAGTGAGGCCTTGCTAATAAAAGAAAATAATAATTAAAAAATAAATAATTTAAAATTTAATAAACTAAAATACAGTAATTAAAAAAATATAACTTTTTAAAACATCCTTAATATTTACTATAAATAATATATGTTTTTTCCATTTTATTTATTGTTTAAATAATAATTATTAAAGTTGTATTTAGTAGTTAGGGGGGAAAAATCTATAGTTCATAAAATTTTTTAACACAACAGGAGCTCTTTGGTAATGCAAAAGTAGACCCTTTTATATTACAGGATTTTGGACAGCTTCTTAAAGTTCAAAATCAGAATTTTAATTTAATTATATCTTTAAAAAATAAAGAGAAAATCTATAATTGAAATCTTTAGTTAAATCTGCTTATGGCAAATCATTTCTTATTAATATACAAAGGTAACATATTTTAAATAATCTATTCAGTAAAATAGATTATTAAATAGATTATGCTCTTAATATGTTATAAATTTGATTCAAAATAAAAGTTAAAACTGCATTTTTATTAATATTTTTTATGAAATTCATAAAAAGAATTTAATTTCCTATTTTTCTTACTCATATAAAGTCAAATTCATTTTATAAAATAAAAGAATTAGTATGCGTACACATTATACTTATTCTAGGGGAAAAAAATTACAACAGACAAATTCTTAGATATTTAAATCAAATGCATATTTTAAATCCCTCAAAGATTATGATGAATCATATAAAACTACTATTATGAGCATACACAAAACTTAAAAGAATTCTTTCACATCGTATTAAAAAAAAATCTGTTTACAATAAAGTTATAGCTATTTGTAATTGGTACAACTATTATGAATAATTTTGCACATTTCAGAAATATTCATATTCACAAGATTATCTAGTTATTTCTTTCTCGGGACATGCAAGAACTGGAAAATTTCGTTCAATATTATTGAAATTAAAACCTACCTTACACAAACACGCATCTATGACGCAATTGCAAATGTATTCCAAATCGGTAGTGACCTGCATCATATACCTAATATGATCACAAATTTCATCGTTAGTCATAACGTCCCAAACTCCATCACAAGCCAAAACCAGAAATTCATCAAGTTCATTGTCACGCTCTAAAACGTCAACTTCTGGTTCTGGAGACACAAGTTGCTCACATGGTCCTTTCCCCTCCACCTGTTTGTATTCATAGTCACCTAAAGCTCGAGATACTGCCAGAGAACCATTGACCCTCTGAATCATAACACTCCCCCCAGCCTTCTGGATGCGTTCCTTTTCAGCTGGATTTATTGGCTTGTGATCTTCAGTGACAAAAAAGGCCCGCTTGTTTCGAGACAGAACAGCTCGAGAGTCTCCACAATTGGCAAAATAGAAATGTGTAGATGAAATGAGTGTGCAAACAGCAGTTGAACCACTTTTGTCCTCCCCAGAAGCAATTTCAGGAATTTTCTTCATCCTCTCATCAAGTTTCAAAAAACCGTCCCTGATGGCACTCTTCACTCTTTCAACATCTTCAATGGTGATTTGGTTGTTAGAGTTGTTGGCATTGGTATTGTTGCGAAATTCTTCAGACTGTATGATAGTATCCAGTAGATTTTCAGCACAGTGGACGCTGACTCTAGCTCCAGCATGACCATCAAATACAGCAAAAAAACTCCAGTCTTTCAAGCCCTGTGGAAGACCAACCAAAGCACAATGAGCATCTTCCATTTCTATCCGCCATCCCTGCATGCTACTGAGGCCATAGGACAGGCCATTTCCACAACCCTTCTCACTGTGTTTCTCAGTCTTCGGTTTATCTAAGAATGCTCCCATTGCAAATATTGCCTAAATACAAAGGATTGAAAATCAAAATTAACAGCCTAAAGAAATTTAGTTATAAATATTTATGAGGGAAATTTTTATAGAAATAACCATAGTAAAATATTGATCATAAACAAATATATAAGAAAAATCAATAAATTAAATCATATATAAGAAGAGTTATAAATAACCATTTTAAGAAATATATAAGAAAATAATAAATCAAACCTTTTCAACCAATTAATATTTTACTGATTTATTATAACTGCTTCCCTTTTAGACAACTCTTCTTACTTCACATATGATTATGTAATGATATACATCAACATAATTTGAAAAGAAAAGAAACTTCAATAAGGTGTATTTACAGAAATGATACTATAGATTTATGATAAAAAATGAAAGAAAATAATTGGAAATAGCAACTAAGACTAAAAAAATAATAATAAATTGAAAGGAAACAAGCAAATTTTCAAAACATGGATTTTAATTTATCTTAAATAATTTATTAAAAGCTCTATACTTGTTACTGCATTTCTATTTGAATTTAATAAATATATCAGCATGATATTATCATATATAATTGATTACGAATAGAATGATTCCATGATAGATAATTCACATGTTAGTATTAAAAAAATTCATTTCAAAACAAATAAAATTAATATTTTATTATCAATAAAAATTACAGATTTTTAATTATTCTTAATTAATGAACTTAAAAAAATGAAATCACATAGCTAATAATAAGGGGGGGGGGGGAATAAATAAATTCTATTGAAACTTACTACAGTGGGAGGTTTAGTCATCACTTTTGTTTTAGAAAACAGGTAAAAAAGATATACATATTCTTACAAACCATGTCTTACAATGCTTGAATAAAACCTTAATGCATATCTGAATAGATTGTTAGCCAGGAGAGCAAGAATTCTATATTCATCCAAAAAAAAAAAAAAAAAACTTTGAAAATTAAGATATTACAGTGGACAATGATTCTTACAATATAGTTTGTACAGAAAACATCTCAGATTCTCCATTTGTTGTTCACAGCAAATTCACTGAAAATTTTTAATTATTACGGAAAAAATAGATTTTTTTTCTGCTTTAAACATTTTACTTTTCTCCATGTAAATATTGAAATGTCACCAATTCAACATAGAAATAGCAATTAAGCAAAGGAAAAACTCTCAACTTTTGGCAAGGTCTGCTGTTTGTTAATTTTCTTTGGTTTATTACCATGCAATAAGTAAAAAATCTTTACAGATAGAATTTGGAGAATCTCTTGGGCTTCAAATGTTGATGGTAGATCATTCAGCTCAGCTATAATTTTTAGATTATTTATTTAAAGTAACGGGGGGGGGGGGGGGGGGGGAAATTTCCCAATGAAAGGCATAGCTGATATATGATCTATCCTTAAACTGAATTTTGTGCAACAATTGCAAAAACAATTAAGCATATATTATATATATATATATTGTGTGTATATGTTTTCATACATGTATATACTTTGAGTGGCCAAAATATTGTGACCAGTTGACACTCATATGCACATCAACTATAATTTCATACCATTTATGTTAGCTACAAAAAGCAAATACAGAATAAGTGAAACATCTCTTGTGCTGCGTTACTTGCGAAGAAATGGGCAAAACATAACATTGAACTGAGTTTGAACAATGGATGATTTTAGGTCTTCCAAGTATCAGAACCAGGTGCCTGAATGCACAGAAGTATTTAAATATCATCTCAGATCAAGTACATCCTGTTATGTTAATGATGTACCCAGGTGGGCATGGATACTTTCAGCAGGATAATGCTCCTTGTCATAAAGCTGGCAGTCTGCAGTTGCTTCAGAGAGCATGATAAAAACTTTGCAGCTTCATCAGCCTGCAAAATAACTAGATCTCAATCCAATTCAGAGTCTGTGGGATGAGATCAAATGGAGCATCGGACAGTTGGATCCAGTATCATTAAGTTTTAAGGAATTGGAAAAGGAATTAAGAAATTGGAACCACCTACCAATATCTCATAGAGTCCATACCAAGAAGAATCCATGAAACATTATGGGCAAAATGTGGCCCAATGTTATATTGAGAGGGTAGGCATAATAATTTGGCTGCTCAATGTATGTACACACACAAACAAGCATTAATCATGTATATATAAATAAAAATCAAAAATAAGCAACACAACATTAAAATTTTAATACTAAATTTATTAGAGTAACAACTAGATATATTTTTTTCATATATTAATTAAGATAGTTTTAAAGAAAAGCAATGAGAAAAACAGACACATACACATAGAGGATATCCCTGAATTCATGGACTAAACTTCAAGGATAGGTAAAATACATATAAAAAAGCTTTTTTTTTATATATATAGAAATATGCAGTCAAAGATGAAAAATGAAGGTAAAAAAAATGCTAAGAAAATGGGGGGGGGGGGCTCTTTATTTAATACTTTTAGAGCACACGATATGCAAGTTTAACTATGAAACTTCAATGAAGATGAATTTTTGAAAGGGAAAATACTGAATAGTTATTGTTACATATTTAGTTTGCATTATCAAATCACCTGTAAAACAATTTTATTGAATTTGAATGGTGTTACATGAGCTTCTAACAATTCTTTGGAGTTAAGGAATGTTTTTTGCATGATAGAGCAACTTATGCTCCATCCAAAGTATGTCTTTGTTCTAATTTTTTTTATAGATATTTTGGTTTTGATTCTTGATGTCTTGACAAAAACACATCCACATTTTTTAATACTCATTTTTTTAAATTATGTGTTACCATTTGGAATAAAGTACATATGTAAATTTCTAAAACCTTTTTCAGATGAAAACTTTTATAAAGGGTTAATTATAATATGCAAAAAATAAACAATGCAATTCATTTATTGCGCATCTTATTTGATATTCATCTCATAAACATTATTGAGCTGAACTGACAGGGTGTGGGAGGTTTTAATTTTTATTTGTTAAATTTTCACATCAGCATCCACATAGTTTTCTATAGATAAAATTACATGGAATTTATATCATATACAGGTTATACTTATTCAATATGTCTGAAATATAACAAATTTTATATGTGCATTTAAAATTAAAAATTTACATTTATTTCCAGGTTTATTAATTTTATTTAATTACAATTTATTGATAATTTTTATTTTCAGCACAACTGAAAAGCTGTCACTCATCATAAGTAGAAAAAAATAGTAATATTATAATTATCATGATAGTAGTGATATAAAAATAGTACTATAATAATTATCATGTTAGTAGTGATATATTCATTATAGTAATGATATAAAAAAATATCCAGAATACATTAAAAAAGTCATTCTATATATTCACAAGTTAAAAAATAAATGTTTTTAAGTGTAATCTTAGTGATCTAATAGAATAGTACAAAAACATAATAAATTTTAGAAAAACTGCAATGAATTTTAAAAATATAATACAATCATTTGTCACTTCATTTCTGAACAATCATTTTCAGAAAAAAATTCAATGCTGTTTCTTTTTCAATATTTAGAATATTAATAAAATTTTTTAGAGTTAAAATTCTTTTAAAATTAAAACTATTTAAATTTTATTAACAGCCAAGAAAACTTTTAGCAATTTCCTTCAAATCCTGTTAATCTATACTAAGCGAGAATATAAACTGTTGCTTTTAAAAAGCAGCGCAGCAAAAGTGTCATTATTCCAAATAAACAAAAGCTCATAGGGAATGCAGAAAAATAAAAACTCAATTTTTTAAAATGGAATTATGAGTTAATTTTGGTAAATATAACACACAAAAATAACAAGACCACAGTCAAAGCTAAATACTTTCTTCAAAATACTTGACATCTCTTTTTTGCCACCATTTTACCTTTGAATGGTATTTTATTAGCAGTAATTTCTTTAAAAATTGATCCAAGGTATGCAACAACAATTGATAATACAATAGGAAACTTACTTCTTTTCACAAGGAAAATAACTTTATAAATATTATGCTGATACATTAATAAATATTACCAAAACATGGAAGCACTTTCATAAGCCAATTTTCTATTGCAATGAAACTTAGCTGCCAAAGACCTTCCTAAGCTTCCCTACTTCACAGAATTTTGGCTTCGAATTGGAATAGCATTGTATCTAAATTACTGCCATTTGCATATGGTTAAACAACATTTCTATATCAATGGAGTTGGCAAACCTTCTTCCAAGAATTTAAAACCTTATTTTAAATTAAATTCTAAAACAAAAATTTTTTTGCATATTTTTTTGATGACACAGTATTTCTAGACTTGATTTATTCGCATCTAAAAAAAAAGTGCATTACATAATAATTTTTCCACACTTTTCTAATAAAAAAAGATTTGGAAACATCCTTATCATGGTCACACAATTATACAATGATTATTTATTTATTTATTGCAGTTTTAAACTTACCATACAAGTATTTTGTCATATTAGCCACAAAGGATAAATCTAACTACTATATTAGATCAAAAAACGAAATATGTATCTTAACTTGTAGTAATTATAAACTGACAAACTATAATAAGTGATGAAACTAATTAAAATTAAGAACCTTAAAATGAGTGTCCAACACATCTCAGTATAAAAGAAAAACCATATTCACTTTCTAATTCACTCTAGAAACTTAATTTATACTTCATAAATAATAATTATAAAATTTGGAATTCAAAAAATTGTTACAAAATCTTTTAAATTATAATACCTACCCTGCATACACTCTTGTAGTTGGGATGCAAAGATATTAGTTATGGGTCACGAATTTGATATAATTAGCTACTAATAGCTAAATAACAAATGAGGAGGGTATTGTAATAGTATAATTACATAATAATGTTTTTACAGATCTTGAAGTGGCGAAAAACAGTTAAATAAAATTTATTTACCTTTGTTTTAAAAATATATTTATTACACAAAATACTAATTATGAGCATTAAAAACTGTGTTTAGATATATCAGTTATACATTAGATTATATTTAAACGGAACATTGTGTAATTTTCTTGAAAATTTAAATTGAATTTGATATTGCACTAGTAGATAAAAAATATCATCTGTAGTCCGGGGAGCAAAAAAAAAAAAGGGGGGGGGGATCCTTTGTTCTAAAAAAGGTCAAATTAGTAATCACAGAGGAAGTTGTCATCAAACTAAGCAGTATAACTCCTAATCCTTAATTAATAAAACAGTGATGCTTTTAATGCAGTACGTATTATTGACAGTTGAAATATTTCAATATATCTTCATTGGAGCATTAAATATTTATTAAATTCCCAATATACATAAATAATCCTTTTTTCATTTATGAATAAATATATCTTCAATTATATATAAATAAGTGGATTTATAACCATGTTAATTAAATATTTTTCTGCCCACCAAGTGCATCTTTTTCATGTATCATCTTACAATAAAAATAAAGTTCTAAAAGTAAAGTTTTGAAGAATTCTTATTTCTTTATGCAAACCTTTTAGGAATATATTATTTTACCTTCCTAATTATTAAACTAGGATAAGAAAATTAATAAAGAAATTTAAAATAAAATAATCAGAATATCTTTCAAATAATTTATTCAAAAGACATTAAACAAAGGAAATTATTATATTATTCTTCCTCTAATAATACTATTTCAATATATTAGGTATTTAATTCAAGACCAAGGAAGAAACAAACTTTTAATCACAAAATTATTTAATACAAATGAATAGTAATACAATTTCCAAAATATTACTAACTTACAATCCTTAGAGAATTTTAATGATACACTTTTAAAATATTAATGTCATTTTTCATCAAATAATTAATTATATCATTCAACTAAATGTTGATTAAAATATTTGTTATTACAAATGCAGGAGAAAAAAAAAAGATAAAAAATAGAGGATAAATAAAAAATGTTTCAGTAGACTACTCAAATAGAAAATTATATCACAAAAAAAAATCTAACAAAGAAATCAATGCATTTGCATCAATTACAAATTATCATAATAATAAAACAAAATATAAAGGAACATAGAAATGAAAAATGTTGAAATAGAAGGTAAATTCTCTGAATAATAAATTTTGAAAATTAATTATTTGTTTTCAGGATAAATACAAGTATCGTAGATATACATAAAGTAACACTTTGAATAAGTAGGTCTCTAAGATCAAATTATAATAATGGCAATATATTATCAGATTAAATGCTAATAGAAAATTTTTGATTACTATTATATTTGCTCACATTGATAGTCGCTAATTATTACGAAAGTGACCATACAAATTGCTAATTTTTTTCAAATTAGACTTTAAATGAAGGTATGTTAATTCAATGTTTAAAATAAGGAAACAAATTTAATTGCACTGTTTGTTTTCAATAGCAATTGGATTTCTGCAAATTTCGGATTTCGTACGAAGCATGGTTACACTGATCAACTTTTATTACGATATTAGAAGTTCTAATAGAAATATAATATGCATCATACACGTAAATTGGTGAAATGTACAGATTTAGTTTTGGCAAAAAGAAAAAAAAAGGCGCAAAAAGATGAATGATTCAAATTTCAAGATCCAGAAATTTCGCAATCAAGTACTACTTTAATTCATTATATATAATCTTATCACTGAAGTATTACAAGTACAATAGATATTAATATGAAATATGTACTTACTATAAACGTATTTAACAATTACAACTAAAAGATAAACATTTCTTCCCTAGTAGAAGATTATCACACACCATTACTACCCCGATTAATCATCATCACAAAAATAATAAAAAAAAATTTTTTTTAGTGATACGAGATCTGTTTAGTTGTTCTCATCAAATGGGAAGACGCTTCTTCACAAAGAATAGGAAATGCGATTTTTTTTCTCTGTTAGTAATAACTCATAACTGTCTTAATATTTAAAACTATATATTTGCATTTTTAAGGATAATTGAAAAGATATAAATCTTGAAATACAAAACTCAAAATAATGGTAGAAAATATAAACCATAAAGACATACCGATAGATCAAAGTTCATTCTAAATGACTTAATGACTTAAAATCTTGCATTTGTAAGCTAATAAAAACAAAAACAAAATTGAGATGAAATTGCATGCGAAAGGAATGATGCATTGGTTTTCTTAATAACTAATTACTGGCTGATAATAAGCAAATATTAAATAAGTTAATAAAAAATGTTTCATAGAGAGAAATATTAACTTTTAAAAGTAATCTTAAAATTTCTTAAATAAATATTACATTACAAGCACATTTTAATTTGATTATATAATTTCCACTTCCACGCAATCAAACCCATTCCATTTAAATTCAAAATATTTTTTATGCTTCTTACTGTGGTTAACAAATTTGTTTTGCTTTTATCAAGTTCAAAATTATAATATTTTACTGCAACTTTCCGAAATCATTCATGCTATTTGTAGAGTTGTGTATTTATATATGTATATATATGAACAAAAATATTTTTGGGGTAACAAATGAAGCAAATTAAGCTGAAGTGAAATCAAAGTAAAACGATTTCAGGTAATGGTGATCGTAATTGGTCACTTTCTTATTGAAAATTTTCTTATTTCCTGAACTACGTGCAGAATATCTTGCGAGATTTGGGCATTAAATATATGTTAGCATTGTACCCGTCACACTTAGGGAGTTGCTTTTAGGTAAAATAATTATTTATAAATGAAATTATAGAAGCATGTATTTACGTTACTCAGTTTTAAAATTGAGTACAAATACATCTAAATAAGCCTCTTAACTTTACGCTAAATTGCTAGATTTTAATGTTGCATCAGTGTAAACATGAAAGATAATAGAATATCATCGAAAAGGTTTCTGCTATTTTGATTACCACATTCTTGAGATATGTACTCTTTTCATGCTTCCCATCCAACTTGATTTAGTGCTTTGTTATATGTAGGGTTCAAATATTATTCATATCTATCCTTTTTATGCAAGGCCAAATAAAGCACTGGCTCATGAATAGATTTCACCTCTAAATTTTTTCGTTCTCATTTCTGTGATTATTGAAGAGTTTTTGTTTGTATGTGAAAGCTGGTCTTGCAGAAATTTGACTTATAGCTTGCCTGTGCATTATAATCTTTGGACTTGGATAAGCTATTTTTTTATCCACATTTTTCTTAATTTTTTCTTCTTAAAATGTGATAGTACAGTTCAAACTATGTAATTTTATTCTTCAATAGGACAATAAATTATTTTGATTCAATTTCATTTATATATCAATGCTTATAAAATAATCACTAGTTTGTTATTATCATTCATTTAAAAAAAAATTGAAGTTTTAAATTACATCTCCATTAGTGAGAGAAGATTAAGACTAGTTTTGAGGGAAAATTGGAGATTTTTCAATGTAGCAAAAGCACCTTTTGAATTCAATGCAAATGCTTTATTTTATAAGCTTGGAAATAAATGTTTTATCTTAAAAAAAACGAAAAGTGAAAAAATATATCCCATTATTAAAGAATGTATAAAAACATAATTTACTCCTTACATGTCAATATTTATATTTTTTCAGTTTATGGCAGAGCTCTTGAATAGCAGGTTATAGTAAAATTAATAAATCTTTCAACAACAACAAAATTTGTGAATTTTGTGGTATATTATTTTATATTTTGTAGTGTCTTCTGGATAGATTATTGTATCTTGTACATCTTCAATTTTCTGCATGCTTTTGTAGGAAAAGGGCTTGTTCAGCTGAGAGCAAATATTACTTTATTAATGCCCCTACATTTTCGGTTGGTTTTATTACTTATTGCATTTTTATTGATAGTTCATAGTTTCATGAAATTATCAATTTTTGTATCTATTAAACTTTTATCTTAATTTAGCTATCATAATTATTGATTCAGAGTTTTTAAATATAAACTATCTTGTTTTTATTTAAACCTCTGATGATGTTTCTTATAAATTTGTGAATGAATATATAAATGCTGTTCTCTTTATTAAAAAAAAACTTTTTTTTCTCGCATTTATAAATTAAAAGAATGAAAAAAAATATACATTTATATTATGTAATAAGAAATAGATCAAGATTTGAGGGGAAAAGAAAATACATTTTATAATATTTTGATATTTACTGATATAATTAATGATACATCATTGCTCATATAATAAGGTAAAATATTAATCATTGAAAGTATGGAATATTTTTTAATCGCAAATTCCAAGAAAATTCTCAAAAACATTTATCACAAATGTTTGATTCATCATATACTTGGTACATTTATATTTAATTGATTATTGAAATTTAAATTAGAAATTGTTTTTCCACACATGGAGTTGTTGATCCAGGGATCAGTTTCGCTGTTAAAATTTGATTATATTTTAATGAAACCAAGTTATCAGTGTTTTTATATATTAAAATTGAAGTAGATTTTTAAACTTTTTGCATTTTTTTATATTTGTTTGAAATTGTAACATTTTAAGTTTGTTGATCATGATTTTTGACATCATTAATTGAACGATATTGAAAATTCTACTGTTATTTAAAATTAAAATGCATACATATGATTTCATATTTCAGAAAAATATAACTAAGCAATATTTTAAAATTGCCTTGTATATTAAAACATTATTATTATTGTATGGTGGAGATATGCCTTCAACTGCCTGTCTGCTTAAAAAAATTGCCTTCAGTATTTTAAAGTTTCTTTCATTCAATGTTATGTGTTGAAGTGGATGAATATTGCTCAGCCAAATTTATGAAAGTCTACAATCCTTGCTTTCTTCCTTCCTTCTGATTTTTCTTTTTTTTTTTTCTTTTTTTTTCCCAGTATATGTTTGATTATTTGTCATATTCAATATGCATATATGATAGGAACAGAATTATTTACATCCACACTAACCTGCAAATCTGTTTTTTGTTGTCTGAAATTTTCATGAAATGTCTTGATGTAGCAAGAATTATTATATAAATGTGTTTCAAAGGCCAGTTTAAGAGTATTGCTAGCTCATCAGTTCAGAAACTAGTTGCACAACAAAAATATATTTACCAAAAGATTGCCATTTAAAGAATGTATATAATATATGTAAGTAGCCTGAAATTTTTTAATTTCAATTCATTAATATTCAAATAAAAATATATATCAAATCTGATGCATAATAAATAATCTGCAATGTCCATCATTTTTATATTTGGTAATTTATAATTCTTCTCTTTAAAAATTTTAGAATGTTTGTAAATTACTTTTCTTTTTTTCGAAGAATTTCTAATAAAAGAAATTGATTATTTAATAAATCGCATGTGTTTCTGTTAAGGCAAAAAGAATCAAAGCAGACTCATAAACAGCCAATGAGAGAGAGCAGATAAAAAAGGAAAAAACACAAGAGAACAAAGGCAAGCTTTTGATGACTGGGGGAAAAAGAATCAATTGCTCACATTTTAAGTAGATCTGATTGAACTGTGACTTTGATGCCTCTAAATTCAATGAGAAAAAAGGTTTCAAGTGCTTTATTTTCTTCCCTTCAAATTAATCAGTTGTATATGTATTTGGCTTTAATGGGTTACTCGATAACCAGCCATAGCTTTCTCTTGCTAGGTTTTTTTTTTTTTTCCTGTTCTTTGATTTATTTATTTTACTATTTGTTTTGATCGAGTTTTTAGAGTAGAAAAGAAAATAAGCTAAGTAAAAAACAAATATGCAATAATTTTGGAACATGCTGTAGCTTTAATGAACAAAACGTCATTATGCAAAAGCATATTTAAACAGTGGTATTGTTTACTGTATGTTTTAATAACTTTTAAATAGTCATTTTTTTAAAAAATGGCTATTTAAAACTGACTATTAAAACTGAATTTTTGCTTCGATTCGTAAGTGATAATTTTTTCCCTCTTAAAATTTTTTTTTATTCAATATAAAAAACTAGTATTTTTAAGCAAAATAATTTATTTTATTTTTTCTTTTGCAGTTTTACAATCTGATTTATTTTTTTAGTTCAACCATAAACTAATAATTAACAAGACTTTTGATATATTTCATTCTCCTAAATTAATAATGAATTCTGAGAAGGATACTGCATTCATTTAAGTAAGTAGTTGTCGAAGTCATGTTAAGAGCAGATAAAAAATTTATCATTTATCTGATTATTATGCATTAACTGTATCTCGATGACTAGTGTAAAAGATTGCACACTAATAAAATCGTTTTTGATTGTTTGTCAATGACATGTATATATTATACAAGTGCCAATAATTGTATACATCTTGAATAAAATTTATGTACTACCATGCATATAATTGCAGTCGTACTTAAATGGGGGAAAGAGAGAGATTGGAAAGGAAAGTTTAATAAATGAATGGTGTTTATTGAGGAAAGCACCAGTCATTTGTATGTGCATTTTAGTGTGTTGGAGCTTTCCATTCAAGCTTGATTATGGATAAGTGTGAGATTGCTGACAGCTAACAAGGTTTTGACCAGTTTCTTTTGTTTGATTGAGAAGTGTTCATTATTTATCAAAACCAGAGTTATAGTTTCCCTGAAAATATGTTCAAAGCAGAAATTGAATTTTGTATAAAAATTCCTTCTTTCTTCATCTAATAATATAGATGAATAGTATAGTATCTAATAATATATGTGAATGTGTGTTTTGTTATTCTACAAGTTTGAGCATTTACAATTACCAAATTTTCACATATATACCTTAGAGAATGGAAATATGCACATCAGAATAGTTAGTTTGGAATTATTATTTAAAAATTAAATGGAAATTTGGTATTTTCCTGCAATATCTTTAAAAAATATTAAGCAAAAATGAATTTTACACCATTTCAAAATTTTAAAAAATTGTCTTTTAAATGATGCCAAGCTAGAAGTCATTTAAATTTTTTTCCTCCCTTTCTGAATTTTGGCTTTTTTTTTAATTTCTAACAATTGATTACATTGTTATTCAGAAGTTTAAACCACTTTCATTTTTTCATTTCTTACATTGCTGTATCTTAATGAAGGTTTCTGTTTAATATTAGTGTAATTTTTATGAGAAATCATAAAATTCTAATATTGTGAAGATTGGAAGTCAGTTTATCCTGTAAGTTATAGGCAACATAAAATCATGAGACTCGACTCGAATGGTGGCATATTCACAATGAACAGAAATTATATATGTGTATAATTAACACAGCTTTGTTATCATAGAACTGAGATAGACAACTGGCTCCCTCCATTTTTATTTTTCTCAAATCAAGCTTGCCCAATACGAGTCACATGAATTGTGGTGAATCTTAGAGTAAGAAATACCTTTGTTGGCACCATATCACAAATTTTGGAATACTCAAAAATTGGTGTGCAACCTTTTCCACCGTTGGGTCAGTTCGGCATAACATTTCCTGAAAGGTTTTTTTTTTCCCCCTCGTTTTGAGATTATCAATCTTAATAAACCCGTCTTTTCCTGTCTCTGTTTTGACAACCATAGCCTTCTTCTTTCTTTTTCCTTAGGAAAGCTTGAAAAGAATTTAGTTTTATATTTTCATTCATGCTTGCAATATAAATTATGAATATGGAATATTTATAGCTAGATACTATTGTTTATTAAAATTGTATTCATCACTAAAGCAGAAAAATGCTAATACAAACTACAAATCTGTATGTCAATTATTATGTATGTGATTAAATAGTGAAATTTTATTATTAGTTTTTCTTTTGATGGAGCATAGTTAAGGAAAATTGCACTATATGGTAAGCATACCATATAAAAATTGCTTTGCAAAATTTAGAGAACATAAAAAGGTAACATTGAAACATAAAAAGGGTACAATATGGTAAAGGTATTGTAAGGTATAATATGGTAAACTTGAGTAACACTTTGACGACTGTTTAGCGTAACTCAAACTGCTGTTTAGTTTAATTTTTAATATTTCTATGGTTTGGTATCGGTTTCAAAAATTCATTTCTGGTTTATAATTTTGCCAATAACTTTGCTTCTAATTACTGCAGAAAGAAAATTAAATCATTTTTAGAATATTAAATGCATTGACTTTAATACAAAATAATAATTTTTAAATAAATTTGAAATCTTTACGAAAACAGTGATTTTAGAATATGTGCATACTGTTAAGTTAATAAAAGTTGACATTCAGACAAAAATTTTATCTGTAAAAATGGCACTTCTTTCTTTAATGCTTTCTTATCTTTACAATATCCACTAGTTTCTTTTTAGATTTTAATTAAAATTCATAAAAACATGCAATTATTACTTGAATATTTATGTAATTTTACTATATAACATTTTCAATAAAACATACATGTCAATTTCAATGTTTCACTCACAGTGTTGATTTAATACTGTTCACTGGATAATGTAATTTGAATATTTATGGTAAAAAAGGAACTACATATTGGAAATAATAAGGAAGTTCATTTGCATTAAAATAATTCAATTATTTATCAATCAGCAATGTTTAATATATATACACTTGTGTTGGCAATAAAAAAAAATCATGCCAGGCTTGCTTCTAATTACTGCAGCCAAGCATATGTAACTCATTTGAGATTAAAATAAAACAAGTAGCAAAATATAATGCAGGTATATCAGTATGAATGAAGCTTTAACGAGTTACTGAAATTAAATACTATACCTAAACCAAATTATGAAATATTCAGTTTTGACATCAAAATCGCTGAGTAATCCCAGTTATGAAATTTTAAATTGATTTAAAGTAGATTTAAATAAGTTTATTGTACATATCTGAGAAATGGTACAGAAATGTCCTTGGAAGGTGTTTTGTATCCAATGACACTGCAAATGTGAATTATGGCTAAAATAAGATTTAAAATTCAACAGTTAAAAGCGAGAAATAATCTGCCATTGAAATATAACGAGGACTGGAGAATGTATTTACAGCAAATGCAAATTCTAACCACAAGTTACATGATTTTATCTTGTCCAATATTAGAAAAAGGCTACAATCCCTCTACTCACTATTTTTATTCCATGTTTGATGTCTGCCATAATTTGAAACTTCATTTTTTTGGGAGAGAGGGAATTATTAGCATTTAGTTACGCTTAAGATTTAATTGAAAATATCACAAATAATATTCTCAGTGATCTAGCTTGTCATTAAAGTTGGCTAATTGATAAATAAAATTCTAAAACGTGTATCTCTCATTTAACTATCATTAAGTATACTTATTTTTAGTTAAGGACGTTTTTTTTTTTCATAAATTGTTGAGCATCTTGATTAGGTATATGCACAATACCCAAGATGCAGCCGTAATAGTGAGTTTTAAAGGAACTTCCTTTGGGATTTAATAATTATCATTATGAGCATTATTAGTTTTCATCATTTTCTTGTATACGTTTTTGTATTTTAATCCATGTTTTATTATAGTATAACTAGTGCAACAAAGGAAAATAATTGTATGCAGAAATTTAAGAATAGCCAATTGAGATTGTTAAGTCTCTTGAAGTAGTATAAAATTATACTTAATAATAATAAATTATACTTAATAATAAGTATATATATATTTTATTAAATGGCATTGATGTAAGTTAGAAGGAATTGAAGGCAACTTATTTCCTCAAACTTATTAAAAATCTATTTTTTATATGTTTAAATCAATATTGTTTTATTTTTTAAATTATAATGTAAGATAATTAGTTTATTACTTTCTTTCACCCTGAAATATTGCATATAATGAAAGAAATTGAATGGGTTGGAGAAGTTCTCCAAAATCTATTTGTTGTGTACTTCCTACTTTATAAGAAGATAAGCCTAAGTAATATGGGAAAAAAGGTATTTATTAGTCATGCCAAAAGAGGAAAATATAGAAGACTTCATGCCAGTTCAAAAGAGTCATCATTGATGTTAGTATTTTAGAAGGAATTTAGAAGATGACACGTCAAATCCGAAAACATCAAATTTATTGTCCAAAAATAAGCAAATTTCGTAATTTTTTTAAATTTAGGAACAATCTTTTAAAGCACAACTTCTATGGATATTAAAACTTGTTGCATCACATTTGTCCTTTATGTATTCAATAATATGTCATAAATATTTTAACATATGTTCACTAATAGTGAAATAACTAAAAAATATACATAGGCCATACAAAAATGTTGTATTTTATTTGTTAAGGATTAGCTCCATGAAACTGATGGCTGACAAATCTGCAGAGGTTGCATAAATTGATGCCCTAATACATGAATTGTATACAAAAAGAATAAATAAAAAAAAGTAATCATTAAATGATTTGTATCGTGATAATAAATGTCTTGTTTCATTTCATTCCTTAAGTTTGTGTGATTTACAATTAAAGAGCATGACATCTCCCTTCCTTAATATATGAATTTTATCTTGCTAAATTATAGATAATAAATAAATAAATTTTTTTGTATGTAAATATAAACCTTCTTTTATTATGCTATTATTTCGAATTATGTTATATTTTTGCTTCCTTTCCCTGCTTTGTTTACTCCTTAAAATCAGATAGCATTTTAACTAGCACGGGTGCTATTTGTGCATTTCCTCGTATTTTGAATATACGTATAAGGAAAATGTACTGGATTTTTTTCCCAGTTTTGAAAGGCAACCCTGTAAAAGCTTTTCTATTTCTCTTATAAACCAATATTTTCCAATTTTGGCAGTCTCATTTCTATTAGATAATTGGAGCTCAAAAAGCACTGGTCTCTTTAACACTTCTGAGCCTATTCTATTTATACCATTGTATAATGCAGTTACTTTTATTTTGTCTTCAAAGGATGATGTAATAAAAGATACAAGATATTCTGGACTATGACTGAAAAGATTTTTAACTTGAAAGATTAGATCTTTTAATATTTATTATACATCATTTAATAGATATTACTAAATTTTTTAAGAAATCTTATGTTGGTTCATCAGTATCACAAATATTTTAGTAGCTGTTCTTGAATAAAATGCTTTTCACTGCAGCAAATCAAAAGTTCCTTGATCCATCTCTCACTGGAACTAATATAACTGTGTTCGTTTATATTTCTGCATGTTTTAGATGTATACTCATTTGACTAATAAGATGTCTGAATCAAGCATGCAAACATATCAAGGTATTATGTTTCTGAAAAATGTCATTTAAATATATCAAAATGAATTACTAAAGTAAAAGGGCTTTTTGCTAGTAAAATATTATTATTTAATGAAGAATCAATTTTACATATAATTTAATCGTACTAATATATTATAATCAAATCTTCGCATATTTTTGTCCAATAGTATGTAGTATATTGTCATGCTAAGTTGAATAAAAGTTGTCCGAGTTTGAATCGCATAAAATAAAAACTTTCAATAAATGTGAAAAATTCTGCAGATGAACATATAATTACACTGTCAAATTTTGACTTTGAATGAACTGTATCATTTTAAATTTCTTTGACATTTTTTGCTTGAAAGATAGAACAAAATATTCTAGGAGAAAAATATCTGTATTTGAAGATTTGGTATGCTTGAAATATTCTTTAATAATAATACTTTTTTAAAATATTTGAAAATGCCCATTCCATTGATTGCTGGCAGTATCTTCTTTTAACAATTAATATTACTTATTGAAAATTATTTGATGCATTAGATATTCTAGAAAACTACCATCCATTAAATTAAGTTGACTAGTGTATCATAAAAAGCAAGTAGCTAGCTAATACATGACTTTGATGAATGTGTTGACTGGCCGTAACTGCATCAAATTATGCTGTTCTATTAAAAATTCATACTAATGCAAGTTGTAATAATTAATCATTTAGTTAATCCCTTGTATTACAATTTATTTACAGTCAGCACTACTCAATTTAATTTTCTTAATTTTAAGAGAAGCGATTATTAATGTAGAAAAATATTTTTCTTCATAAAAACTTCTCATAATTAAAACTTATCATCAAAAGCATCAAACTCACTTTCTGCGAGTGTAGCTTTTCATTGTTGGTTTGCTCAGAAAAACGACAAGCCCAACTTTTTCTATAATTTCAGTTTAATTAATTATTTCAAAATGAGCTTCAATCACTGAAATATGATTTTTTTTAATTATTATTTAAGAAATATTCATAACAAATTGATGTGATCAACAATTTTCACTTGGTTATTTACAAAGACTAAAAGACATCGTAAAATGTAAAGATGTGCATTAGTTTAATGAAATGTAATTCTTTAGTTCTTTTTTTTGAAATATTGTTTTAGATGGCTTATACATTGAATTTTTAGGAGAAGAATTTTTGAATTTTTCTCCTTGAAGATTTTGAATTTTTAAAAAATCCCTCAATTTTCTAATTTTAAACTTTTTAAGTTATCTGAAAATTGTTATTCAGCATTTATTTAACTTTTTATCTTTACTATTTGATTCTTTCTTTCAGGCTTTGGATCAGCTGTTTTGTGTTGGAGACAATCCCATATAATTCTACAGTTGCTTATTTAATATTAGATAACTAATGTAAGGTTTTAATTATTTTTGAACAGACTTTTCTTACTATTTCTATTTCTTTATTTTTGGGTTTGTTTTTTTATTGCTTTAATTCTGTGTTTTTAAAGATATTTATAATATAAATGGAAATGGATGAAATAATTGTGATAGATGAGGATAGTGATGATTTAGAAGAAGGCGAAATAACTGATGATATAGAAATGCTATTCCAAATTGAAAGAAAATCAAAACGGTTACCACGTCGTTATGCTTTACAAAATAAAAGTCCAATTGATAGGCATAAAAATTACAAGCATAAAGAAAAGAATAAATTTTTAAGTCCCACTAAATTAGAATCAATTCATAGAAGAAAACATAAATCATCTTGTCCTCATCGTAATTCAGAAAAACATAGATTAAAACATAGGCAGTCTCATCACAATCATAATTCATTTAACACTAAAAGTGCCTTTAAAAATTACACAAGTCCCCCCAGGGCTCCTTCATTATCGAAAAAGGTTCATTCAAATCTTCAGAACTCTGAAAATGAGATCAACTTCCCAAAATTATTATCAGATTATAAAAAAGCAAAGGAACGTTTGAATCAGAAAGTTGAAAAGGTTCAAAACAACAATTCTGTGAAAAATGAATCAGTATCAAGTACAAATGATAGTAAAAAAACAAATAGTTGTCCACCAAAGCAAGAATTGGCTGATGCACTTCCACTAGAAGACTTAACTGAAATAAAAAAGGGAGAGGAGAGTGATGAAGATGATGTTGAAGAATTACGAAGGAAAGCTTTGGCAACATGTGCCAAAAAACAACTTATTAGCAAAGCAGATAAGGAAAGTTCTAATGAAATGCCAAAACTCAGTTTAAATAGTCTACCTCCTTTATCTAATAAGGTTTCATTGGATCATTTAATTGAAACATTTAACGGTGAATGTGATAATGACTCTCGCGATAATTATGAAGTAGTAGATATGGATCTTGATGAGGAGGAGGGCAGTTGTCCAAAAGTAAATGATGATAATTTATTTATTATTGATAAAACACCTGCAAATACTGAATTTTCTCCCAATGTTATGAATGGTCACTTAAATCAGAATATTGAGGGTCATTCCCATGTGGAAAATAAAAACCATTTGCAGTCTAATCATTCTCAAACCATTGATGACTTTGAAGAACAACTTTTAAGGGCAGAAGTAATTGCTAGTATGAATTCATCTCGCCAAACACGTCAGTCTCCTCCAAAATTCCCTACTCCTGTAGAAGAAAAGGTGTCGGAAATAATTGCCAAGGTAGATATGTTGCACAATGCAGTAAGTACCTTACATAATGAAATGAGGCCAAAACCATGTGCAATATATTCTAAAGGACCATTGCAAAACTCTGTGAAGCAGCCTCCTAAAAGAGTTATTGATGCCAAATCAAAGTTTTCAAATTTTAAAAATAATAAAACTATTGCATCACCACCTCTCCCTAGAGGTGTAAATACTATTCAAGAACGCTTAATTATCACACTAAACAATGATACCTCAACTGATGAATCTGATGAAGAAACAAATGAAAATGCTTCTCAAAATATTCCTGTATCAAGTATAGAAGCTCTTATTTCTAGTGCAAGACAAAAATCAGATGCAGCTCAACTCAGCAATGTAAGTTCTGTTAATGTGTCTTGTCTTTCTAAAGCTCAACAGGAAGAATACAACTCGTTAAAAAAACTCTTAGCTGAAAAAACACAGTATTCAGTTCCAGCACCTTTAATTAAAGAAAAGAATACTCCAAATCAATCGCATATAAATCTCTTGATTAAGAAAATTTCAGTGGCTAAAGCCAATTTAGAAAAAGAAGTTGGAATTAAAAGCCAAATGGAAAAAGATCTCTTGGAGAAAAAGAGAAATTACATGGCCTCTAAATTAAGAGTGCAGTTGTTAAAAGAAAAACTTCATGCTGCTGAAAAAATTAGAGCTGCCAATTTGGAAAACTGGAAACAATGTACTGCAAAACTTGATATTGTAAAAAAGTCAGTGTCTAAACGTGAATCTTTACTTAAGTTGTTAGAGACTGAATTAAGCACCAAGAATGCATGCTTTGAGCCAAATTCAGCTACACCTCCTGTTTAGAAGTTAATTATTTTATCTTCATTTCCAAAATTAGTTAACAATTTGTACTAAGTCTCTTTTCAGGTATGATGGTAAAGTACTTATTTTCCTGTGATATTTAGTGTAATTTTTAAATTTTGTCACTGGAAGTGACTGGACCAAAGGTATTGTTAACCTAGTTTTGCCATAATCTGTTGATATAATTCTCAAACGTGCCACAGAGGTTGTAAATATGAATAAAATGAATATAAAAATCATGTACAAAATGTATATTTTCTAAAATGATGACTAATAGTGTCCATATTTAAAGTAAATTTAAATACAACATTGTTTAAGTTGGTGCTGATCCTTTTATTATGTTTAATAGTAAAAGGAAATTTTGAATATCAAAATGCATTCTAAATTGTGTATATGCATGAACTTGAAGAACTTATGTGGTTCTTCCCATTACAAATGGCTATTATACTTTTGAGCCACTTCCAAAATGTTTGACTGATTGCACAATTTTGTATTTATGAAGAGTTTTTAAATAAATTTGTTATATCTTGTTTAATATTATGTGTTCTCAATTATTTAACTTGTCATGCATCAAATTCTGTCTTTACATACACAAGAAGATTGGGAGGGGGAAAAACTACACTTGAATTTAAATTAGGGGCACTACTGTAAATATAATATTTATATGTTCCTTATGGATTAATACATTTTGCATTATTAATGATCAATCATTAATAATGAATAATACACTAATCTATAAAGGGTAGAACATAAATGCTTTGTTTACAATAGTTTTCCCACTATCATGAAGAATTTATAACATCAATTTTAGTGAAAATAGATATTCAATAGTTTTCATATTATGGAATTATCCTTTAACATATTATATATAATCATACAATTAATTTTCAAAACTACAATTCTCAGTACGTTGTTTTGCAGTTAATTGCATATGATTTAATAATTAGACAATTGTACAGGTTTCGTTTTCTCTGTTGAAAGCATGTTTTTACAATAGAAATTACAATTGTTAATACAAAACAAGCTATTACAAAGCATATTATTTGCCATCTAAAATTGAGCCAATTGCATTCTATTGTCTAGCATATTATTTAAATCAACAATTAGTTTTGCAAAAATTCACTATTAGAATATTTTTGTGTAATCTTTAAAAAAAAAAAAATGGTGATATTTCCAAGTGTAGGAGAAATTGATTTCTTGTTTCAAAAATGTGTATAATTAAGTTATTAAAAAGAATTGAATTTACAAAAATTTTTGTTTTATTTTTAAATTGAAATGAATTTAAAAACAAATTTTCTTTGTCATTTTTATAAACTGTGGCAAATTTCCTATTGGGCAGTTTTTATTGAAGGGAGAAAGATCTACAAGTCAATTCAAAAAGGTTATTAGCATAATTGTCAAATTTCTTTAAAAAGGACATTTTTATGAGCTAAAAATATTAGGATTACTGTATATGTTTAAATTGAATAATTAAAATTATTATTAAAATAGATTGTAGTTATTTATAATATATTAGAATATCAATTATTCATTTAATTGATTATATATTGTATTTGACAAATGCTGTGAAGTAATAAATTTTTTTAAAGTAGTATTTCTTTGTTGTGTATTATTTTGTTATAATCTATCATGTGGCTTGTAAGATAATTCTTAACTCATAATTATATTTAACTTTATTTTTTTTCCATCGTGATATAATTTTTAAAAAAAATTAATGTGTACTGAATGAGTACAAGTTCAAATATGAAATTAAATTATATATGTGCATATTAAATACTTTTCATTAATAACTCTTATCAGTGATCTCATTTCTTTTTATGGATAATTACTAAAATTTAGCTTATACAGTCCAATCCTCCTTCCAAGTGTAATTAGAAGAGTAAGTGTAATTAATTCGAGCAGTAAGAAAATGGTGACAAAGTTACTGCCCCCCCCCCAGCACACACACCTTTTTTTTTCTAGTGAAAATTTAATAATGACAAAAGAAGTTAAAACTCTAGCTAAAAGGAATTCAGATTTTGAACATCAATATTCGAAGAATATTCATTTATTAAAATTCAAGTTATGTAATTTATTGAAGTTAAAGAACTTATTAACTAACTTAAAGAACTATTTGACTTATTAATTAAAATTATTGTATATGAAAATATTCTCTAAAATAAGAATATCAGAAAATAAAAATTGTCCGCAAATTTTCCTTTTCCGTAGTGGTTAGAGTTGGCGTTTTACGAATTCAGTTTTGTGTTTTTGAAGCGTGCTGAAAATTGTCTTCGGTCTGGCATAAGGCAAAAAACTTAGCAGTTTCATCCATTTTATGAAAAGAGAAAACAGTCTTTTATGGCATAATATCAGAATATGCCTGGCTAAAAAGCGAAGCTTTAAATTTTACATGCAGATAAACTGCATGTAAAATTTATTATTTACTTTTTTACTTTTATAATAATTATAAAATAATTTACTTATATAATAATAATTTACTTATTATTATTAAGTAGAACCTTGTTTAACGGGTGTCATTTGCTCCCTAATCTTACTCGGAATGTGAAACACTCGTTAAAGAAACAATTTTGTTCCGTAAAATCAATAGGATAATTCAATTAATTAATAGGATTCCAATACATATGTAATTTTATCTCTTTAATTTAATTTAAATCATAGTATCATAACTTTTATCTTAATTTAGACCATGTTAACTTCGTTCTAAAATGTTATCTTATTTCCTGATCCAATTCCCACTTTATTTTATTTAATTATAATTAAATTATTTCTAACACGCGCATAACAAAATTGCTGATTCCGAGGTTTCTACGCCAAGAGCGACGGGATAACAATCCTTAACAGCAGCATATCTTTTTAAAAGATACCCTTGCCTAAATCGACACGTGGCAAAGAAATCCGTATGAGAATCTCATAGTAAAATCACTGAAAGGACAAATTTCTTTCTCTTTAGCGCTTGTGACATGATATAGACTGACGCAATGCCTTTTCGCTTCTCCCTCCTATGTAAAATAAATTGAAAGTTAAATTTCAAAAGTTTATTCTTTATATGCGTCTGCTATATGTGTGCGTGTGTTATTGTAACGGACAAATTATTAATTCTGCTAAAATCGAGGAGTTCTCTGTAATGGGTATATGATATAACAATCCAGCAGGCCTCAATAACAACAGATGATTATTGACCCGAATACACAGCGGAGACTTACACAAGCAACAGACAGTAGTAGCCTACAAGTCGTAATCGGTTGGTAGTAAACAATCACAACACACAAAGAGGCTAGAATGAACATGCTTCATGAATGGGCGATTGTTTTCCCCATTCAAAATTCCCTGAATAGTTCGGAAAAGATTCCTTATTTTATTCATCCAGTTATTTCTTCCTCGCTAATGTATTTGCAAGTTTTTTCTAATCTATTATGCTTATTTCATTATGATAATTCTCTGACTCAAATCTAATTAATGATTAACTAAATTTAATAAAACATAACTACCTATTTTTAACACTCTTTTGCAATATGCCTGCAAAAAAGAGTTGCTTTGCTGCAGCTGAATTAAATGAATTCACTGTAAATCACTGGGGGTTAAATTAAGTAACTGTAAATTAGATTTATTCAATAGCAAAATATTTGTTTCTTGCAATATTATTTATTAGGTTGCAGTTATTTCACTAATATAATTTCACCGACTATAATTGAAGACAAGAAACAAATGCATGTGATATTAGCAGCTTTCCAGCTACATCAAAAGATTTTTCCAAGTATACACTAAATTTGTTTAATTAATACACAATTTTTCGGATTCTACATTTAGTATAACTGGTAGTGGAATGTAATTTTTTTTCTCCTCTCTAATTTTTTTTTTTCGATTACTCTTTACGACTTATATAAATGTATCTAAATTTTGAATAGATTTTGGATAAAGGTATCTTCATAAAAGAATGATTAAAATAATTATTATTTGAATATTCATATATTTAAAAAAAAACCATGCATGAAATTGAGGGGGGAAAATTTCTTTTGTGTGGAGGATATTAGCTTAAAAGTGGATAGAGAGGAAAAGTACTTAACGATAAAAACACGTATCTAAAAATGAGAATAGGAGATTTCAAATTCAAGATCTAATTTTTTTGTCAATAAAATACATTGGTTGTAGAATCTTCCATTTCTCGTATCATATTAAGCAATAATAAATGCATGAATTTATATATATATATATCTATACTTATAATAAAGCTCAATGTGTGTGTGTGTGTGTGTGTGTGTTGGCGCTCTACAGACCAGACCATTCAACCTACAGCTACCAAATTTGGCACGTGTATACCTTGGAGGCCG
>JAPMOR010064619.1:1044704-1086551 GCA_026543865.1 Argiope aurantia | reverse complement strand
CGGCAACAAATTAGCAAAATATATATAGTAAATTGAACGAAACGATCTAAACAATATAGGTTTGGTATGACTATCAAAATTTGAAAATTAAAAATGTTTTGTTTGAGAATCCTTTAAGAGACCAGTTACTTAAAATATTTAATTGAAAATTGTAGCGAGCGGTAATACTGGCGAACCGGCTGGTCGCCAAAGGCGGCTAGTATATATATACACAGGGTATCTCAAAAGCCTTGACTGCGGCTTTTATTCCTTAAATATTGATTATAAACATATACTGTAAATTACAAAGTTACGTAAAAAAATGGGCAAAATGTTATGAAATTGATTAAAATTTTCAGTAAGTTAAACTTCAGAAAATACAAAATTTAAATTTTTATACGAACCTCGTACAAAAAACTTCCCAGTGAGTAAAATGTGTCCCATCCTCTAATAAGGTCATCTACAAAATTTCAGCAATTTATCACAAAAAGTTTCAAAGATATGAAACTACAAATGCTGACTTAAACTACTTTTCGATGCCTGGATATGAGTTCGCAAAGAGGAAAAATCATGTCTGATGTTCGCGTTTTAGGGGTCGTACACAAATTAATAAAGAAAGTAATGATTGAATAAATAAATAATAATTTTGCTATTTATTGGTTCAAAAGTATTAAAAATTTGTAGAAATAATAACTTAAAGGAAAGATTACATAAGTTTTTTTATAAGTTCATTGACTGTGCTATTTTTAAGTTATATTTTACAATTCATGGTATAAAATTTTAAAGTATTTTTCAGGAAGTATAGATTTTAAAATTTGTATTTAAAACTAAAGATATGAAGCCTTTTTTATTTCCTTATGATGCATTCCTGTGTCGCATCATCACTGTCATCTGCACTGAAGCTGTAAACATCTGCATTTTAATTTGTGATTGACCCTTCACCAACTTTGTTTTAACATATCTTTGAGGGTTTTCAGTTTTAATGATAAAATTCAGAAATTTTGTACATGACCTTATTAAAAGATGGGGTACATTTTTCTCATTGGGAATTTTTTTGTACGGGGTCCGTATAAAAATTTAAATTTTGCATTTTTTAAAGTTTAATCCCCTGAAAATTTTAATCGATTTCATAACATTTTGCACCTATTTTTACGCAACTTTGTAATATATATATATATATATATATATATATATATATATATACACACACAAAATATTTTCTCCAGCTTCTTAAAAAGCAATATTATATCTTTTCTGCCTTCTATGATCATGAATGAACAGTAATAAAATTTTGTTCGTGTGATCGAGCTTATTCACCTCAGACTCAAAATATAGCTAAATCCCAGCTCATTCTGCAATCCTTATTTAAAAATTATCTTATGTTGACGATTATACTAAAAAAAAATATCGAATTTTGTCCGGTAGTATTGATTAGTTTTCTAGATTTCGCAAAAGTTTCTTTTATTAGGTTGGAAACTATGAAACGAGCGTTGAATAAAAATTAATTTTTTTTAAAAAAAAAGCTCAATGTTTTACATTATTTATTATATTCAATCGAAATAACTTCCATTGGCATCTACGACTTTCTGCCAACGATTGGGCAAGTCATATATGCCTTTTTGAAAAAAATAAAATCATCATTTTTAGAGTTAATAAACAATTCAAAGTCTTTTATAATACCATTTTGGTTACTGTATTTTTTCTCTTAAAAATAATTCATTATTACGAAAAAGATAATAATCGGTCAGCGAAATATCTGGTGAATATGGGGGATGTGGTAAAATTTCATATTGTAAAAAAGTGTCAACATAGTTTTTTTTTACATAAATTTCTCATGCATGACATCAATTTCACAGCCATAGGACTAAGCTGTTATGGTTTTCGACTACTTGTAGGAATAATAATGGATCACTCCATTGGTATTCCACCATAGGGTGACTATAAGGCGTTGCAATACCGGAATACCGAATACCGGTATTTTGAGCCATTCGTATAATTTTGTAATACCGGTATTTACAAGTTTAAATACCGTTTTTTCGGTATTTACTATAAATTTTTAAAATTGTCTTCACTATATGTTCAGAGATAGCCAACATAGCAAAATAGTATACGTTTTTGTTTTTATGTCTCCCTAATGGGCGAAATTAATTAGACTGTGAATACAAAGTTGCATCGTACAATCAAGAAAAGTGATAAAATGCTGTTTGACAACGGATTGCAAAACCCTCCACGCTTTTGCGCATGCGTTAGGATGGGTTTAATTTGACAAAATAGGGATGAGAGGAAAGATGAAAGGAGGAGATGTTTACAATTAACAATAAAGACTTAGTAATACAGAAGGAAAAAGGTACTAATTCACAGTGAAATATTTCAGAGCAATTTTTGTTTAATATAAGGGACATAAACATTAAATTATGAAGAATAAATAAAAAATTTCTGTTCTTAAAATTTGTTAATTGCTTTTGTACAAAATAATAATCATCTTTTTTATATTAAAATGTTTCTTTTTTTATATGTTATTAATTTTTTCAGGAATATTTTAATTCCTCGTTTTCTGCTTCCTGGTCACATTATTTAATGATATTATTTAAAATTTTTCTTCATACCATTCCTGAAAGCTTTTTTTTTTTATCACTTTTGGCTTCATATATCAATACGAAATTTCGAGTTAAAATAAAATGCTGTCTCAAAAATTATATATTATATTGAAAAATCGCACAGAAGCAAGGCATACCGAAATAGAAAATTTCTTACGGTATTTACATAATTATAATGATTTTAAAAATGAAAATGAAAAAGAAGAAAAGAGACTAACCAATTCAAATCTGATCAAATTTATAGTAATTTTTTTTTTAATTTTTGCCCACAAACCTATCCACATTCAGAAGAATTCGGTACAGTTATCGAGGATTATGATGACACTAATGTCGATAGTGAAAAGGAATTGTCTCTTGAACAAAAATTAGAATTAGCGATAAATGAAAAAAATTCAACAAACCAAAATACAATTCAGAAATCAGCTATATTCAAAACCATCCGATGAGAAATCGATTTATTTGAAGATGGGGATTTAGAAGTAAATACTTGGAAAAGATATATCGCGCATTGCTAACAGTACCACCAACTAGCGTAGATGCCGCAAGAGCGTTTTCGACAGCTGGTAATTTTTGCAAAAAATTACGTTCCAGGCTTAAAGACAGTATAATTGATGCATTATGTTTTTTAAGATCACATTTCAAAACTTTGTAATAGCACCACAGACTGAATAGTGATATTTACACTTCTTTTTTGTGATTCTTTATATATTGTAATAATTTATAAGTTACAAATAATTTTTATGATATTTACACTCTCTAATAAAACTTGCAAATAAAACAAAGAAACAACTGTGTTTTCTTTCTTTTTCTAAAATTTCTACTTCCGGTATTAAAACGGGTATTAATATCTAAAAAATACCGAATACCGGTATTGAACTTTTGGTCCGATATTGCAATCCCTAGTGACTATAATGGGTTTATTATTATTATTATTAAATTTAGGCTTAAGGGTGTGGCCTAGGAGTGTATTCTTATCTAACCATTTGCATCATCGTTTTCGATTATCATACAAAATCCACTTTTCATCACAAGTGATGATTTGGTGTAAAAATGGCAATCGTTTATTGCGAAGCAACAAAGATGCGCACTTGCTCTTGCGGTCGATCATCTGCAGTTGCGTCAGTTCGTGCGATATATGAGTCCAATTTTTGTACTTTATTTATTGCACGCAGATGTTTTAATACAGCCGCATGGCTAATTCCTAGTTCAGACCCAAGTTCAAGAATAATTGTGTGCGGATCAGATTCCACAGTCGTCCTTAATTCTTCATCATCAGTATTTGCCGGTGGTCATCCTCGAAGCTCGTTGAGGTTATTCAAATTGCCAGAACAAATGTGTTGGATTTTCAAATCGAGCATTTTTTTTTTCACTAATAGATCCATCTACGAATGCATGATTAATATTTCTCTAAGTTTGAGCTGCACTATGATTCAATTTGAGCTGGAACAAGAAAAGTAGATATAAATCGCGTTTTATTTCCATCTGGTTTCGGAGAAAAATATAATAAAAATGGAATACAAACACGAAAAAATTTTACGAAATGAGTTAGAAGAATACCTTTAACATTTATAAATAAAAATATCGAGCGCACGTTAGAATGAACCTCTCTCAGTCGCAGCTAAACACAAATAAAAAAAGAAAAAGAAAAAGAAACCGCCCGTTTCATAGTTTCCAACCTAATATAAAACCATTTAAATTTTGTTTCTATATTCATTTTATATAGTTTTCATTATAAGAGAATAGATTTGATTATTTGGACAAAATACATGTCATCCAAATACATTCGATACAAAATTGAATGCGTTGTTTGTCAAGAATGCTTTGACACACTAAAAGACACATGAGTGTGAAGTATCCCTATTATTGAAACAAGCTCTGGTCCTAGAAGGAGTAAAGGAAGGGAAGAATCCAAGGGAAATTATTTCATTGCAAGTTCCTCCTTTAAAGACGAAAGAAGCTCTAATATTCTTTAAAGATATATGATCCCCCCCTTTCTTTCTGAATTGGAAGGGGTTTATAAAAATAGACATACGTTTTATCTTTTTCATATTTTCTCTTGCATTAGCAGTGTCTTATACATTAATTCTTTTTATATAATTATATATTATAAAAGTGTCTTATGTATTAATTCTTTTCATGTAATTATATATTATAAAAGCAGTGTTCACTTTCATGAACTTTTTATGAATTTTAAATATAACAATTTCATTTTATTTAGTATTATTTTGCATATGTTATCATTATCCAATATATTGTTCACTTCCAAAAAAATTAACTAATCAAGAAAACTTTTTATAAATTTTAAATTTAACTATTTTATTTTATTACCTATTTTGAATATGTTAGTATTATCCAATATTTAGTATTAAATTACTATAGACATTTAATTCATTTTTGTTTTTATTGAAATATTTCATAAATATTAAAAAAGACCCAAAGATTAAAAATTTTACTAAATTCGAACTAAATTGAAATGATAAAAAACGTTAAAGTCCGATTAAATATTTTCAAGATCATGTTACAATAAATAATGTGATTTAGTTGCTACATCCTGTGTTCAACTAAAATCACAGAATGGAATATAACCATAATTTTAAAAAGTAGATCTCTGTTCATTTATAATGTAAAGAGTCTCATTAAAAATAGATTCAAATATTAATAATTTTTTTGCAGGTCAGTAAAATAAACTGCAAACGTTTTTTTTTTTTTTTTGCAAATATCCTAGCAAATTTTTAACTATGGGAGAAAAATTAGAGTCAATATTTGAATAAAAATAAAAATTCAGAAGGTGAAGAATTTTAATGAGCTAATTAATACTTATTTCGTTTTAATGAAATGTAAAATTAATTATTATGTGTTATTTTAAAACTAAGTTAGAGAAGTTGTGCTTGTCCCCCCCCCCCCCCCCCCCCAATCAAAAACAACTCCTGCTTCTGGGTATAGACGGGCAGCCCCGCCACGAGTTATTACATTATTAGTTGGTTCATTACTTATTTACGTTATAGATAATAAATCTTTGTACCAAATTTTATCCGTGTAGTTCATTACTTGTACTCAGACAGCCGAATTGACAAATTTCCTCTTAAAAGATTTTAATCAAATTTTTGCAGAAAGCTACAAAATTTGATTTTATGATCACATATTAAATTTTATCCGTCAAGCTCAAAGAGTTCACAGACAGACATGCATAATTCCAAAAATATGTTTTTCGAACTCAAAGAGGTTTAAGATATAGAGATTCTTCAAAATCCCGAGTTCGAATTTTTTTATTGATTACAATACTTTCTCATTGTCTACCTCGTAATACGAGAAAATAAAAGTCAGGTTATTCGCCAATTACTCTGAGTTGAATCAACTATTTCAGTCCTGTTTATACGTAAGTATAAGATGAGGTAAAGTTCAATTTTTAAAAATTATTGCTACTACTCATCTTCGGTAATCAACAATTCACACATTATATTAATAGCATTAATTTATCAGCACTAATCAACTTTGATGAATTACATCTTAACATAGTAAATGATAATTGTGTTTTAAATTATGTACAGTGAACGTATAGAGCATTCCGATTGGTTTATTATAACTCAAACTGGCGAAATCGGTCCAAATTATGCAGCTGAATTCTGTGTCAAAGCTTCATTTAGAGTGGGGTAGGGGGGGGATCATTAATAGCGTGTTTAGACATCATGAATTTTCAAAAAGCGAAATCTGAATTTTAAAATTAGCGAAATCTGAAAAGAATGATGGCTGGGAAACTGTGTTAAGTTTTTTTACTCGTGGAGAATGTACAGTTAAATTGTGTTCTTGAGATTTCTCGAAAAAGTCAGCCGACGGTAGGTGACCATTTATGACATATCTAGAAATCATTGACATTTATTAGAGAAATAAAAATGGACCAGCAGAAGTACGTTCAATTGTAATTCAATTATAGAGTAATATCTCCCAGAATCTCTTTCTCTCTCTGTCTTCAACAAACTATAAATTAGTTTTATATATTCCAAATTTTGAAGAGGAGATTCAGATATCAATATCTTAAATGGGGCTCAGTAATCAGTTTTTGTCTGTTCTGTTTTCTAACATTTTTACCATTATCGAAACAAGTTTTTGTCTAAATTTAGCTGTTAAATTACAAAAAAAAAAAAAAAAAAGCATTTGTTGCTTACTAAGTTTCCGCTTAACAATTCTGAGTTTTAAAATGTATGAAATGTGAAAATTAAATGAGAAATGTAATAATATACAATATTTTTTATAGACATGGTTTTCGTATTTATTAAATATTTCATAAAAACAAATAGATAATTTAAATTAAACTTAGGAATTTGTAATATTATCCATGGGTTGTTAATAATTTTGTCTGTGGGTTGTTCGGTGAAAAATTGAGTAAAGTATAACTGCGTTTTATTCTACGCATCATACAGCTAACAAAGCAAAATCAAAGTGTACAGAAAAAAAAAAGAAAAAAAATTAGTAACAAACACCCGCAATGGCACAAAGCGCTCAGAGAGAACTCCCGAAAGATAAATATTATAACGGGAGACTTCGCTTTACAATTTTCAAAGCAACTCATTTCTCTCGCTTGCGAGACCCTGTTTTCCTAGTTCCTATGACTAAGCATCGAATGTTCTAGAAGAATATCGTATCTTACCTCCAAACTGATATATCACTAAAATTCCAGCAATTTAAGAAATTTCCTTTTTTGTCACCAATGGTAGGATTTATTGATCCGATATATATTAGAGCTAGTTATAAGATTCTCTTCCTGACCGAGAGACTAACTGCACAAGGAAACAATATAACAAATTCGTAATAATACATAGCAGAAAATTCGTGCTTCTGTTTGACTAAAACAAAGCTCTTCCTAAATGATGAACAGTAACGACATGACATTGGTATACGCCCTTTCAGTTTCTAAGACAACTGTACTCTGTTCAATTTTCAAAATAAATTTTTTAAAAGTTTATTAAATAACAAAAAGTAAACCGAACTTCGATATTTTTGATAAGTTTGTCATCAATAATTCTTGAAAAAATTATTGTATGAAAATTTTCTATGCATTATATTTAGGATAAAACAATTAACTTTTTAATGATAGCAATAGCAATACTTTTTTCCCTATCCATTAAAATCAAAAAATAACATAGAACCACAACTGTGGTCACAAAATTATATATAAACTTTCATATATTTTAGTCTCCACCTTTTCGAGTTATCGCAATGAAATGCTTGTGAAAGTATAAACCCACAGATTGTCAATCACTTCAAGGATTTGGTTCCGGTTCGGATTGGATTGGTTTATTCAAATTTGATGCTTATCTATACTTTAAAATTACATGCATCTACCAAATTTTATTTAGCTTCCTCCCTTCATTTTTTAGTTACCTTGTTAACTTTTATTTGAATAGCCCAATAGAACAGATTCCTTCTGAATGAATTGCACTCAAACTTCGACAGAAATTTACAAATCTGTTGTAGAAAGTATGCACCAAATTTCAACCATCTAGCTCAAATTATTTTTGAATTATCATACTCCCAAGCAGACATAATTCTTACCAGTTGGAGTGGTCTCCCCGAAATTTTCTCATACAATAGTTACGAAATATTAACCTTTGGTGTGAATTTAGAATTTTTTTTCTGAAACTATTGTGTCATCCTCGGCGAACATTTTGGAGATTAATCGCTGGCATGAGGCCAAAAATTTCCAAAAATCGAATTGGGTTTCAAATGTTTTCTTCCAGACCGATTGAAACAAATATTTGATATACAGCTAATTTAAAGTCTTGGAATTACCAAATTTGATACATTTAAGTCATTGCATTTTTAAGTTATCGCGTTTACATGTTTCTAAAAGTACAGACATACACACAGTCAACCCATTATTTGGGTTGGCTCAAAATTTGAAAAACTTCTATAATATAAATGTTAAAATTGTATACCGGATTTTATCCATTCTGTTAGCTTCATTTTGTAGTTCTCGTGTTAACTACAGGACGGATAGATTTTGCTCAAAATTTTATAGAAATCTACAAATTTGATGTAAATACCATATTCCAAATTTCATCTGTCTAACTCAAAGTGTTTTCGAGTTTTCTTTGCCACAGACAGACAGATATTTCCCAAAAATGTGTTTTTCGAACTCAGAGAGGTCTAAAACGTTTTATTAACGTTAAACGGTTCGTTAAAATCTCAAGTACAAATTTTTTGACGATTACAATATTTCCTCTTTATATACTTCGGGTGTGAGAAAGTTGAAATGGAATGCTAAATATTGTTGGACATGGAATAATTCTTTCAAAGCATGGAGTCAAAAAGAAAAGAGAAATTTAAATGCTAACTGAAATGTCTGATAACGTAGGAGAAAGGGCGAGTGAAAAACAACAAAAGACATTGTAATAATTTTTTGTTTGTTTTATTTAGTTTAAATTATTAATAGAATTTAGACTCGAATATTAATTTATTCCTTACAATACTGGGATAATTAAAAAGAAAATTTAATAACATAAAGTTAGAATAAGGATAAACATATTAATTTATCTATATAATGTTAGGGCATTATAAATATTTTATAAATAAAGAAAAGTAAATAATATAAAGCTAAATAAAAATTATTGTAATAATGTTAGCGGGCATGAATGATTTTAATGTAAACTAGACGATATTTAAGAATGAATAAAAAAAAATTAAAGACTTACATTTATAATGTATGAATTAAAATTATTTTATCAAAAAAAATACAAGCAATTGTTCCAAACAGAAAAGATTTGTTACGAGTAGTAATGAGACCAGTTTATGTCAAATATATCACAACAATTCAAGTATTGAATCTATATTATATCAAGTATTGTTAGTTGCAACAAAGGTTTCAATAGAGTCTCATTTTATGAACCATAGAATAATGGGTTCAAAAGCCAACTCTACTCCAATAAAGCTTTTGGAAGTAAGTCTGTGTTTATTGAAACTAGCACGGTGTGGAAATTTGATGTAGGGTTGATTGTTCAGATGTCATCCACGTCCTCTGACTATATTCCAAAATGATTAGATTTATTCTAAAACAGTATTTGTGCAGCTTTAGAATAATTAAACTAAAGTAAATGACATTTTCTTTTGATTTCCTCATTAATTAATATATCAGCACAATTTTTCATGCAAATACAGTTACTACAAATACATGCTTTCTTTGTTCACAGGAACATTTAAAAAATAACTTAACGAATATTTCGTTTAAAGTTAATTTTCGGAATTCTTTCTGCAATTTTTTATGAGTTATAGGCAAATAGAAATGTCTGATAACATTCAGGATATTTTAGTTTCAATATGTTATCGTCTATCAATATTTGCGGTGAAGTCAAGTAAATGTCGGTAGAGATTTATCTATATCAACATTAGGAAGGGCACATCGAAGTCAAAAATACTTTCTATTTCAGTCTGTGAGGTGATAACGGAATGGGAAAAAGTTTCTTTCTTCATAGGAAATGAGATAAACTTTTTACAGTGATGTTTTTACTTAGTCATTCGTATCTAAAACGGATTCACAACAATGGAATGGGATTATTTGCATTTGCTAAAATTATCTGATTTTTTTTTTTTTTTTTTTTTTTTTTGCACTTACGTTTAACCAGTGCGTCGATGAATAAATTGTATATATACCTCGGTATTTAATACTGGCCGCCTTAAGAACTTGTTTCTTTCCAATACTATCATTTATTGTTTTTCTTTCTTTCTTTTTTTTTTCATTTCATTATGAAAATTGACGGTTAGTTAAAATAATTAGCAAACTTTAATCGATCCAAACTTAATTGTTAATTATGTTTAGAAATGTAATCTTAATATTCCTCAATTTTTAAAGCGGGACAATAACTTTACCCCACCACACCTTCGAATAAATTCCGCTGTGCCTCTTTCAATAAGTATCACTGTGCGTTATAAATCAGCAAGATGATTAAATTATGTAAAAGATGTTAAAGTTACATTCTAAAAATAAATTTTTGAATGAAACAATGAACATGTTGTCTAATTTCCTTTTAACAATAAAAATATCGTTTCAAATTCTATTTAAAAAATTTTTCCTTGGAGTGTTAAAATTAAAAGATTTCCTAACAATCAAACTTATGTCATTAAAATTGTAATTCTTTAAATTTTGAGATGACGTATCAACTGTTGTTTTTTTTTGTGTGTGTGTGTGATTATGTGCTATCAAATTATTTACAAAAAGCCTCAAAATTTCATTTAGTTTTTATTAAGATCTCTCCACCTCTGGAGACCATCTGATTTGCCCCGAATGGTTACTTTCAGTTAAATCGCTTGAATGTAATTTTATGTCCATAATTCCGTCAAATTGTCAAATATTAAAACTGTCTTCTTTTAATGGTCTTACGTGTTCTCTGTTCATTGAGTACATGGACTTTCCTAATGGAGGCCATGGCATACTAACACTTTTAAAACCGCACTTATCGGGTTAATCTCTCTCCAAATTTTTGCGGTACTGCAAATTCATTTTTTTTTTCAATTTATCTTGTAAACTGCATAGATATTAAATAAAATACTTCTTTAGTTTTCAAAAATGATAGAAAAATCCCGAGATTAATTATCTGATGATACGATTAAAACGATTTAAATTTAAAATCAATTGCCTTTTCAATCTGTTACTGAAAATTTAACAAAAACATATTTCTGCAAAATTGCCAAGAATTAGTAAATAGTGGTGCGAATATTAAATTTATCTTATTAAAAAGATAAATTTTTAAATTTTGGAAAAGTACAAATTTGTTCAATTGTATTTTCGGAAGTTGTAGCTGAAAAAATTTCAAAATTCATATTAATTTTTAATTAATTGAAAATATTAAAAAAAATCAAAAAGATGTCCATTTTCACCTTTCGAGGTATACGTGTGTTAAATTTAGTAATTGTAGATCAAATGGTTTGACCTGTAGAATACCAACACAAAAACAGACGCATGAACATTTATCTTTATCAATAGTGCAGATTATATTCGATGAATAGCAAAATAAGAATGGAAATTCATAAATATAAAAAAATGCAAGTGAAAATAAGTAATTCAAATATTCAGAAATTTGAAATTTAAATGAAAGATAAATTTATTTAACACTCTAATTTGCTTTCAGCTTAATAGTTTTTTTTTCTTTTTTTTGTCACAGTTGACCACACAAACATAGTAGTACTTGTTGACTACTCAAATGAAGTAGTAAAACTTCAACAAGCTTCATAGATTTGTAAGGGTGTTTAAAAAAATAATCACTTTTGCAAGCTGATATAATTTCTACGGACATTTTTTTTTAAATGTTCCAATTGTAGGATAATCACTCAATCCCAATTACAAATCAAATTGTAGAAAAACAAAATGTAATTCCATGGTACTTTGTATAGAGTTTAATTTCCTTTGTATTATTTCACTTCTCATTTCATTGGATATATATATATATATATATATATATAGAGAGAGAGAGAGAGAGAGAGAGGGAAATTGTAAATTCATCTGACATAAAACTTGAAATGACAAATAACTGAAGATTATAAAATATTCCTTGTTAATAAATCATTGTAAAATGTTAATTTGCAGGTTAATGGTGAATTTCTATTCTTTAGAAAATCTTGATTCTTAGTTTCGAATGCAGAAGCCTTTTCCCTTCATATACTTCATTTGAAGCAAACAGCGAGTGAACGCTTTTTCTTTTCATAATGTTTTTTTAATCTGAGTTTGAATTTTCCTGATCCATTTTGTCTTGATTTTTATTGTATATTGTGCTTTTTTTAGCTTACTCCATTTGATCTTCATTTTTAAATGCACATATTTAATAAAAATGAGAAATTATTAATTATTGTATTAAAAGAAAAACCTTTTTTTAATTCTGCTATAGGAAATATAGAAGATATTATTAATTCCCGATCTCCAAATTTTGATAAATCTTTGGGTTTAAAACCATCTTGATATCGAAAGACAATATTTGAAGCTATGTTTGTAATTCTCTCTGTGTGTATGTAAGCACCATAACTCGAAAACACAACTAACTAAAATTATGAAATTATATATGCAATCTTTTTATCAAAACTGAAAATTTGTACCCGATCAGGACAAGATACAGCAAGCGAAAATTTATCTGACTACTCGCATTTATATAAAAACAACAACTCAAAAACATTACACATGAGGAAGATAAAATTTGACAAATGATGTTATTTTTGAATAGATCTATAGATTTCTAGCAAATTTGGGGGCAAATCATTCCATAGGTTGCCTCTCTGCGTATTGTAATGCGGTAACTCAAAATATTAAACAATATATTGAAAGACTGTTTACACTTGCTGTTCTTTAATTTTCTTATTAGTATATTCCAATCAATCTAAAATATTTTGAGATGTCCTTATAAAATAGTAGTTATATGCTTTATATCATTATAGTGCAGCAATCATATCTTAGATTATTTCATCACCATTACATTTTAATGTTTGAACAACAAATAAATATATGAAGTTAACCGCATTCGACCTAGATGATATGGACAATTATATTTGCATGCAAATGTAATAGTATGTGACTTTACTGCATTTGGATAGCTTATAAGCACAATGAATAGAACTGATAAATAATACAGTTTAAATACCTATCAGAATTTGATGCTTAAAAACATTTGTTAGTGAAGCCTTTAATATCAAATTAGGCGTTAGAGATTCAATTGAAATTAAATATAAACTTATGTTCTTGGTCAACCTATAAGGCGCCAAAGGCGGCTAGTAATAGCAAAGATTGCAAATGATATTATTTGTGTCACAAACTAAATTTTGCCTTAGGTTCATTCATCTGGCTTGATCTTAGGAAGAGCGGAACCCAAATGGAAACAATTATAGTCAATGATCTAGTTTTTAAGAATCTGGGAATAAAAATAAATAAAGAAAAAAAGAAAACGCAGTGTACGTCTTCAGATTTTTTTTTTTTTTTTTTTTGTATCCGAACACAATATGGTGCATTTTGTGATTCGCAGTATAGTAATAAAATAATAATAGTAATATAAAAAAACCGAATACATATTCTCGACAGCTCCCATTTTTTTTTTTCGTATGAAACCAAGATTTGACACAGATGTACAAAAATTCCATACAGTCACGAAAATGATGGAAAAAAATCACATTTTAAATTTAATTTATTCAACTTGTGTTTTTAAGTTGCAGCATTCACAAATCTACGAATGGAAAGATCGACAGATAGTAACATTTTAATGATTTTTTTTCCAAATCCAAAATTTTTATGATAAAATTATATTACAATTCTTGATGTTTTTGAATTATCGGGTCCCCATGCATGCGGACATCACGGTAAACTTTACTGAAACGGACTTTTTTCAAGATTTGGCAGAAACCTATATTATTATTATTATTTCACTATTACCATATACAAAATGTTTCTAATAAAACTCGTGGCAGTTTTGAGTTGTTGCCTTTATAAACCACCCGTCATAATACCTAAATTGACTTTGGACTCAAAGAGCTGGAAATTCATTAAAATTTCAAGGCCAAAGTTTTCGATGATTATTACATTTATCATTTCTGTACTTCATATACAAAATACATATCATGTAAAGAGTATAAAGAGTTGCTATCTTTGATTCCAAAACTCAATTTTTCATCCTTTGATAATGGAGTCTTGCTTGTTCCCCCGTAGTTAATTCTCTGAAATAAACTAATAGTAGATAATATTTTGGCGATAGCCTATTCAAGGATTTAATTAGCTTGGAGCGTCTGGTTAAATCGGCTAAAAGCAGCACTTGTATAGATTTTATAAACCTTAGATTTAAGAATGTTGATTTCTTGAATCATTTAAAGATTTTTTTTCAATGTTTCCATTTTTATTTATTTTAGAGAACATTGTGCCTAATTATTTTATTGAAGCTTTCCAAGCAAGAAGGAATGCAGTATATGTAATTCTTCACTGCTTCAATTGACTTTGGTATTTTCTTTTTAGAATTCTGCGATAGGACATTTTCCCCCACTAATAGCTCGTTTCTAATATGAGTAAGTTTTATGAATGTTTTTCAAGCTTTTTATAACATAACCCAAAGAATTATGGGAACAGAAATGGAAATATCGTTGCAAAGAGAGAGAGAGAGAGACAGAGAGAGAGAGAGAGAGAGAGAGCAGTCTATTCCTTTGCCCGAAGAAATTCATCATACAACATATGAAAAGTTAATTGAAAGAGAATTATACTTAAAGGAGACGATCTTGAACACTTTCGTTGCAGTGTATGAAAGAAAAGATATTTTTCCAAGCAATTTATGAGTTTTATGTCGCAGAAAGTGATGGATGAAACTTATTGTATTTCTTTTGGTATCTGATTGAAAGCGTGTCTAAAACCATCAATATTTACAGAATGAGATGCATTTTTGTTCAGATTTGTCTCAATAATATTTTTGATACTGAGCTTCCGCGATTAAATTACTTAATTTTATTTATTATTTGATAGTGTGTGATCAGTAGGAGTCCATTTAAAAGTTAGAGAATTTTCTTTTTGATAATCAGGTGCAATATGCTACAATTTAATAAGTACTTCCCAAAATATTTTGAAAAGATGCAAGCGGAATAACTTAATATTAATAAAATATTAACTTATTTTAGGGAATCATGTACCTGTATTAACTTATAAAACGTGCATAAGACCATCGATATCAATAGCATGCTACGCATTTTTGATCTTCACATTTTGCCTCAAAAAAAATTTCCTTTGATATTGAATTTCTGTCGTGGAAATACGGATTTTATTTATTCTTTGATTGTCTGAGATGTATTGGATTCCATTTAAAAGGACAAGAATTTTCTTTTTTGATAATCAGATACAGTGTGATAAATTTAGAACTTCTCAACAATTTTCGAAAAGATAGAGGTGGAAGTACTTTGCCTGCATTCACTTATTTTAGGTTTATTCTTGTTTGATTATTGGATTATAGCAGAATAACTTGGGAACTGAAAATATAATAGAATGTTGTCGCTGATTTGAAATTAAAAATATTCAGAGGAGATCTCGATGTTAAAAACAAGCAATGCTAATGAACTAACATTTGATACCTAAAAAATAATTTAAAATAAAAATATATTTAATGTGAGATTTACATATACTCTCATTTTTTAATATTCAGTTTTGTCTATTTGTTAAACTATCAGTCTTGATTCTCATCTCCTTTTTCCAGTTGGATCTGCGAAAATTCGTGCAGAACTTTTCTTAAAAATTTTCAAGCAGAAATAGCTGTGACAACCACATTGAATTAAATATGCTTAAGAACAATTTTTAAAAGATTTGTCTTTGGTATTCAGCTTGTTAGCCCAGATATTTTGTTTGGCTGTTAAATATTAATATGGAATGCATATATATTTTTTTAAATTTCACTTTGTAATTTGATAAGACCAAAAAACATGAATTTAACTGAATATTAAAAACAATTATAACCCTTGCAAATAAAAGAAAAGATGCAGATTGCGAAATAAAAACGGGAATAAAAATCCTACTTCAGAATTAATGATGATAAAAAACATTTTAAAAAATCTTATTATTGTCAAAAGTACGCGATTGAATAGTTTGTTGGAGGAGTTTGAATTTTTTTATAGCATATAGCATTACAAACTGTGTATTAAAAAATTATTAAAAACAAAGAAAATATTGCACAGAAAAGAAATCAATATAATTGAAAAAATATTTTTTAATTTTACGATAATGCAAAAATTAGTTTTGTGAGAAAATAATTTTGGAAAATATGGACATCAATTTTCATATGTAAATCAAAGCAGGTACCCATTTGGTAATGGTTGAGCTTATTTTCTCGCAGTATTAAACATTGTCTGATGCATATTTCGTAATTTTTTTATATCTTATTTTTTCTGATGGAATATTATTTGGTAAATCTTCTAATTCTAAGAGCATTTCTAATAATATTTTGCAGCACAATAAATTTAGTGCAACTGTAAAAATGTTCAACGAAGCAGTCTCATGTTCGCATAGTAATTTGTTTGTATTTTAATGTTGTCATTCGACAATTTGTAATAAGAGCTATATCTGTCCCTTGTATTTTAGTATTATATATATATATATATATATATATATATAGATATAGATATAGATAGATAGATAGATAGATAGATTGTTTTCGTTCATGAATATTTCATCTTGTTTATTTCCCGATTTTATAATCGAGACAAAATTTGTCATGGATTGATAGATTTGAAAAAATTTAGTGAATTTAATGCATTAGTAATATTTTCTTATATTAGCATGTTTTAAGTAGTTTATTTTAGAAAGTTTAAAGTAAAGATACACATTTTTTTAAATAATAATGCATATATTGGAGTTATAAAAAAATCACATGGGTGTGGTCGTGCAGAAGCTGAGCATTGCTCATGCGCATAACATATTATTTTTTAAAACATTATGAAAATAGTTTTTTTTTTCTAACTATTTTATTTAAAAATAGATATTAAAATTCATAACAATAAATACATAAAACTGCAGCTTCGTTTTTATGTTTCAATTTCTGAAATCGATGTTTGTTCCTCATGGATATTTTTTAGATGTGCCATTTAGCTCAACTTTTTGATCTAAACACCTTTATTGTATTTCTATATTTAGAAAAAGTCTATTGAAATTTGCAGCGTTTTATTCATACTTTAAAACACATGTAAAATAAAATATGCAAAATAGTAAAAAAAAAATCATATTTTAACATTTTTTTATGTTATGATATTTTATTACTGAATATAATTATATATATATTGATAGATTTTGTGATATTCCTTACTCAGATTTTTTAAAGAAATTTTTTCTCTTTTGTAGGTTTGTTTGCTTTATATCTGGGAATACAAACAAAATATGTTCAAGAGTGATGCATTTATTTGTCATAATTTTTTTTTCAAAATATCGAAATAACCGTGAAAATTTTATTCGAGTTATTGAATAAAAAAGAATTTTAATAAGGGTAATTTTAATGTCTATAACTAATATAATATTTCAGCTTCATCCCCCCCCTCCTCATAATTCTGAAATTTTCGGACGCGTGGAAACAGGAGGGTGGAAGAAGAGCAACGTAGTTCTTCCTTTCCACCTACGTTGGGGTTCCCTGGCCGTTTTCGACCTGCAAAGATTGATCAAGTGCGGCTGTCTGACGTCATCCTGTGCATGTTCTGTAAACCGTGACAGAAACGTGTTTGTAGCAACTGGATGACTAATCCGGCAGACGAATTGTCATCCATCGACGTTTAGAACCTGTAAGAAATTCTCTGCACATTTATACCGCTGGTCGGCAACTCGGACAGATATGGAAGAAATAAAAGATTCATTTAACAGCAAAGAGGAATCTAACTTCTCGTATGAAATGCCTAAAAATGATTCTCCTTTATTGGACATGGGAGATTTTGAAACATTAGAATCCTCTTTAAATGTGTCTAGTGGATTCGCCGGCGATCGCAATCCCGAAAAAGATGTTTTTGATGAACCCTTCGAAACTTTGCAATCGGGATTGACATCTACGACGCGCCCTCTCGTTACCAGTAATGAAGAAGAATTAATAGAAACCGGTAAGGGTGTTTCCCCATCACTAGTTGGTGCTAATCTCCTTGATTATGTAAATGTCGAACAAGGTTCGTCATTGATAGGTAATAGTGCCGATACTCGAGTGGAAGATTCTTTCCGCGATCCGGTTCCCGAGCCACAACAACGCAGCGACGGCGACCAGTTATTGATCGACGACGACGACGACAGCAGTCAACGCGCTGACGAATCCGAGCGCTCTGTAAGTGCTACTGAAAGCAAGTACTTCTCGCCCCTATCATCAAGCAAAGTACACGAATCTGAGCTAGTAGAGACATTGCCAAAAATTAAAGATCCGAAAATAGACACAAAACCGAAAGCCGAGTCAGATAATTACGAGTCGAGTTATCCTGCGTATGAGCCAGCTGCGCAACCTGTAAAAAGCGAGGTCGCCATGGAGGCTGAAAAGGTTGGAAATGCCACCGAGAATAAAGATGAATGTGAATGTCCATTTTCTCCAGGTAACCATCTTATATTATTCAATACTTTATAAATTCCACTTTTATCTTGCATTGGTGTGTATATAGTATACTAAAGATTGCTGATTGATGACTCATTATCACGATTGCTAATGTTGCATTTAATGATGTGAAATTGGTACTTTTTTCTATATTTTTGGAATTGCTGCTATATTAACGTAATATGTATTTAATTGAGCTTTATGTTTTGACTTGAAAAATTAATTGTCGTTTGCTGTGTATATCGAACTTTCTTAATTATTTTATCGGCGTTTTTGTTTACTCTAAAGCGTCTACGTGTTCATTCTTGCCCCTGCAGCTTCTGAAGATTAATTACTATTCCATTAATAAAAAAATGTGCTCTTTAAATTTTAATTGCTTTGTTAATTCTCTTCATAAAGAAAACTTTTTTAGATATTTAAAGGAATGAATCTTATAATTATTTATTGGAGGATTGCTTTTTATTTGCTTAACGACTAAACAGTACTAAATCGATAACTATTTTTCAGGTGCATGGTTTAATCCTGACAAACTGCATCCCGTTGGTAAGATGTTATGCTTTTAACTTTCTTGAAAAATAGGGTTAAATTTAATATAAAGCTTATCAGCGAATTTATATTGAAATCTTTAAATTGTACATCTTTTTAATGATTTTTGTGTAATTTAATATTCTCATTGCTAATTAATGATTACTATGGAAACAGTTTTCTTAGAAGTTTTCTGTCTTTTATAAATACATAAGCTTCATAGTAATTAATTTGCATGAAAATAGTTGCTATTTATGAAATTAAATTACTAAATTTATTGATAGTTAACAATTTAAAATTATTTAGAATAAAAATTATCTTATTCATATTTGTGTATTTTTTTATTCTATCTGTTTATTTCACATTGTTTTTTTAATCATTTTGCTTGTTGAATGCTATATTTTTGTCATTGCATGTATTTTTTTGTAGGAAATTGTCAAAAATAGCATAATCTCCCTCGTCTCTCTTTTTTTTATTTCCCCTAATATTATCTAAGCTAAATTGTCTGATTTTAAGTTGAGCAATTTTTTTTATTCATAGTGCAAATCTTAATTTTTTACAGATTAAATTCCCATTACCTCTTTTTTTTTGTAATAAAAATAGAAACTTTTGTTTAATTGCAATATTTTCCCTTAGATGCTTGGTTAAAATTCTACATTAAGATTAATTATTTGGTTTGATTCTTTGTTAAGCACTCGTATTTAATATATTTTTTATAGAATAATCAGATTATTAACTTTCAAATATAGATTAATCTTTAATTGGTTAAGAATTTCATCTTAATAACTCTTCCCTGCTCTTTTTTCCCAATTTATAAAAATTTGTTGGAATGCCTGTTGAATTATGTTAACATAATGGAATAAAGCTTTTAGAGGGAAATTTTCTAGTGATTCAATGCTTATCTGTGTGAAAAGTTCTTTATTGAGATTATAGTATATTTCAGTATCTCGCCTTTCCCAGGATAGAAGAAATTTTATTTGTGAACTTTTCAAAATCTTATGAGGGTTGCAAAATACTTTTTCATTATGTTTTGAATGTGAGAAAAAAAAATTAAGGTCAAACTTTATGGGGGAAGAAAGCCATATTTCTGAAATTTGGCCTCAAAAAGAGCATTATGGGAAGAAAGGGTGGGGTGGGTGGGAAGTTAGGAGCAGCCCTTGTTAGTCAAAAGATTAGGGTGGGGATTCCCTATGACTTTATTTGTTCATACTGTCCTTATTGAATTTTTTTGCTGATACGTTGAAGGTTTTTTTTTTTCTTTTCGAAATAGAAATGATGTATATGTTTAGTTCCTAATTGCATTTTTATATAGTAAAAATGAATAATTTTCATTATTTATTAAAAAATTTTAGATTCAAAATTTTTTTTTCGTATTTCAACAAATAAAATTTTATAATTCATTTAGAGTTCTCAAAAAAAAAAATTGAATCTAACAGTATATTTGGTTATTAGAAAACCATGTTATTTTGTGGTCTTATTAACCATATTTCCAAATTTTTAATGAATTAGTTTGAACATGCTTTTAATTTTTTGTAATTCTTATGAAATATTCTTAAAAATTACCAATAAGAATTTAATTATAATACATTTTGAATAAAAGTGATGAGAAATTTAATATTTTATCTTTTTTTTAACTTGATTGAAATGTCCTTTCTTGCAGTATAAATATTATTGATTTGAATTATTAATGCAATCTTTCAGATTTCCATATTTAGTATTCTTTATTTTCATATTTTTATTAGGCATGCTGAACAAACTCGAGGAATTATAGTCACTTTATGTGCATTAAGAAAGTTAATGTTAAAATTTTTTTAATTAAAAATAAAGCACCAAGCTTTTATATCTTGCTCAAAAGCCATCCACTTAGTTCTTCATTGGTCTTAGGTCTTATTGCAAGTATTTAATCAATATTGATTATTGTTTTGTTTGCATTTTTCTTCTAGGAATATAATACTTATCTGAGATGCAGTCTTATAAGTTATACAAGATTGAAGGAACAGCATAATTTCAAAGTTAAAAAAAATGCACATGAACAAACAAAATTTCAATTTTTCAATTCAAACATTTTATTGATTTGTACTTACACAGGAAACTGATTAAATAAGTTTTAATAATATCTTTAAAAATATTGCAAATGAGTTTTATTTTATATTAGCTTTGTCTTAACAACAGATTTGCATTTGTAATAAATACTGTAAAAAATTATACTTGAGTCTGTTTATATTAGGGTAATCTAATACAGATATCTTTAGCTTCCTAACAAAATTAAAGAGAAGATTTTATTTTAGGAAATGGATATTTAATTATGTTATAATTAAAAAGTATTTGCCTATTCATTTTTTAAAACATCAAATTGGATATGTAATGTAATTGTAAAAATACTCCCCAAATAAGACCCAAAAGAAAATATTTGAATGCACTGTAAGAATTTTTTTAAAGTATTTCTATTCTTCAAATGTATCATTTTTTAGGAAATTTATTGAAGGGTTTTTCTGAGGCTTATCTGAAAATTAATTATTTGATTGCATAATTTGTTATAAAAAATTAAAGAATTAAACTATATTGGGAAAATTCAAATATCTGTGCTTTGAATATGATGATTTATTTTTAGAAATGTGATATTGATTGGTGATATGGATCAATGCTTGGATTTAAACTTATATAATTCCATTTAGAAAATATTGAAATAAGTTAATCCTGAAACATGAATATTTGCAATTTCAAGTTAACGATTTTTTTGTTCTAAGGTGAACTTGTGATCGTTTACTGATGAATTGATTTGCAGTATAAAAGATTATAATCCATTTGTTGCGTGATTATGTGGGGGAATGGCTTTTAATGACATTCGTGTTGAGAAACAATTTGCTTGTAAAATTTTAACATTGTTAATGAAATAGATGCATTATCATTTTGCAGTAACTGCAAAGGAATTAGCTTTATTTGAAAGTTTTAGCAAAAATTATCCAGTTTGAATCTAACTAGCTAGGTTGTTGAAAATAATTTTCAATAAGCAGTTTCTTTCTTGATTCATGATTGATTATCAACTTCATGGATTCAATTTTATCTGGAATAAAGAATGCTAATAATAATAATGTTTAACTTTCAGTGTTTTTTTTTTTTTTTTCTGACCTGGTGAATTTTACAGTGTTTCATCAAAAGAATATACGAGTTTTAAGTCATGCCTCTGTTGGCTCGGGGTCCTTATGTTTTTTCACTAATGCACAAGACTTGGGAAAAAAAGAAAAAAAAAGAATCTCTGTCAATTGTATTAAATTAGTAATGCAGCTTGTGTTTGCAATTTTGTGGGAAATATGCAAATTCATTATTTTATAGTTTCATCTGTTTAAAATTGGATCTTAAGTTTTTGTGTACTTTTCAGGATTTCTTTTCAGTCATATCTTTCTCATTTTTTTCTATACAGATAAATTAGCATGTTGTGTGCATAAGTGGATAGAAGTAATTTCTTTCTATGAATGCTGTCATCTCAATTGCTATAGTGCCCAAAAGTTTTTTAATGTCTTGCAAAGTACTGTAGATTAAAAACTGCTTTATCATGTGGCCACTGATAGATTTCTTTTGGTCATTAAATATGTTTTATAATATCGAGATTCAAATAAATATACAAAAATGGAGAAATTGCGCCCCCCCCCCATCTTTCTAATAGGAAGAATAACAGTGTAACTTTCTTTTTGTTTATTTTACTGCTGTTCTGTTTATTATTTATTTCTTCCACTTGAAACTTAGAAAAGAAATTTCAATATTGATGGGCTTTCGTATAGAATGTGGATGAAATTTTGGCAAACATTTTTTAATGTATTGAAATTTTAAGTAAAAAATTAAGAAAGTAGTGAAGAATTCTAATTGCAGAGGAATTAGTTTTAAATGAATTAGACAAGTTCTATTATATGATAGATGTTGAGAATATGTATTAATTCTTGATATATATCATATGAATTAGAATGAGATTGCAGTTAAAGAATATTGGCTTTTGGTTAGATAATTGAAAATTTGTAGAACTGATAGCATTTTTTCCTCTTTTTAAATAGTATGTATTGAGAATTTTATTCATTAATTTTTCAGAAATTGATTTTTTTACATTTTGTTTACAGAGTATTTAGAAAACTGTTGTACCATAAAAAAAAATTTGAACTTGAGATTTGGAAAAAAAAAAAAAAAAAAAAAAAAATCTCCCCATTTTAGACTTTTCTGCTCACAAAAACACATTTTTGGCATTATGTCAGTTTGTCTGTGCATAAGCATGATTATTAAAATACTTTGATCTAGATGAATAAAATTTGATGTTTGGATTTTTGATAAAAATTGTAAATTTCTATCAAACTTTGCACGAAATCCATTCAGAGGAAATCTGTCTGTTCAAATACAGTTGAACTCTGTTACTTCAAAATTTAAAAAAACTAGATAAAAAAAAATTTGTACACCAGTTAAGCATCTTGACTGTAGATACTTCATAAATTTTAAATGAAATATTACAAACGGGTGATTGTGTCTTGGTCTATAATTTTGTGTGCATGTAAATATAACAACTCGTAAACATAATGACTTAAATTAATGAAATTCGATACATGTGATTACAATTGCAATTTTGCATTAATTATTGGCTACATTTGACTAGAAAAGAGAATCCAAAGTTCGTATTTACAGGATAGTTTCAGTAAGAATGGCAGATTCTTGCCAAGATTTATATTTCATTAATAATTCTCATTAATGCTATTCAAAATTTTCTCAGCCTTACCCAATGTTTAAATTTATGCAGAGGAGAGGAATAAAATCTTTATTGAAGATTATGCAAGAAATTTTGAGGGACTACTTCCATTGGATTATTATACATTGAAGGAACTGTGATTATTAATGTTGGCAGTTGTAATGAAATGCATTGATTGAGCTATTTTCATTTTTTATAAATGTTTTATTCTTATTTAAAAACATAAAAGATAAAGAAGAAACATAATTTTTGTTTCAGTAGATTCAAATTGCATTTTTTATTTATAATTTTTAGAAACATTGATAGCATTTTTTGGATATTTCTTTTAACAAATAAATATTCAGAAATTTACTATTTAAAAATTTATATAAGTCACCTATATTTGTTAATATATTCATACATTAAACCTAAGTGTAAAATATAAATTATTTGTACTAGTTAATATAAATTATATTTTAAAATTAAATTTTTATTTAATTTAAAGAAACAATTCTTTTTAAAAACTTTAAATAATGATTTATAGTATTATTTCCCCCACTAACATTATTTAAAAAGTATTGACATTTTTAGATGTTTAAAAAAGATTAAATATATGGCAATCATTTTGCATATCCTTTAAAATTTTCCTTCTATTTTTTTTCAACATTTTTATGTAATATAAATGAATAATTAAAAGGCGATTTGAGTCAAAATATTTCTTATTTTTTAAGGTTTGAAATATCTTTCAAATGTAATATTAAAAAGTTAATATATAAAAATTGGACTGAATAAGAGTTTTTAACGAGGTTATAATTTATTATTTGGGAAAAAAAAATTGATTAAAATTTTGTACCAACTTTCTTTTAAGTATAATATTTATGAAGTGAACTTTATCCTGTTTAGATACAAATACTGTGAATTAAAGTGTCAGTGTCAGGTTTTTATAAATAGACTTCTTCATTCAAATTTATAATTTTCCGTAAAGTTTAAATGGAATAAAAAAAAATTTCTGAATCAAAAATGAATCAATTAGTTTTTTAAAATCAATCAAAGTTTAATTAAAATAAATTCTTTAAAAACAAATGATCTATGATCAAAACTTATATAATCATTTTATGAATTCTTAGTGTGAATTAACAGTTTAAAATGTAGCCCTAAGATATACATTTCTAAAGTACTTAGCTAATTTCATTTTTTTTTAAACCTGAAATCAAAGGAAATAAGAAGGAAGAAATACATGAAAGAAAAAGTTTACACTGAAATTAATGTAATTTATTGTAAACTAGTTTCTTTACTTTCCCTTTGTTGATTTACTCTATATTTTCCTTTTATTAATTTCCTTGTAATCTATTATGCTATTATATCAAAGTGGTTTTGACATATGAAAGAGAACTACTTATCATTTTTTTTTCTTTGCTGAATTTCCTCTATTAATTTTTAGCTAGCTTTCCTTTTCTCTAGGTTTATGATTTAAGATTGCATGCTACTTACCTGCTCTAGATTTTTAATAATCTGCTTAAATAGTATTCATATTATATGTTTATCATTTATTTCTATTTTTTTTAAATTAATTGTGCTGTTCATTTTTTCTACTTAATATGAATTTCAAAGTTTATAATTTGTTTCCTTTGTTCTTTTTTAAAAAAAGTCATAAAGACTTAACTGTTTGTTGTCTTTTGTAGGCATTAATAGAAATTTATATATATATATACAAATAAACATTTTTGGAAAATTTGATTTTATCTGGGAAAAGTAATAAATTTTTCAATAATTAATTTACTATTTAATTCAAAGTTTAAAATTTTCCTTTTGCAAGAATATTAAGCGATGTTAAATGTATTTTATTTCTTTTCTATTTGTGCTTCTGTTAATTGGGATTTTATTTTCAGTTGCAAAGTATGTGTATTGGCAAGATCCCAAAAAGAGTGGCATAGCATTGGGTGCTTCACTTGTTCTCCTCCTCTCCTTTAAATATTTCTCAGTCATTAGTGTTATAGCATACTTGACTTTGGCATTGTTGTGCGTTACAGTTTCTTTCCGAATTTACAAAAATGTTCTACAAGCTGTCCAAAAATCAAATGAAGGACATCCTTTCAAGTAAGTGACATTTTTTCCCCTTCTTTCAAAATGTCTTTGGTTTCAGTATATTCAACATAGAAATAAATTTTCAAAGTATTAATGCATTGTAAATTTATTTGTGTATTATAATTAGTATATCGGGTTGTTGAGAATTAAAATATTGTTTGAAGCTCTAGAGAATTTTTCCTAGGTTTCCAAATCATGCATTTTAAAGCAGATAAACAAATAGTACACAGAAATGGCACATTTTGCTTGGAATTGCATATTTCTGTATTCCAGGATCAAACTTTATCATTTTTGAAGTCAATTAATATTTCAATCATATTTGCATGAATTTATTCATTTTATTTTATTTTTCTGCTAATAATATTTGCTTTACTTCTTGGTTTTTGTTTGACACAATTCATTATATATATATAAAGTTCGATTTTTATTTTTATTTTTTTCCGAAGCTGGTGTCATTTCTGAATACAGAAAATTTTTAATGAATAAGTTTTAGGATAGTATAATGAAGTCTCTTCTCATAATAAGAAATTTAATAACATCAATAAAAATCAATTTCTAGATTTAAAAAAAAAGAATTTAACTATCAAAAACTTATTGTATTTCTAAATTAAGGGATTTAAATCAAACTAAGCATTATCCTCTAATTGATATTTAAAAAAATTCCTCTTAGCATACCCGACAGTAATGGTAGATTCTTTTTATCTAATGATCTAAAGAAAGAGAAAAATATTCTCCATCATTTCCTGGCCTATTTTCAAGAGGATGCAAACTGTTTGGATGCAAAGTTCAGAAATAATGAAACTGAAAATATTTTTCGGAAGGATATTGCTTAGCTTAGATTTTAAAGCAATTGCTTGGGTTGAAAATCGCTTTTCTGCCTATTATTTCTAAGCAATTGAAGTTATCAAAGAACTTTGCCAGCAAAAGTTGCTCTTTATGATGAACCAATAACTAATTTCATTTGCTTGATTTTTAATTGTGAAATTTGAATGATTTGTTTACAGAGAATACTTGGAAATGGATATTGCTTTATCCCAAGAAAATGTTAGCCAGACAGTGGAATCCCTTATACAACACGTAAACTGTGCAACTGCAAAGTTACGCAGCTTAATTCTTGTGGAGGATCTTGTTGATACTATCAAGGTGTGTAAGAATTTGATTCGAATTTTTAAATTAAATTTTTAATTCACTGAAAATTTCTGTTTCTGACTTATATATTTTTAATAGCTTGCAATCTTGGCTTGGTGTATGACTTACGTTGGGGCTTGGTTCAATTTCTTGACACTTATTATTTTAGGTAAGATTTAATATGTACTTTCATGTGCATAATTTTAATATTTGATTTTTTTAAAAATGTTCACTGAAATTATCAAAAAATGAAGTTTTTGTTTAATTAGTTATGATGAATATTGGATGTGATCAGATATTGTTTTGCTTATGTAATCAAATATTTATTTATATATTTTTCAAATACTGCTTTTCATCCAAAACATTGCAAGAGTTAATTAAAATTTGAGAGTAATGAGAGGGAGATTCTTTCTAGCTGTTTTAAATATATCTTGGAAAAATGTAACTTTTGCTTAAATAATTTATTTTCATATTGGTTCAGATTGGAAATATATTTAAATATATTAATAATTAATAATTTATATTAAATATTTAATATATTTAAATATATATTAATAATTTTTAAATCGGAAGTACTTAGTTATTATAGATATCTTTTGAATAATTCGCAACATATTTATTTTTGATATCATATAGCTAGCTTTAATTTCTTGTTGTGCATTGTTTGCTGCATTTGCTTTAAAAAGTAATAAAACATTTACATCTTAATCTTAATTATTACAATTTCCTTTATTTAGGAATTTTTAAATATCACCAAAAAAAGAAGTGATAAAGGAAATGAGTTAGTTTAAAAAAAAGAATAAATAAATAAAAATGTTCAAAAATTAAATATTGCTTCAATCAAGTTTTTTAGAAATTTTACTATACTGATATCTAGTAATTTCTTCCATAAAACGATTGTTACAGTTTTGCTTTTTAATTAAAAATTTGATGTTCTGTGAATCGTTAATATTGTTTGATTTTCTTCAAGCAAATTATTTTATTTTTTATCTATAGATTTCATTTCATGTTATATTATACCACTATAGATTTTCTTTTTAGAGATATTAATCAATGGATTAGTGTTCAGTGGAAAGAAGTTGCATGCTTTAATCGAAAATGAAAACAATAAACATGAAATGTTTTTTGAATTTAAGATAAGAATAGTTGTCTAGAAACTTAAATAACATACCTTTTTCTTAAAAAAAAATGTGAATTTATTGATGCACTCTGTTTTTTATAATATAAGTGGGTTAAGAAAGAATAGCTTAGAACTTTGGCTTGTCCCTATCTATGCACTAAAATAAAATATGAAGCTGTGATTGCAGAAACATTGGTGTTAGATTTGATAGGATTGTTTTAATTAAGGTGGAATTTTATTTGTTTACTTACATTGATTTAGTTTTAGTCATTTACAAGTTTCTGTCTGGTTTATGTAAATTAAAATATTGAAAACTTTAAGCTTGCTTATGGTTTTCTATTTGAATTTGATAAAGTATCAGTAGAAGAATAAAATTATAGGGATTAAAAATATTAGGAAACTGAGTCAAAATAGCACATTTTTAGGAAAATATTAAATATTTTTAATACACACTTTAAACATTACCCTTAATGATAATAGCAATAGCTGTTATTAAAAATTATTGGAAATATGCTTTCTTGTTAAGAATTCTTGATTAGTTGTTTTAGTGTTATACAATTCCTGTATCCAAAATGTTTTTCTGTCTAAATTTCTGATTTTTAAAATTTTATTTGCAATTTTTAAATCTGTTCTCAACAATCTAACATTGTTTTCTTTTTGAAACATACATATGTATATATGTTATTAAAGTTTATTGTTCCCTATTGAGATATTTGCTATTATTTCTCAGAATAAATAAATGTTTACATTTTAGATAAATGGAAAGTTTTTATTTTGAAAATACTGACGCTGAAATCGGCAATTGCTGTGTTCATTTGTACGACATAATATTGCAATAAATTTAATCCTTCAAAATTTGATTTTTTTTTTAAATTTGGAAATAATGAATTCAAAGTATTTTGAAAATTGTTTTCATATTTTTTCACTTCTATTTCAAAAGAAATATCTAGAATAATTACTGATATGCAAGATAGGCAGTTTCCTAAACACCAAATAGCTGCAGAATGATTGAACAAGTGTAGATATAGTTAATAATTAAAATTGCCTACAGAAGAAATGACTTCTGAAGCTTGTATAAACAAGCTCTAAATAATATTTTTTTGTATATTCAAAACATATGTGAATGAACGCATTACATTTTATAGTAATAAAATAATGTAGATTGTATTAATGAAATAAACAATTTTGATGGTGAAATAAATTCATAATTCTTCTGAATTGTCAATCAAAAAGTTGCTTTTCTACTTCAAAAGTTCTGGAATATGCAATAAATCTAAATAAAATAAAGTGTATCTGCAATAGTTTCACTATATGAAACATTTTTCAGTGGTTGAGGATAAAGGGAAAGTTAATCTTCTCAAATGAAATAAGGAAGAATGCAGTTATTTTAAAGTAATTCTTAATAATACTAACAAATAAGATTCATTTAAATTAATTTTAATTCTTTGATTTGTTTGTATAAACATATGAAAATAATTTTTATACTGGTATATGTTAATCCTAAACTATATAAATTTTTTTTTCACCTCAATTGTACAAATGTTGAATGGGAAAGTTTAAAATTTTCAATTAAATTCTTAGTTGAAAATGTTAAATTGCTTGGCTATAATATGAAAAAAAAAAAAAAAAACACTCACACACAGTTAATATGAATAAAATTAATTAATTATGAATAAAATTTATTTTAAATATTTTATTATTAAAACTAATTTTAAAAGAAGGCATGAATATAAATAATGTAGATTGTATTATTATTCACTATATGAATAAAAAATACTCCAAAGAATTAAGTTTTATAGTTCTTTTTAATATTTACTAAACCATATTTATTACATTAAGAATCTATTGTTTACTCAAATTATTTTCATAGATGTATTGTAAAAATCATTTTATATTCTGTTATTATATTTATAGTAACAAATAATATTTTTATTATCCAAGATTTGGAAAGGATTATTAGATTATAGTACAAGGAGTTATAATATCCATAATTTTTTTGTTTTCTAGTCATAATTTTTGTGGAGTTTCATAGATAAGACTAGTTAGTTAAACAATTATATTTTTAAGATTGATCAATTTATATTTTCCTCATTTTAGCTGATGTGACAGCCTTTACACTTCCAAAAGTGTATGAAACAAACAAAGTAAGAATTATACTCTTTTCTATAAAAGCATTTTATTTCTTTACATTCACTAATAGAATTTAATCAATTAGATGTAATCTAATAAAAAAAACCCTACATATTTGTATAATATCAAATTCTTATGTGGTATAAATTTAAAGCCTGAATTGTCCTACTTTAGCTTAATTCTATCATATTATCTCAAAGTGAATCCCTCTCCCGCTGTGTGCACACACACACACACACATTTATGCATACATAGGTGGAGAGGGGTGCTGCAATTTTATATGTATGTATGTGAAATTCTGGTTCTTTTGTAATTTATTCTCCAAGAATAAATTTAAATGTATGGCCTCTAGAATGAAAAACTATAATAAACATTATTCTTATTTTTTCAGGCAATTGAGCTTTTCTGTCTATATATATATGATCTTTTTCTTCTTTTTTTTAAATATATGGTTTAATGTTCTTTGTTCATATTTCTTGATTTAATGATTTGTAAATTGCTGTTCTTAGTTCTGTGAATTTGTAATTGCGTTATAAAACTAATGGTAAAGATTCATTTTGTATTTGATAAAATTATTTTGAAATGAAGTTCCATCTAAAAATTTTTATTTAAGTTACAATTCAAAATATTTTGTAAGCATTTATATTAGAAAATTTCCCTTCTATCAAAAGATTAAATCATTATAAAAATTATTTAATTTACTTTAGAATTTATTATTAATGAGTGAATTATTAGTGTAATTTTTTTCTAGATATTTAAATGAAATATTAAGTGTTTTGCAACTTCTTTGGAAACTTCAGATTTTAATTATTAAAATATGTATTTTTAATTTCAGACTGAAATTGATGCATATGCTGAGTTGGTTCGCACAAAAGGAAAAGAAATCATTGAAATGTGAGTATTTTGGTTTAAGTATTTATTAGTAATAACTTCTTTCATCCGAGTGTGGATATATTGTTTTGATGAAATATTTTTATGCTAATTCTTTTTTTTTTTCCCCTTACAGGGTAAATGCTAAGATGCCAATGGGCAAAAAGAAGAAAGAGCAGTAAACAGATTTACCATTCCTTCTTCATTATTTCTTTTTATAATTGAGGCTGAAAAAAAAAAGACTTGCATGTAATGTACTTATGTGAGAATCATGCTTGAATAAAGTGTCGTAACTAGCCACTTTTTTTGTAGATAGATGTCAGAAACACATTTTTTTTAATTCCCCGTGCACTAATGAATTTAATATTACAAATTTAAAAAAAATGTTTGTAATTTTTTTAAGTGTACATGCAAAAGAAAAAAAGACTTTATACACTAGTGTAAAATGCTATTTGTGGTTCAATATTTTGAAGTTCTTTAATATAGTCCTGTTGTCCAATTTCAAGATTAGTGATTTATCATTGTGATAAGCATCCTGATGTGATTTATGTGTTGATTTTTGTGTATATCAATGTATTCCAATTTCTCACACTATATGCTCATGTATAAGCTTGTTTCTTTATTGCTTAATATGTTGCCATCTTCAGGAATTCTCAGCTTGTTAAATGTTTATTATAAATTTTTGTCTAAGCATGTTAAAACTTATTGTAGAGCTCCTTAACAATTAAATAAAGTTGGCTTGTTATACACTTCGAAAAATTTGACTTGTCTCTTTGTGTTGTGTTATAAGAAAAATTTCAATCATATTATTAAGAACTAGAAATTATATATAGAAATTAAGAACTAGAAATTATATATAGAAATTAAGAACTAGAAATTATAACATTAACTTACTCAGTAGAGTGGCTAGATATTTTTGTGATCCATACAAATTATGCATTTCTCTCTAAATATGTATATATATAAGATTTGTAGAAACTGGTATTGAGTTCTTAACAAATTTTATTCTTCATAATTTAATGAAAGAATCTAACTTATATGTATTGTCAAGCTTTCTTTTTAAAAAATCATGATGACATTATAATGTTAATGAATAGAAAGGTAGAAAGCATGAAAAGGAAAATATTTTGAGCTTATATAATTTTTTTTATGAGTTTGCTGGCACAGCATTTTGATTTTGTAATAAAAGTAATAGTCTACATAACTTAGAAGTTACAGTTCAAAAGATTAGAAAATCAAATTTAAATTCAATATTCAGTATATTTCAAATTAATGTGAAATTATATATATGCATATGATATCTGTCTGTAATCTTTCATTGTATTATATATATAATATATGATACAATGGAAGATAAAATTTTAGTTAAAATGACCGGGTCACTAAATTACAGTTTGTTGTTCTTTATAGCTTAGGGAAAGCATTCAAATTTTTAGTGGCTTTAAAAAGTATTTTCTTATTTCACGGCTGGTAACAGAACAATGTACTGATCACAGTGAGGCAAAAACAGAAAAAGAGATTGTGGGAATGCATTCAGAATTTTAAAAGGAAGACTACTCAAGTTAAGCTAAGCATGCATTCTTTTTCTTTTTTTTTTTCATTGCATGATTTTCACAAGATATTGCAACATTTATTCTGGACTTTCAGAGTTACAGAAATCATAAAAGGGAAAATCAAAACCTTGTACAGCTTGTTTAACTGTGGAAGTTTAAGTGAAATTTGAATTCAAATGATTAGAAAATAATCAATTTTAAAAACATATATATTATATATAATTTCAGTTTATCTAGTGTTAAAATAATTCATTTGTATAGAAGACATTAAACTGCTTTCTGGATTGAATTAATTTTTTATTTGATGCTTGGCATATTAATGCAATTACTGTACGGATTTACATTGAATTATCTAATATATATCTTTTATAAACATTGGAGAAATGTAGTTCATTGATGAAATATCCATAGTAAAAAAGAGGCATCATGATTTAGATTAATTCAAAGAAAGTGAAATGAAATTAAAGAATTTCTAAATACGCAATTTTGAGTATTCGTAAATTGAGCTCAATCTACATTTAAAACTACAGCATTTAGGTTTTAAAAGATAAACTGAATTTATTACAAATGTAGAAAGAGGTAGTAGGAATTAATGTTTATATGATGCATTTCATCTCTATTCAACTGAATAATGTATATTCAGTTGTGATATAATTCTGAAACTTTAAATTGTCAATTTGTAAAAACTATTTAATGAATGACTTGTAGATTTATATGTTAATTAACTAATCAAATCAAGTTCATTAATTAATCAATTTTAGATTTATTTTTGAAGTATATATTTTTATTAAAGTATATAAATTTAGTTTCCACACTATTTTTCATTTAATGTACAAATATTTTGTTTTTATATATAAACTTCTGTAATTCTGGAAACAATCTGCTAGTTCATTATTATTCCTTGGATGAAATCTATCTCTTTTGACATTTTTTTATAGGATTATTTTCATTGTTTAAAAGTTCTTTATTAGTACCAAGATATGAAGTTATTTCTATTAACTGTTGAGTAATCAAGTTAAATAATGATGAAATTCATGGTTTTTTTCATTATAATAACAGTTTTAATTTAAAATCAACATTTGGTTGATAATATACATTTAACTTTTCTAAGAATTTTAAACTTTGATAATGTTAGCTCTTCACTCTGATTATAACAAAATTGATTTTCATTTTATTTTCTTCCTGTAAACATTCTATCTGCATTTTGTTATTAGAGACAACTATTTCTTTTAATTTTTCGGGAACTACTAATAAATACCTCATCATAAATTTGATTGAATTTATTTTCCTGTTAAATTAATTGAATAACAAATATTTCATCTTCAGGTATATCAATTCTCATTTGATTAATATATAATATCTGTAATATTTGTTGGACATTCCCTAATGAAGTTTGTTCTTGGTTTCTCCAAAATAAGTACTTTTAAATTCCAAAAAGAACTTTTTCTTTTTAAATATAAGTATTGTATATTAAGGTGGATGTTATTTAAAATATTCTAATAAAATCTAAATATTTTCTAAAATATTAAACTATGGAAAATTTAAACTTTTTAATCTTACATTGCTTACAACCAATATATTAGTGAGAAAAGAGACCAGCTGCACATATTTTATATAATCTAATCAAGTATAAATTTATATATCTTTTTCAAGACATGAAGTTCAAATATTAGTATCCTTAGAAATAATGACTAAAATATAAAAATTTAAAAAGCTCACAAAATTATCTTTGGAAATAAATGCTTACATTAGTTCTCTAACTCATAGCTATCTGTTTATAGCTTGTGAAAAATTTAGGAACTCATGAAATATAGGGAAATTGCAAGAAGTAGAACAAAGGTAGAAGGTAAGATTTTAAAAATATTTTTTTTTGTATGTTTTATATGCTGTATAATATAAATTCATTTTCTTGTAATGTTTAATTACTTAAATCATTAATTTCTGAGTTTATCAATTATAAAATAAAATCTGTTTTTCTATTGCATGCAGAAAAGCAAAAACAGATTGAGGAATTTTTATAAAATTGTCAGTAATAACAGGTTTGATAAAAAAAATTAAGCAATAATTGATAGAAAGAATAAAATATCTAGAAAACTGAAAAAATTATAATACTATAAGGCTTGATAGATATAATGCTTTATTTAGCTAATTTGTTTGATTTCAGAAATAAACTTATTCTTTAAATTTGTAAATTGACTTTAATAGTGGACACTTTGTAGTTCCTATATAGTAAATCTTATTTTATGGAATTGAAATTTTTCATCAGAAAGTAAAGTAGTAAAGGAAAGAGAATTTATATCATTTCTCTTAAATATAAAAAATTAACTTTATTTAGACTGAAAATTGCAGATAGTATTGGTTGTTATTAAAAAAAACTTAATTAAAACTAAAAAAAAAAAAATTAAAAAAAATTTTAAGCGGAGTTCAAAAATGTAGAATTCTGCAAAATTATTTCAGTACTGATATAATTATTGAATTCTAAACTTCTGCTAGAATGACTAATAGTTTCCATTCGAATCATCCAACACAAATTTTAAAAATCCCCAAAGGCACAATATTTATTTATTTGATCTGCAATTTCATAAAATAGTGCCATCTGTTACTATTGAATTCTTGACTGCAGATATTTTCCCTATATGTATGGCTTCATCTGGAAAAGAAAGTCAATTTTGTAGATTCATCAAAAAAAAAAAAAACCCACAATATGAAGAGTTTTAGTGATGGTTTTTCCAAAGTAAAATATTCTTTTAAAGAAAAAAAACACTACTTTGGACAATATGTAATTATATGTATTAATCATGAAGGATTAAATATACTGATCCTTTATGAGTAACCATAAACATATATACACTGGTGTGCAAAGCTGAAGCAACAGGTATGTTTTTTGCCATAACTTCACGAGAAATCCTCTGAGAGACATAAAATTCAGAAATGAGATACAGCATTTTGTTCTGAAAGAATGATGAAAGCATAGTTGCGCAGAAATGAATACAATGCATACAGTATGGAATCAAACAAAAAAAGGCTTTATTGAACTCATAGTATCGTTACACATGATTGTCTGTCCAAGGGGAAGAACAGCAAGCAGATGTTCCTTAGTATGGGATATGCCCTCCCCTTACTGCAATGGTTGCTTCGTACCGTCTCCCCATACTCAGCACCAGATTGTCCAACAGTTCTTGAGGTAAGAGTGCCCATTCCTCAATCAGCATGTGTTTAAGTTGTCGGGTGTTCCCAGGAGGATGTAATCGTGCCGCAAGGCGTCTCCCCAAAGCATCCCACACATGTTCTATCGGATTTAAATCAGGGGAGCACGCCGGCCAATCCATTGCTGGGATGAAACCGTGTCCCGACCTCTCTCCAAATCAACTGGCGTTGGGAATCGCTTGTAACATCACGGAAAGAGACCGTTTTGGTGGTCCTGGAGTTGTCGTCTGGGGAGGCATTATGATGAACGGGCGGACTGAGCTCCACGTTTTCGACAGAGGTTCTGTAACTGGAGATCGCTATTGTCAGGAGGTGATCCTTCCCCATGTGCGTCTCTTCCGAGGTGCCATTGCATCAGACTTCGTTTTTATGGATGACAATGCACGGCCACACAGGACTCATGCTGTTGAGGAGCTCCTGGAAAGTGAAGATATCACTCGAATGGATTGGCCGGCGTGCTCCCCTGATTTAAATCCGATAGAACATGTGTGGGATGCTTTGGAGAGACGCCTTGCGGCACGATTACATCCTTCTGGGAACACCCGACAACTTAAACAGATGCTGATTGAGGAATGGGCACTCTTACCTCAAGAACTGTTGGAGAATCTGGTGCTGAGTATGGGGAGATGGTGCGAAGCAACCATTGCAGTAAGGGGAGGGCATATCCCATACTAAGAAACATCTGCTTGCTATTCTTCCTCTTGGACAGACAATCATGTGTAACGATACTATGAGTTCAATAAAGCCTTTTTATGTTTGATTCCATACTGTATGCATTGTATTCATTTCTGCGCAACTATGCTTTCGTCATTCTTTCAGAACAAAATGCTGTATCTCATTTCATGTCTCTCAGATGATTTCTCGTGAAGTTATGGCAAAAAACATACCTTGCTTAAGTTTTGCACACCAGTGTATATATATGTTTGTTTATGGTTACTCATGAAGGATCAATATATTTAATCCTTCATGATTTCTTTGAGTTTTTAGCTCTAAACCTACAATAAAATGTAATTGTAATATTGAGAAATTTTAATCATTTAATAATAATAAATAGAAATATTTATTTTAATAAAATAACTTTATTGGAGTAGATTTTTTTTTCCTTTCATTTTAGGGAAATTTATGAAAATCCATTAAAATTTTTCTTTTTTAAAAAATATTATGAATTTTGTTGATAATTCGAGTATTTGAAATAAATTATTTCACTAAATTTTTTCTTTGATAATCTGTAGCAATACAGTATTGAACATCTGAAATATTAGAAAGACTTCCTTTAAAAAAATGGCATGTTAAATGTTGATTTAATGGGGGAAGGGACCTGTCTTTAATACATTGAATTCTCAAACTTTAGCTTATAAACCCAGCTATGGTTTTATAAAAGAATCACGGGATTGTGAAGCTTGTAGCAAAATCACTTCAGATTTTTCATTATAAATCGTTAAGAAAGTCATTGAGACATAAATATATATTTTTTTAAATGTTCTGTATACATTTAATTTATTTTTATTGTAAATAATATCTCATTTATTGGTCGATAGTTGAAAAATGTTTATGAATTTTTTTTTTTTTTTTTGACAGAAATGTGTCACAAGATTTAAGATACCTAATTTAAAAGATAAAGAATTCGTCTTTAGAAAGTCCAAAGGATTAAAATCATCATTCAGTTGTAGAAATGGAACTGATATAAAGCTAGAGTTGGAAAAAACACTATCTGAATGGGACAAGATTCACAATATAGAAGTTTTAATGCTTAGTTTGACATAAGGGAGTCGCAACATTATTTACTTATTTTCTTTTAAGCTGTTCTGTGGGTTTTCATTCTTTGTTCTCTTATTTTATTAGCCGTCATGCCTTTCATTTAATCAAATGTTTCTATGAATGCTATACTAAAAATTAAAAAAATAATAATAATTTATACAGTTTTATCTCAACAGATAGGATCATGCAAATGCGATTGAACTATTCCTGTTATTAGTTGCTACAAGAGCATGTAATCTATTAAATATTTTATTATAGTTACGAATTATTTATCGTTGGCGGCCAGTAAGTTCACCTGGAATGCTAACTGTATTTCATTTCAATGAAATTTCTTAATCATAATGTAATGTTCACGATTCCTTCAACAAAGCATTTTTATGTATCAGATTGGGGTTACACATTAAAACTGTCTTATTTTAATAACCGTACAGGTGTTGCTTTGAGTATGTACATAAAATTCTTAATGCAGCCAGTGACATCACAATGCTATTAAAAGCGCAGCTGTTTGGACAATCTATTTCTAATAGTCCTTTGTCTTTCGTGATACATTATAACTTCCTTTTCTTATTCCTAGTGCACAGATAATGGACAGAATCTTCCTTAGGTTTCAAAACGGGAAGTAAATCTCGCGATTAAATATTCGACGGAACAATGAAAGCCGTTTGAATTTAATTGCAATAATGAAAAGTATTTTTTTTTTTTTTTGTTAAAGTTATCGAAACTCGAGATGAAAAATTGTAGAACACATGAATTATGTCATTAAAAATGATAAATTTTGAACTTTAAATTGATGTGAGGATTATTTTTGTGAAATAATATTTTAGGAAACAATTGTGTGTGTGTGTGGGGGGGAGCTTATTTAAAATTTATTTTTAATCAATTTAAATTTTGCTTAACATTTTTTAAATCTCTCCAAGATGTATATTTTGATTATTCAAAGAATTATATGATTCAAATTTGGCAGCTTTAGGTCATACGAACTAGGCGCCAACAAAAAAAAAAAACATTAATTTTTACTTTCCCTATACGATATACTGCGCAAAAAGATGGTAATCATAAAAAAATTCAAAGTCAAAATTTTGACGTAACATCTCGTTTCAGACCTCCCTGAATCCGAAGTGTGGGACATTTCGGAAACATTTTAGGAACTATGTATGTCTTTAAACAAGAAAATTCCCAAAACTAGACGAATAAAATTTGGCATCAGATGTAGCATCTAAACTATAGATTCGTATCAAATTTAGAATCAAATCAATGAAAGGATTGGCCGTCTGTCGGTCTATACTTTTATAAGCACTAAATGGAAAAACACAATAAGTTAAGAATATAAGATTAAGTATATGAAATTTAATATGTAATTACAATTGTAGTTATGCGTCAAATTTTGCTTCATTTAGCTAGAAAAAAAAGACATTCAAATTGCACATTCTGTTTTCAGTTGCTTGTGTATTAACCGCATCCCAGATATTTATCAACAATGATCGCACGCTAATAATTTTTCGAAACTATTAATTCTAAATGGCATGCAATTAATAAAACATGAATACATTTATAATAAAATATATGAGAAAGCCTAAGAGAAAATAGTCCTCTATGTCCTCTCCTAACTTATAAGAATTTGAAGCAACAAAATTTCATTTTCATACCAAACTCCTGTATTCACTATTCTTTACAACGCTATTTCCATCAATTTTAAAGGTGAATCATACAGTAAGGAAAAAGTTATTTTAATATTTATTTTGTTTGCTTAGGAATGGAATTTAACATTGGAAAGTTCAAATCGTGATCATGGTCCATTTTCTTCTCATCAATAATGGTTAAAAGTCATTTTTATTGTTTTATTCGCTGTTCCTTTTATTAGTCAGCTTAACAGTTGGATAGAATTCAAAAACCATACGAAACGGAAAATATTAACTTGATGTCTGGTTGTTTAAAGGAAGTCTAAAAATAGAAAACCTCTTATCAGGCCGATTTTATCTAAAAGAATTTCTTAAAGCATCAATTTTGTTTAAAATGTGTTTATACACAAAAATTTAAGTTTCACAAGGTGAAATATTTGCAGATCTCAATTCTGATATAAAAGTGTAAAAGGATTAATAAAAATGTAAACATACTTTTATGAAGGTATTAGATAGTCGATTTTTTCATTTTAATTATTTCTACTTTTTAATCTTTAGTATTAATAATTTATTATTATACCAGCCGCCTTTGGTGACCAGTTAGTAAACTAAAATTAATGGTTGCCAAAAATCTATAAAATATTTTATGTAGCTATGTTTTATTATTTTCCTCAGAAAAATATTTTTAAATCTCATATGTTTATAGACTTATAATTCATATTATTTTAGAAGTCTAGCACTTTTCTGTTCATTGTGCTATGCATTTCCTTAATTTTCTGTCTCTATCCTTTATACATTCGATTCTATGAGAGGAATGACCAATAACATTTAAAAATGAGCGCACTTTTAAGTTTTCTCCATTGCTTGATTCTGAAGTTAAACTTTTATTTAAGTACAACAACAAAATGATTAAAACATATCGTATTCTGAAATCTATTACAATAAACTGAATCTTCATTTCTTGATTACAGCAAGGAGCGGGGGGGGGGGGATATGCCACGATGAAATATTATAATACTAAAAACAATTTGAGTTTTGTTTCAACAATGAAATATATTGAATAATGGAATTTTGCTTCAACAATTCAACCTAAAATGCATTTAAAATAAAATAAGTTTTTAAAATTGATTAAAGATAGAAAATTATACGTCGAAATGTTAGTATAATTAAAAAGATTTTTTTTTTGAATTTTAAGATGATATAAAAATTATTTTCGTTCGGCAATATTTTCAAAAGTTATCGAAGAAAAGCACTAAAATTTTTCTTAATCTTCAAGTAATTAAAATTCTAATTATATTTTCAAAAAGTCTGCTTCGAGATACACATTCCCACTCTTCAACATGTGTCTCAGTTGATAATTCTAAATCATTTGGTCAGGTCTGTAAAGCGTCAATATACATACATTCATCTTTATAATTAGTAGAGATAAATATTGTGGTCTCGATTTCAATTTTTTTCTCAAATTTAATTCCATTTAGTATTATTTGTAAACAATCAAAGTTTTATTGAATTAATCGATTAACTAATAATTAATATCTGAAAATATTCAAATTGTGCATTGTCATGGAGATGTGCAAGTATGAAAAATTCCAGACCTTTTGAACATGAGGGCCTGAAAAATAGAACATAAAGTTCCATCTTAACCATTCCATGTGCAATACGACCATTCAGACAACACATATTGATTCTTGCTAAACAAAACCGTTGCCAACAAATCACTTTTCAAAACTATGCAAAATTAGTCGCATATACTGGTACTGACATCGAGAGAATAAGAGAAAAATGAAAATAATCACCCTTTTCCTCCTTTCCATAGTCGTGGCATTTTATTTATGCATTTTCCTTAAGACTCATTTGGAGCATCTAGGCCCACTTTAGCGTAGCGACCGAAAGTAAGTGCGTATAAACGCTCCTGCGCCAATCTCGAATGATACTATGGATATAAAACATTTGTATATGTTACTTTTTAAAAAAGAGTGCCATGAAAGAGCGAAAAAATAATTCCATGCCTCGTACAAGCCACTATTACTTGTCCTTCGTTACTATGTAATAATATACTGAATCGAAATCTTACCAATTTATGAATCGGAATGGTTGCATTATTTTCCAGTTTCAATGGGAAATTATAGATGCTAGAATATTGTACTTCAAATAATACTATTTCCCAGTGGAGAAATTTGCTATTTTGTGACCGTGGGCAGCTCGCATTACGAGGCCCCTTTTTTTTAATAAACTGATCAATTTATTGTCACATTTCAACTTGTTAACGATTTATTTTAGGTTAATTTTTTTTCATTTTATTAACTTTGTGAAAATGAATTTGTTTTTATTTATCTACCAATCGTCTTTGGCTATTTGCTGATTCGCCAGGGATTAATTTGTCATTTAATTTTAATTAAATCATTCAGATGTAATAGATTCCGTCAAACTGCTAGACATTAAAAGTGCTATATTTTAATTGAATTACGTATGTTCTACTCATTGTACATAAGCATTTCTAATGGAAACTAATTCTATAGCAGCAGAAAGCTATTAAA
>JAPMOR010064619.1:980681-1003661 GCA_026543865.1 Argiope aurantia | reverse complement strand
TATTTATATTTTTTATCGTCTGTTATATCAATTTGATTGTTTGTTCTGATAAAAAATTGGCAACATGTAAAATATCGTTTGATGCACAAAAAATGTTTAGAATAATTAATTTTATTTTTTTTTTTGTAGTTCTAAAGATTTTGAAAAATATGTTGCTTGGAGAGCTCGTAGCTCAAGTAACAAATAAACAACGTATATTTCTTTTTTAATCCAGTGTTTTTATTTGCACAGCATTTGAAAAGTTAATATCCTGTTTTTTATATTCTAGTAATTTCTATTTGTTACAAACTTAATACATTCTAAAAAATATTTTCTGTAAATTGTTCTTCTCGTGATTTTTTGTGAGAAGGTTCAAGATGGTTTAAAATTATTTTCTTTATTCTCATACAAATATTCTTTTTAAATTCTAATAAAATTTTTTTAGGTATAACTGTTGGAGAAATTGGTCCCAAAGTTGGTTTTCGAGCTTCTGATAATGGATTCCTCAAGCTTGACAATGTGCGAATACCAAGAGAGAATATGCTAATGAAAAATGCACGAGTATGTATGAAAATTTTATTGCATAATAATATTATTTTGTTATAGTAGTATGCAAATTATATTTTAAAAAATCAAGTATGAAAAAGTATTTTTATTTCATTTTAACTTAAAAAATATATATACTTAATATTCCAGTATGTAATAATTCTGTGAACAAAGACTGACCTCCCACTAATATGAAAACCTGTAATTTTTTGCTATATAAAAAATTTCTTTGACTATTAATTATTTCTTCTAATTTGTATGAAAATAGGGGCATGAACATTTATTTCCATAATTATTATTACAATAGCTTTTTTACTGGAGAAAATATATGTTCACTCTCTGAAAATATATCATTAAGTTTTATGGATGAATTTATATTGGTATTGCCTTTTTTAAAGTAATTTTTTTTATTACTTCAAAGAATTCTTTGTTAATTATGATTTTTCACTATAAGATCCCCCCCCCCTAAAAATTACAAATAATACCATTTATTGTATTGTGGATCTTTTTTATAGTTCAGGTTAATAAATGAAAATATTTTCTTAATTTAAGCTTATCTTACATAGGTTAATGAATTCTATCTGTTGTCCCAATAAGCATTTATATTATTTTAACAATATATATATATAGTTATTTTAATCTTTTGTGAAAAACAATTTTGAAAACATGATTTACACATTATTTTCTAAACTGTAAGCTTTATGAAAAATAGATTATTATTTTTATTGTGATTAATTTGATTTACTTCAATTATATTAAATTTTGTTCATTGTATTGTTGTATTAATCAAATAAAATGCATTTTGTTGCAGGTCACTGCTGATGGTGAATATGTAAAACCTAAAAGTGATAAACTTAATTATGGTACAATGGTTTTTGTTCGTGTTCTGATTTTGGACATGGTGTCTTACAATGTGGCTAGAGCTGCTACTATTGCTATCCGTTACAGTGCTGTTAGGCGGCAAGCACAGATTTTACCTAAGTTAGTATATGTAAAATTCACATTTTAGGTAATTTTTGAATTTTAATTAGCAGATAAACTCTAGTAATGTATTTAACTTTCTTTAAATTTAACTTTCTTTTATTCTGAATAGTAAACTATTGAAAATAAAACTTCTCACTTATTGTATAGCTTTTTTTTTTCATTTTCATTTTGAATATTTCATAACATAAACAATTTAAAAATAAAGGACAAAAATCTGTTAAAGTGCAAAATATAAGATTGTGGGAAGCAGTTGATATGTCATTAATTAAGGAAAATCAGTGGTGAAAAAATTAGATATTATAGTGTACCATGTTCCAACATTTATTTTCAAAATATAATGATAAGTTAAAAAAATCATTCTTGTTAGTTTTTAAATATGAGAAATGAATGCAGAATATCTTTTAAATGTTTCATTGTAATTGTATCACGGATTTAATTAACAAATAAAAACCTTAGTTATTTAAAGCTCATTAATTTTTTAGAGAAAATATAAAATTGCTTTTTCTAGTATTTTGTTCATTTTTAAAGCATGAAAACTTTATTTATAAGACATGTTTTTGAAATATAGATTATTATTTGACTTTGTGATTTTATAAATAATTCATATTATCTGATTTCTAATCTCTTCAAAATAATATCTCTAGAGGCATTTCTGATCTGATTAATATGTAGCCATTTAAATTAATTTTTAATTCATTGTTATCTATCACCTTTACTTGATTATGAAAACGAATGCAATAATATTTACCTGTTCTGAGACCATATTTTGTCAGTGTGATAGTTTAAAAAAATAAATAGATATTAGTTAAATTTAATGCTATTTATTCTCACTATTGTATTCTGAGTCAAGCTGAAATGATAAAGTATTGTCAAATCATTTTTAGAGACAATTTGTCTTAATCTGATCATAACTAATTTCCACTTCTACATGATATTATTAAATTGCATTAATTATTTCCTTAATTATTTATTTTATATTAGAGTTTAATTTTAATACATATTTCTTCTATTCAATGAAGTATTGAAAAAAACATAATATACAATTTTGTTTCATTTCTACAATATTTATTTTAGTGAGCGTGAAGTTCAAATATTGGATTATCAAGCTCAACAGTATAAACTCCTTCCCATGGTTGCCTTCAGTCATGCATGCAAAGCAACTTTTATTGCTCTTATGGATACTTATAAAACTGCCACTCATGATATGGAAAAAGGAGATCTAGCAACTTTACCAGAGGTATTTTGATTTTATATTAATTGCTATCAGTTTCAATTGTACAATTTATTGCTTTAAAATTTGTTTTTTTTGTATTATATCTTAAAATTTAATATAAATTTTTTAAATAGGATTTTTTAGTATAATTTGTTCTAAAATGTGAGTAAAAGCATTATGGACTAATTTTTACATTTCTAATATGAAATGTTCCATTGATGTCTCATTTAAATTAGATTTAAAATGAATAAATTGTTTGTATTATTCATTTTGATTTTAATTTAATTTTAAGCTTTCTAGATCCATAATAAATCTGAAGATGTTTAATCCATTAAATTATTGCAGATTTATGTTTTATATCTGAAGTTTATTAAATATGTGATGTAAAGAATAAATCTTTGGAATTAATATGGATAATAATATGATGTTGCATAATAATCAGAATGTTGGTTATTCTTAAAATTGAATATTTGTGGTAGTGTAGATTAATGTTATATTTGAACATATTGCCCTTATTTAGTATTGTTCAATTACACTTTCAGATGTACAGTTGATTTCTTATGTAGAAAGGTATGCAAGATATTTTTGCATGTAAAACTTCAAAAACTTCTCTCTCTCTCTTTGTTTTATTACTTTCATTTTTATGTCATTCTGATACGAAGTATCAAGACAAAATAATAATAACAACAATAATATTTCATATGGGATAATAAGAATGGTATATTTTGCAGTTTTTTTTACCAGTTTATTAATTTATATAAAAAAAAATGTTTTATACTAATTTTTATGTATTTGAAGCTTCATGCAACTTCATCAGGTCTTAAAGCCCTATGTACTGATGTTGGAAGCTCTGCTATTGAAATCTGTAGGCGTGCTTGCGGTGGTCATGGTTATTTAATGATAAGTGGAATACATAGGCTTTATGCTACTACTGTTGCTGCTTGTACATATGAAGGTGAAAATACTGTTCTCTACCTTCAAACTGCCAGGTATGTGGAAATTATAGTAATGCAAACAAAATCACAAATGTAGAGTATATGGATGATTTTCTTTAACGAAATAATTACTTCAGATATATGTTATAAAATTTTAAAATTATGCTTTTATCAATTAAATATGTTCACTTTTTAAAATTTTAATTATAAATATTATTTATTAGTTATGTTTTACATTTCCAGTTAATTATTGTGAATATTGTTATTTATTTTTCATTAAAATCTTCAATGTTTTCTTGAATAACACTTTATTTATGTTTTCTTTTTGTGAGATGTTGGATATAGGATCTTATTTATTACATTTCTAATAATGAAGATAATGGTATCACTGTGTTAAGTTTGCCTATTTCCTGTTAACTATATCTCATTTCATTTGTGATTGAGGTTTTTTTTTTTGTTTAATTTATGATATTAGTAGCCTATCTGGTTCACTACTTTACTGTAGGAAATAAATAATGGTTGCAAAAGAATTGTTCTTATTCTGCAATACTGTCTGGATAAAATGAATGACCATCCATTGTCATGACAGCACTATGGGGGGAACTATGTAGCCAGTGATATCCAGTGACCATACTAACCTAGGTACGTCTTTCCTTTGGAATATACTTCCTATAAAAGGTATATTCCATCATCAGTATGAAGTATCAAACTCCACACCATTATTTTATCCATCAAAAACACCAACAAAAAATCTGTATTTTTAGAATAAGGAATTAAAATTGTTACCATAATATATTGTAGATAATGTATTTAATAAAGGCAACCATTCAATGTATTCATGCAAATGCAATCGAATTATTTTGTATGGGATAGATGATCTCCCAAGATAAGTGATGCATTATGGATTTTTTTTCATTTTCTGACCTTATTTTCTATCTCATAAATTATTTTCTTTGCTATAATTAAGATATAGAGAATATATACTATAATGTGTATTGGATACATTTTAAACTTCTTAGCTGTTTCGTAATTATCTAGTCATAAACCTTAAATAGGATTTAGTTTTCTGTTGTGAGTTTGGCCACCCTCTTTACAAATATTTAACAATATGATCTAACTGATTTACTTTTTGTCATAGTCATTATTCAATCTGAATTATTTAAGAAGCTTTTTTATTTTTTGGATTTGATTGTAAGTATTGTTTTTTTGAGAAACTGTAAATAAAATTAAATATTCAATATTTTGCAGTTACCAGAATTTTTTTTTCTTAATCCCTTCTTTTTTCTTTTTGTATTCAAGTTCTTATTTTCTAAGCAAGAAAATACTTTTTTCTTAATCTGTAAGCATTTAATTTTTATTTCAGGTACCTTTTAAAAGTGTTGAAAGGTCAGCAACCAGTTCCAAAGAATAATTCAGTTTTTGGCTATCTACTTGAAGGAAATAAAAGCATTCCTCATTCTATTAGTTATCCCCCATCTTTAGAACAACTTGTTGATTGCTATTGTGCTGTAGCTCAGAAGTATGTACTAATTGTCTCTCTTTTTTCATTAAATGTCTAAAATTAGCAGTTTAAAAAAATTAAAACAATGATTTAAAAGGTTAAAAGAGAAACAAGATAAATCCATTTTTTAAAATTTTACTTTTATAATTGCAAAATATTGCATGATATATTCACTATGTTTTCCAATACTTTGTATGCCAATAAAAATATTTTAATATATTTTTGGGCATTTTGTGTTTGTAGGGACAGGAAACAAAATAGTAAGTATCCAGCCATTGCTACCCAAAGCTTGAAATGTATAATTCTAATGGAATTCCATTATTCTTCCAATTTACAGTAGAAAAATAAATTTGTCTAGCTAGCAGATGGTATTAAAATCTCGAATTTGGAAGGGCTGGGAGAAACCTTATAAATTTGTGTTATTACTTCCATGGAATCCTTTTGTAATAATCAGTATTTTTTTTTGTGTAATTAGTTAGAAAATAACATTCTTTGAAAACTTAGTCTAATTTCAATGGAACTTTAATTGGGGATTAAGAAATAAATTAATCCTTAATTAATTGAGGATTAAAGATTAAGAAATTAATTCATTAATTTATATAAAATATATGTCTTATTCAATATATTTTTATTGTGCCTGATAGAATAAAATTCTGAACTTGCTTGAATTTTTTGTTCAGTTTTTATTAAGTATATTCTTTGATATATAAATAAGGATATATTATGCTAAAGTTGCATTTCGTACCATTTTAATCATCCAATTGACAATTTTTTTCTAAATGTGTTACATATAAATGTTTTGTGAATATTTTTTAGACATTTTTATTAAATGAAAGTATATGCTATTATTCTTTTTGTATGGTTTTTTTGATTCCTTCTTTCATCTTATACTGTTTATTTTTTTAAAATTTAATAATATGCCACTAAATTTGTCTTATAATGTAGGAATATTTTGGAAGAGGATTATAAAAGTTTAAAAAGAGAAGATAATTCATTTTTTTTGTAAAGATTGCTTGTTTCTGATATAATTTGTCTAAATTCATAATATTTGATATTATTCTAAATAAATATAATTTTCTTGAAAATAATATCAAATAAGCTTTAATCACCTTAATTGTGTGAATTTTTCATTACCATATTTGAGTGTTATTAAATTTTAAAATGCAAATGAAAAATCAATCTTGGATAATCATTAGTATTTCTCCTTGATAAATTTTCAGGAATTAGTCAAACTCATTATTGTGAGCAAACCATTATTATTCTATTTCAGAAATATTAGATCTCGTGGTATTATATTTCATAAAATATAATCATATTTTTTTCTCAGTAATAAAAAAAGTTGGTATCAATTTCAGTTACCAATAATGTATACAATTACTAGAGATCTTCAATTAATGATATGTGCTTTACTAAATTTTAGAATGGTATTCAAAGCTGCTGCTCGTGTACAAAGTTTTGTCAGTGCTGGAAAAGTTCCAGAAATAGCTTGGAATCTCAGTCATGTTGATTTGATTGAAGCTGCTAAAGTAAGACAAACTTGTATTTGTTTCATATAAAAATTCATTCTAATAATTTAAATTTTTTTTTAATGGAATTATGTTTTATGTTTTCTAGGCTCATGTGCAATATTATATAGCTCAGAAATATGTTAGCTGGGTGAGGAGGAGTGCAGTATCTACTAATTTGAAAGAAGTTATTACTCAACTATGCTATTTATATTTGCTTCAGAATATCCATGATCAACGTGGCAATTTTACTATGGTAATTAATACTTGTCATTGTGTTAATAAAGTGTTTAATAAGTTGTCCTCTGTCTTAATTTTTTTAATACATTGCATGCAAAGATACTTTGTTCAAGAAATGTCTAATTTTTTAAAATTTTGTTTTCTTTTTCTAAAGTTTTTGTGATACTTCCTTTTTAAACAATGTGTAAATTGTGGTGAAAATTCCCATTGTGATCTATTTATTAAAAGCAAATCAAAATAAAATGCAAAAAATGAAACAGGCATTTCTTTTACTTTTTCACCGTTTATACTAAAATATATAATACAAATGAAAATATCTATTTTTGTTTACATATTATGAACTAAATAACATAACTCAATAAGTTTTGGTACAAGTATTTGAAGAAATATAAAATTTTTAAGTAATATTCACCACTTTCATTATTTGATAAAAATAGAGTTGATTTTTTTTCTGAAATTTTTTTATTCGTAATTAATGTCTATTTTAGTTATTTAAAAGGCTTAATGCTTATAAATCATTCCCCCCCCCCCCACCTAGAATTTAACCCAGATTCTTATAATTTTAACGCTTCCTTTTGCTTGGCTTATTCTTGTACTTCTAGTTAGTAGTTTTTAATATTCTATTAATTTATAAAATAATCAAACTTATTTTATTAAAATGAGATAAAAGATTTTTCATGTATTATTTCTATTTTAGTATGAAATTCTTTTAGTTATTTCAAGATCTTCTTCCCCTTCTGCTTGCAATTTTTAAGAGATATAAAACTTTTCTATTCATTAAATACCTTATTTTTAACTGCATTTTTATTATTAGGTTGGATTATCTGAAGAGAGACTAAATAAAATGCATGATTATATGCTGGAAATGTTGGCTGCATTGCGTCCAAATGCAGTAGCATTAGTTGATGCCTTTGATTTCCATGATATGGTACTTAATAGTCCCTTGGGATGCTATGATGGAAATGTCTATGAAAGACTTTATGAATGGGCCCAGAAAACTCCAATGAATCAGAAACAGGTATGGTTGAATGCATTACTTATAAGTTCTTAGAAGGAAGGGCATGTTAGAAGTGCCCTAATAATTAGAAAATGAGTTTGTAGCTGGAATTATAATTTTTATATAATTTAATATGAAACATTTTTTGGAGGATGAATATCAACCTGAATTGCTGTAATTTTTTCAAGTATTTTTTAATTTCCGTACATGGTGAGAAATTTAATTTATAGATTTAGTCTTTTTCCTTTAAATTATTAGTTTTTAATGTGCAGTTTTCATAGAATTTTTTTTCTTTCGGAATTTAATATTAGACTCTATTAGTCTTATGTAATGCTCTGTGGCTTTAACAAATTTAGTTAGTCAAATCAAAATTTTCAGTTATATATAAAAATTTCTTTAATTATAAAGTTTAACAGATAAAACAGTTTTAATAAATATAAATGCTTTGTTTATTTTATATTTCTTTTAATAGCTGTAAATTGTATTAATGGTTTTTCTTGAAGCCTTGTAGTTTGCCTTAATATACTTTTTTAGGGGGGGGGGAGAGGTTCTGTCTTGCTATTAATGTTTAATGTGTTCTAAAATTGTTATCAATAAGATTTGCAATCATAACTATTGTTAAATTTTAACAGTTATTTAGCATTTAATATTTTTAATTATGATGAAATAATTTTTTAAATTGCAAATAATGCAAAAGTTTTATATTCAACTTAAAATAAATGAATAAAAAAAAGGCATTCTCCTTAAATGCATAATTATTCCTTAAGTTTAATTTCATAAATATAAAATACACACAAAAATGTCACAAAATTACAAATAAATTGCTGAAAATTTTTTCTTTGTCTTGTGGAAATAAATTATACTAATGTAAAGAACTTTAGCATTTAATTATCTTAGCAAATGATATTTTTTATTTGCAAAATGTTTATTGAATATAAGTAGATGAATTTTTTACATTTTTACTGTATAAGTTAAAATAGATGTATTGTGATCTCATCAAATGATATTGTCCAATAACATGTTTTAATTTTTCTTTTACATCTTATTTAGGAATTACAGACATATTTAATTAAATTATTCCTATAAATTTCATATTACTAAATACAACTGGTTGAATTTTGATTCAATTTTTATTAAATATGGGGAAAAACTTCATCAATATCTTTTGCTGAAATTTTCAGTAATTAATGAGTTATTCTTTAATGGTATATTTTAAACATACAGGAAAGTGGATTACAAGGTAGATGGATTGTTTTAAAAAATGATTATGATTAGTATTTTTTGAAACTTTTCTTTAACAATTTATTTATTTTTAATTAGATTAATTATTTGAAATTTACATTACTATATGCAATTTTCTTGATTAAAATGTTGATTTAAAAGGACTTTTGCTCTTATTTTTGTTGCGAGTTGATTTTTCATTTCATTTCATTTTTTTTATGATGGGTTATATTCTAACAATTATGGTTCATTTAAATTTAAATATATTTATTGCTTTTTTATAGATTTTCTGTATCTAAATGTATTGGAAGAAAAATTACATTGTTATTCAAACTACAAATTTTTTTTATTTCCTCTCTAAAGATAGAATTGAATGTGACATAAAATTATTCATTAACATGAATAGGGGGGAAAGAACATACCATTCTATTCTTATATTTTACTAAATGTTTTCTTTTATTCAAAGATGAAAATTTTTTACTTGATAGTGATGAATACAGTACATGAGACTGCATTTCATAATAATATTTTATTATTATTATTTTTATTTACATACTAATTGATTGTACTTATATTCTAGGTTCATGATTCATATTACAAATATCTGCAGCCAGTGATGAAATCTAAACTATAATATAAACATTCATATATATTTAAAATCATATATATATTAAAGGTGTTTATCTCCTTTGTATAAAAAATACTTAAAAACGTTTAAATGATTATTTAAATTTCAGAAAAGTATATTTTCTATACTTAATATTTATTTGTTTTTTTAATTCATTTTTGTATATGTATCTTGTATACAACTGTTCCTTAATTCCATTTACTCTGAATGTTATAAAATTCTAATTAAATTTCTGAATTTATAAAGGATATTTCTTCCTCTTTTATTTGTTAAAATAGTGTACCTTGAATAATATTTGATGTTTTAAGTCAATTAAAATCTTACTTTTTTTAAAATTTTCAATATTTTCTTTATTTAATTGTTTCTGTTATCAGATGAATAATTTTAAAACTTTCTGATAAAGTTTTTTTTAAAAATTTTTGGTAGATAATTTTTGAATTCAAAGATTGTCAATACTGTTTAATTTGGTCTACTTCAAAGTAATATCTAAATTATTTTTAAAATTATTCTTATAAGATTATGTTATAATATCTAAAACACCATAGATTATGTTATGATAAATATTCCATACACAGCTCAATTATTTATTCTAATGTTACTTAAGAATTCATTTGCATATTGAATTTTAAAATGTCAGCTGTAGCTAATCTTTATTATCAAGTATAGAAATATCTGTAATCCAAGGGAACTATTTAGTAAAATTCGTCTAAATATAAATTCACTGATATTATATTGAAAATGGTGAATTTGTTAAAAATGTTATTCTGGGAAAATCCAAAAAATGTCATAATAATTATTCACCATTACTGTGCTTTTGTATATCATATATATTTTTAATGCTGAAATTTTTATAGCTAAACTGTATTTTTTATATTTAAATTGCTCAATATTTTGAATACACAGATATTATTGAACTTTTTAAGTACTTATACATTTGTGGTAACTACATTTTTATCTTAAAATCTGTCATGAACATTTTAAGAATATTGATTCACAGAATATATTGGTGGAGGATATTATTTTCTTTAATGATATATACTCACCACTATGAGAAAATTTTATATTTTTGTGTGCAGTTGGTAAATTTTTCTTGTTGATATATTTATTTTTGTTATAATCTATGTAATTTTAATATGATTTTATATGAACTTTTAAATAAAATTGGACCACATTATTTTTTGTACATTTTATTAAAAATTACATTAAATAATTTTCAAAGTACTTTTTATCTTGCATGCAATTAAAAATTCTGTTTTTTATTATGTTTTTTTGTGTTTATGGTTAATAAGGGGAAGTTAGACAATTTTCCTTAAATGAATCATTAAATATAAAAATGACCTTATAAACTAAGTCATTGCAACAATTAAGGAAATATTTTTAAAAACAACATTAAATTATTTGAAGGAATTTCAATTTAATTGTGCATTTATATGCACAAATCAAAAAGCTATTTATATTTTGTTATGTATAACTAATTTTTATTTTTATAATAACATAATTTTTATGTTAAAATTTACATATACCACATCTTTTATTATGATTATTTTAGGGAAGATTATTTCATATGAAAATTCTCAAAATCCTTTGTATATTTTAATCTTTATGAATCTATAATGTTTTTAAAAATAACAAAGTTTAATCATCTGAGGATGAAAGAGCTAATATAATGATTAATTGTAAATCACACATTAATTTATTGAATACTCAACAATAGTGTATAAACTTTTCTGTGATGCAACAAACTTTTGAAATTTGTTTAACGCACATATATGCATATCACATTTTTCTAAAACTCAAGATAGAAAAGGAATCATTACTATGAAATTAGACATGATTCACATAATACTATTTTATTTGGATAGTTTAAAAATGTCCCCGTTTACTTTTACCTAATTATTGAATCATTATTACCTGTTTTAATATGGGAAGAAACTTCGCACCACACACACACACACACACACACACACAAAGGACTGATTAGTGCAACTTCTTTAAATTCAAATACTAAATGACATCTAATGATCATACCAATAGTATAAAATTGTTGAGAGTACAAGTTAAGTTTCAGAAAGTGATAGTTTATATTGAAGAGAGCCATGATTAGTTATAAATTCTAACCATCTGACTAGAGGATATTAACATAAATGCAGATTTTTAGTTTTTTCTTTAAATTACAAATATTTTAAGTGAGAAAAAAATTCAAATCTGTTGCATAAAATTTCAGAATAATTTATTTTTTTTCATAAGTGCGAAAACAATTTTCCTCACCATTTTTCCCCAAATGTTGTATGTAAATAATTTTGGAATTAAGATTGATATTCAGAAATTCATTTATCATAGTAGATAAAAGTATTTTGATTTTTTAAACTTTTTTGTATTAATCAACTTTTGTGTAAATAAGTTTTTTTAAAAATAAAGTTCATAGCCTTTTTTTTTATTTATTATTCTTTATTTTCTTTGTGAAAAAGAATTACTAAGCCAAATTAAAGGTTTTCATAGAAAGCAACACTCCTCTTCAATTGCCAAGTATAAATCTAGATTTTAATAATTAATACGGAATTTTCTCTCTCTCTCTATATATATATTATGGTCAATGTGATTAACCACTTTTACCAGTTATTGTTATATATACTTATTCACTCACTACTGTTTGTAATGAGACATGGAATTTATTTTTAATTGCATCATGTGTCATTATCAAATGCGAAATTTTCTATTGGCATTTAGATCATCAACGGTGATAAGATTTTTTTTTAAATATTTAAATCGACTAATTTATTGGTGTGCAAATAAACGAACATGAATAAAAATTAGACATTTACATTTTTATTTATACTGGTTCATAGAAACTGATTTTAATGATTAATTTTGATTTGAATGTTCGTGATCATTATGGATAGGGAAGATTCCTCTACAAAGAAACAAAACCTTTAATGTTGTTATATATTTACAACTAAGATATATTACAAATAATGAGATATATATTTTTTATTTCTTAAGCATGTATATAAGATTTTCTACTACAATTTTTGTTAGTTTATCTGTCACAATCATATCCAAGATATTCTTAGCATAACAGCACATTTCAATACACATCGTCTAGTTAATAATGATTAATCACATCAATAATAATATATACTTAAAAGGCAAACACTGTCAAATTCATCATAAAATCTTCCTACCTCTAGAGCCAAGATTGATATTTCAGCAGATGGTTACTTCTTGAGTAATAGGTACTCATTAAAAGAAATTATTAAAAACATTTTTAATTTAATTTTTTATTTATTAAAAATTAACATAAACTTTTATGTTCTTTTATTATAATTTTTGCTTAAAAGTATTTAATAGAAAGATTTCTATCATTCTGTTACCTATATATTATATTTTTGATTATTAAAGTTAACAGCAAAGGTTTTTGGGTTCATATACTTGGTTGCAAAAAAATAAAGTTAATCATTCTCTTACCTACAGTTTGTTGTTGCAATGACAATACAGAGAAATATTTGCTCATTTAAGGTTGATTGAAGATGAGAATAATGTTTTATAGAACAATCCTGAAAATAAAAGATGACTCTTTTATTATTAAACTTTATCATAATATAACCCAAATGCGGGCTCATATCCTTGAAAGGTATTGTTATATTGAAGATGAAATAGTGTGGAATAATCTATTTTCAACTGCTAAGCAAAGATCAAATTATAATTGCAAATTTTTAATATCTGCAATACGATCAAAGAAGCCAAGATTTTACTGAAAAGTATTCAATCCCTGTTAGCAGAAAAAGGTGAACTTCTACAGCATGATAATGCAGGAATACACACTTTAAGAAAGATCCGATAAAATCAGATTTATCGTTGAAGATTTTTTCCTCATTCTTCATAATATTCATGCAGGTTCTTGCAACATTTGAATGGGGAAGGGGGAGATTTAAAATGTGGAAGAACTCAAAAACAAAATTTCTCTTTAAAAAAATTAAAAGCATAGTTATTTTGTAGTTTGTAGAATTAAAAATGTGTCCGTTCAATGGCAAAAATAAATAAATAAATAAATAAAAATAAAAAAAATAATTGGTGATGAGAGTGCTATGTCACTCACTTATATTTATTGAATAAGAAATGGAAAATCTATCTATCTATATATATATATTGGGAAGTTAAGATATGGTAGCTCTAATCAAAGGAGGTCAAACAGCTTATCATGTAGAAATTGATGAATGTGATGTTTTACTAAACATTAATGAATCTGAGTGTTATTAATAGCTTTGTAAGATATCTAAATATTAATATATGTCTTACCAAGTACCAAGTTTTTGAAATGCTATCAGATTGAATGCTAAAAAGATATATCGACTTGATTTATCCAAATAGCACACTTTTTAACTGGTGCACAGTAATGGACTTCAATCTTTACAGTCCGAAGCAGTGCAGTCTTTTAATAAGCCAGTAAATTAATTTCACATTTCATCACATTTTTAACCTATTAATGATTTATATAAGAATATTATTTCTTAATTTAATTTAATTAATTTATAATGATTCTAGACTACCTACATTTATATTCAATATTATCAATGCAAAGGTTTAGTGTTTTTAAATATTCAAATAATTAAGTGAACATAAGGAGACATATAGAAAGCACGATAAATTATACTTGATTAAGTGTTAATATTACCCCAATATTTTATAATTCATTTGTATTTTTTAAAATTTTATTTGGGAACTAGAAAAATAGTTTCTAATTACCCTGCTTGTGCCCTCTTTTAGCCCAATAGCCCTGAGCAGCTGGCTAGTAAGAAAACAAAAAGAGAAAAAAATTATCAGAAATCTGGAAAGCCAGGTGTTGACATACGTATATAAACTAGCAGTAAGTGTGAAACTGTTGTAAAAAGCAGCTGCTTAAAGTGCACATCTTAGAAAGCAAATCTGTAGCTAAAACCTATTAAAGGAGCAGAAAAATAATTATGTAGTTCTCTTAAACCAAGACTTTTGGATCCCTTTAACTCAGACATTTCATATTTCCAGAAGGGCAAAAATTCAACCTTTTCTAGATATAAAGAATATATGGCTTTACTATTTTTATTGAATTCCAATAATAAAGTTTGGAATTATATATTTTGGTCTATTGATTTGATAAGAGTGCTGATAGTCAGGTTGAAATTAATTTATAGAACAAAATTAGTCAATTTAAATAAATGGGAAAAAATTGAAACAAATTTTGCAGAAATTTTAAGAATTTCATGTCCAGTGCATTTTTCAATCAAAACATGATATGCAGTAGTGCTGCACATTAAAAAATTAGATTTCGTTATACAAAAAAAAAAAAAAAAAAAAAAAAAAAAAACATAAGATTTTAACAATTTTTAAACAAATAAAATTATTTCTGAAAATTTAACTTTTTCACTTAATTGGCATCTAATTTTGATAATATGAATTAGAAATTTTATGCATTTTGATATCTATATAAAAAAATATTTATGTGCAAAATTTTATCTAAAAATTTGGTATGCAGATAGTTGCAATAATGACTCAAACATCACAAAGCCCAAATTTTAAAATTTAACCTATAAATTTTTTTTATTTAATATTTTGAATAATTTTTTACATATTTTTTCCCAAAGTATAGTTTCTAACGACGGTAGGAAAGCCATCAAAAAATGAAAAATAGTCTGAAAAAAAAAATTCATTTTTGGATTCTGGATTTTGAGAAAATTTTAAAAAGGGGGGGAGAGAGAGGGAGATAAGAACTGAAATTCTATTTCTTCCCCAATGTTAAAAAAAAAAAGGATAATAATTATTTTTTTTAGTTTAAGACAATTGGTCACTTAAATTTGCAAGACATTTCAAATTTGCAAGACAAATTACAGTTTCTAACTGTTCTAAATAAAATATACGAAATGATGATTTCCTACAGCACATGACAGCAATAATTAAAAAACAAAAACAGGGATGTAATTTTTAAATGGTAAAAAATAATATTTATTCTGTTTCTCAAAGCATTTTATACAATACAAATAATATTGATTTTAAAAGAAAAAATTAATAGATAACTGCTGTTAAAACTGAATATGCATTTATTTATAAAGACAAACTTTATGAAATTATGTTCCAAAACTCCCAAATTTTTTGTTCCATTCCAAGTAATAGTCGAGATCATCTTGAGCCACACTTGCTCTGACTTGCTTCAAAGCAACCATAAAGTCATTCAAATTGATTGGTCGCACTTGTTCAAGGGATACTGTTTTAATATTTTCTGGACCAATACATCTAATGGGTCCCATAGCCGCCTCTTTACAAAGATGTGCAACATCTGACCCTGAATAACCTTTGGTTTCATCACAAATCTTATCTAAGTCATTTTCTGATAATTCATGCTGATGAGCTATTAATAATTTTTGTATTATTTGCCGTCTGGCAGATTCTTCAGGTAAAGGCACATAAAGTCTTTTCACAAATCGACGTCTTGCTGCTTCATCTAATTCATGTGGCCTATTTGTAGCACCAACCACAAGAACCCTTTCTTCAGAGGAAGTTTTAGCACCATCAAATTGTACAAGAAATTCAGTTTTAAGTTTTCGTGAAAAGTCTTGTTCTTTATCGCTCCTCTGTGACAATAATGAATCAATTTCATCAATAAATATAACAGCAGGTTGATTGAGCCGGGCTACAGTAAATAATGCTCGAACCATTTGTTCACTCTCACCAACCCATTTGGAAGCTAAAGATGAAGCACTAATGCAAAAGAAAGTAGAATTTGATTCAGTTGCAATGCATTTACCAATCAAGGTTTTACCAGTACCAGGTGGCCCAAATAATAAAATGCCTCGAGGAGGAGCTCTTAAGCCAGTAAAAATATCTGGCCTCAGTAATGGCCAAATCACAATTTCCTGAACTGTTGTTTTGACAAAATCAAGACCAGCAATGTCAGACCATTTAATATTTGGACTAAAATCCATTATCTCATTGAAAATTACATCCACAATCTTTTTATCAAAGTGTTTTAATGATTCGTGATTATTCACCTCTGATTCTTGATTTGCCTCGGGTGAAGAATTCACTGCCTCATCATTTTTTTCTTTCTTTAACGGGTTTCGATACATAGAGCTCGCTGACACAAATCCAGTTCCACAAGATTTAGACAGTTCACTTTTAGGTTGTGCTGATAATTTTGTATTATAACTATTAAATTTTTTAGTTGAACGATCAGAATTTAATTCTTGATCCTCTTCTACATGACGCTTAGATGATAATCCTACACCATAGAATTTGCGTTGAATGGAAGGTTTAGTATGAAAGGATGATGGATTTGGATGACTCGTATGTCCAAAGTTGTTCAAGGGTTTCATTTTTGGTTTGGTAAAAGATTCACTGGTTTTTTTAAGTGAATTTATATTACTACTGAAAGTTTTTGAAATGTTAGTAGCACCATAAGAAGTAGGCTTTCCATTAGATTTGATATGAGGTCCTGAATGCTTTTTTGGATGTAAATTTGTATTCTGATTAATAGATGGATTCTGTTTATCAAAATTAGTTGACTCAGATGTCATCATACATTTGAAAAGAGGACCAGATGACATTGGAGAAGATAGATTTATTTTTAAATTACTTAAGTGTATGTTCAACTCCTTGACAATACTTTTCATTATAGGAATTTTTTGATCTTCTTCAGGGGAATTCCCATCATCAATAGCTGGGTTATCACAAGCAGGCAATAAAGATTGAGACGTTACAGTACTATCTATAAAATTGAAATATTCGGAAATAAATTCATTTTTTAATTTTTCAGCACTAGATTTCGTTACATTGAGATTATCAGCATGAAAATTTACTTGTCTTGTTAAATCACGAAGAGCATCTGATGCTTCTAACGAATTGTTCTTCCTATTTTTTAGGAAACAGTAATACGAATCAACATATACTTTTTCATTGATATCTTCTATATCGGTGGAATTTTCTGACGAAGCCATTTTAATCAATAAAGTTGGTAAATAACATCTTAATTAATCGACGAATAAAAAAAATTTCGAGGATACCGCCAAATAAACAGATCAAAACAAAACATGGTGAATTACTGCCAGTTCTGATGATAGGAAATCGTTAGAAAAATTGAAAATAATTAAATTTTATTTTATAATTACAAAATGCTATTTATTTTTCAAAATTTAGCTTCGATGATTAAAAATATTTCATTTTCACTTTAGTGATTATTTTCTACATTTTCATTTTGTGCTACTTGATTGCCTTTAAATGGAACGTTGGGAAATTTTGAAGAAGAAACCTTTTATATGATAACTTTTTGTTTGTTTTTATTCGCGGTTTTATTTTTATGGTTTTGTGATAGAAACAAGAATTTAAAAGAGTTCAATCAAACTGATTAGCTCTAGTTCTTTTTGTATAATCTGCTTAGTTTTGTTTCGGTCTTTGTATTTTAAATAATTATGTCGGATAAAGAACCAAGGAGGAGGAAAAAGAGAAAAGATACGCAACCGCCAAGAAAAGGTACATTGAAAATTACCGCTAATTTGCTGAGTAATGATATAAGTAATTGTATTGCACGATTTAACGGGGGGGGGGGGATAAGTCGATCCATCGGTTTTTTTAAAGTGAATTTCTATAGTACTGTATTGTAAAGTAACTAGTGCGATTTATTTTAAATTTCTTATTTGTTGTTAATTAATTTAAATTTTCATGCCTTTGTTTGTTTGCTTAAATTTTCTAGAATACTATGCGTGTATAATTTCAGAATTCTAAAAGAAATTTTTGTGAAATTTAGACGATAAATATTTAAATTTTTCTCAATAGCATCAGAGCTACAATAAATTTAAATTTTTGTTTCTTTTCAATTTTTTTTAATCGCTTGCATCATAATTTTTAAATATGGCACTAATCATAGAAATGAAATCAATCCATTTAATTTACATACAGTCACTAGATTTCATCATTAATATAGTCTTATCGACCTTTGTTATATCATACTTTATTTTTATTTTAATTGGTATTATTTGTTAAAATTACAGTACTATTTACAAAATATTCAGATTGGTGTATGTTAGAATTACTACATCCTTGGTTTTCTTAACTAGCCTAGGTTATCATAAGACTTTTCAATTACACCAATATTTAAAATTAATATTCATGAATTTTTTAACTATTCAAGTAATTCATTACTTTGATAGATCTCGGTAATAGATTGAATTACTCAGTAACAAATTCTGTGCAGCATTTCAGCAAAGATCTTTTATTTAGATAAATTTTTTTTGCTGACTTGCTTAATAATGAATAAATTATTAGAGTAAAAGTATTGAAATCCATGGAAAAATACATTTCAGCATATGCAACTTTTATGAAAGTAAAATAAATGGAAATATAGCCAAGATACTAATAGTAAAAATAGAAAATAAAATATATAAAAATAAAAAAAATATTAATTTTTATTCGAATTACAAAGAGAAAAAATATTGAGCAATAATAGAATATTTTTAAAAAACTTTTTCAACAGTTCCATTCAGGTCTAATAGATTTATCTATACAGATTTCTAGAAAACATAATTATTAAATTTAATGTTTTTGATCTATAATATGCTGCTGTTGTATTTTAGGCAATGTGATTCCTTCTGGAAATTGCACAATGTCATGAAGATAAAGAAATACTTAATAATGAATTCTCATTAAATTAATAATAGTTTTTAGATCATTAATTAAGAATTAGCCATTTTAAAATTCCATTTTGTATTTTTCAGCATTAATAAAGTAGAATTCTTTCTTAAATATTCTTTCTTCTATTTATGAATTGATTTCTACAAATAATATTCTTAAATTTCACTCATTAAAGATATTTATCAACTATGAATTTCCCAAGGCTTTTATCTCAATTTTAATTTTTCTTTAAAAGTTGACAAATGCATTTGAAATTTCAATGATATAAAAAGTGCTACTTAGCTGAGAAATTTTCATTTAAACAAGATTATAATGAATTTCTAAGTAATTTTTCAAATAAGGTATATTGAAACTATTGATCAAATAGAAAGTTAAAATATATGCACTAGCTAATTTAGTTCAGAGATTTAAAAAAATAAATTTAAATTTTCAGACTTAATTCTTTTTAAATGATGTATGATTGATTGTATGCTATTAAATCTTGTAATTAGTAAACTAAGGCATAGGTTTTTGTCATATTACTTATGCAATAAGATAATCATCTCATTTTATGGTACAAATATGTTGGACAGTAAAAGACAGATACTCTATACTGAAAAATTTAGTTTTTCTCTATGTATCTTTTACATTTCATCTAATAATCCCTTTACCATACAATTATATATTTGATATCTACTATATTTGTTGTTTACCTATTTGCTTTATTTATTAATTATGATATTTATGTAACTTATGGCTAAACTGAAAGCCATGGTATAGAAATGTTCTATGTCTGCATCGAAATGTATAAAATTAAGGAGAAAGCAAGCATTAAATTTTTTTAAAAAAATATGCCTTGTAATATTTTTTTTGAATAAAATTAAAATGGGCCACTTAAAACTAATAATTAAGATAGAAATTATTTATCAACATTTAATCACATTAAAAAAATCAATTGAAGTTGTGATAACTTTTTTTATTTATTTTAAAAACATTTGTAGCTCTTAATTTATATAATTCTTAACAATTCCAGTTAATACTAATTGGCATTCTGTCCTTTATTACAGTTAGATAGCTACAATTTTATTTACAGGTTCATCAAACTTTTGGAATAAATTATTTGAAATTAATTAGTCTATATTTCATTTATTTTTTAAAGCAAATTTGGTATTAATCATTGTTGAAAGTTCTTTTATTAAATTCATTTAGAGCACTGATACCCAACCAGGTATTAAATTAATTGGAAATGTAAGGCTGCTTGATGAAGGGGAAATAATATTAAATCAGTGAAAAGTAGTTTCAAAGTATGTTATATTTTATTAAGTTGTCAATTATTATTAAAAAAAAATCCTGAGTTATAGCAAAATTTTTAGTGAGAGATATCGAATAATCTTAAGGTAAATGAAAAAGTTTGAAATATCTTGAACAAGTATAGAACAAACATGTAACATGTAATTTTTTGAATGCAAAAAATTAAAACAGTTCAGTTTTAAATATCTAAAATAATAATTTTTCATTTATTTAACAAAGGTTGTAAATATGTTGGGATTTGAAAATCATCTAGCAAAAATCCAAATTGTCATTCCATGTATTAAATGTGACACTGAGAGTTTATGAAATCTTTTATGATACTTCGAGTTCCATGTAGTCGGAACAATTTGGATGAAATCCAGGAAGGGGAGAAGCCTTTCCAGATGCTATATTTAGGACACTCCAACTAAAGTCTTCCCATGAACTTAATTAAATTTAAATAGTACATTTAATTCAATCTATCTGGAAACTGTTGAATTAAGCATCTTGAATATATATTAATTTTGATCTGCAGATCTATATTAATTTATATTCAAATTAATAATAATTTTTGAATTTTTTAAGAGTTATTTTTATAGTAGGGAAGAATATTACATATTATTTAATTTATATTTACTGTCATGCTACCTGTTTAAATTACAGAATTAATTTTTATGAACTTTAAAGTATGTTGTGAATTTATATGTCACTTTTATCTAACATTTTTGTTAATTTATCATAAGGTGGTCTAATCACATCAGTATAATTTTTGAATTGATATATGTTTAATCCAAACTAAGAAACCAACAAAAAATGTCATCTATAAATTAAAATTTTCATTATTAATGAAAATGTTACTGAGATTGAGAAATATATAATTGGAGATTAATTTTAACACCAAATTAAATTAGGAATTTTCATTTAATAAATATTCATATTGTATTTTATATAAAAATTCTTAATGTTTATTTAAGAAAAATGAGAACAGTTTTTATGATTTTAATAATAATATATATTATTTGAAAATATGTGAAGTAGTTCGAATATTAATGGAAAATGGTTAGATTGTTTTATCTGATGGAGAAGAAGCTAAAATAACCATTAAAAATGGACTGATGTTAAGAGATAAACATCTGTAAAAAACTAGATTTAAGTTATTTTTCATAGTTTTTTTTCATTAGAATATACTTCTCAGTAAAATTAAAAACAAAAAAGATCAGATTATCATTATAAAAATGAAATTAAATGTAAGTTATTTATAAAAATTGGCAGTAAAAAAATTATAAATTTTTTTAAAATCATAAAACCATTTTCTAAACCATTTTCTGTGTGTGTGGGGGGGGGGGGGGGGATTTTTTGAAGAAAAATGAAGATGCATTTTTATAATAATAAATCATGATATGAATATATGTGTCAAAAATGCATAACATCATAACATTTTAAAGTTAAATTTGATTGTATTGAAAGGTGGCATGATTTTTCATTGCATTATTATTAGAGGTATCATTTGATTACAAATTAAAACACCATACTAATCAAGTTGATAAAGTGAAGTATTTAGTTTATAGTTGGAATTTTGTTGCTAATCAAATTGCAATCAATATTGCAGTTTTCAACTTAAATTTTGTTTAAAGTCAATACTTTTTACTTAAAAAAAATAATAATAAAGTGACAATCAAATTAATTAATTCAATTCTTTTTTATTGATGGAAATGCCTATTCTATATTGAGTTATTTGCAATAATAATTATTTTTGAATTTCATTTATTTCATTTGTTTAGTGCAAGGAAGTATTATGCATTGCGTTAAGAGTTTTTTATATTTTATTCTCTTTTCTTTACATTGGAAGAATATTATTATTTAATTAACATTTTAAGTAACTAATTTTTAATTTGTAACATTTTTTTAATGCTAGGACAAAAGAAACAAAAATGTTAGTCTCCCCCGCCCCAAAAAACAGCTAACATTTCTGTTAATATATAGTTTACATATTTTTTTATTTCTTTTTGATTAAAAAAATATGAATAATTTATTAATATTAATCATCTTTATAGAATAATTTATTAAAAACTATTACTCACTTTAGATAATTGCCAATGGTAGTTGAAGAGAGAATTGACTGTTCATACATTAAAATTTAATTGAATTATTAAATTAATGTATTAAGTTGAAGAATCTGAATTTATTTCATGTTTTATATTTAAGTTACATTAAATTTTATTTTATTCTCTTATATAAATTTGCTGTTTTGTTTATTTACATTATTTTTTTGATATATATATATATATATATATATATATATATATAT
>JAPMOR010064619.1:967884-980581 GCA_026543865.1 Argiope aurantia | reverse complement strand
TATATATATATTGTACTTATTTATTACTTTCTTGCTTCAAAAAATAATATTTTTATAAAAAGTATGAGCAATTTCAAACTTGAGCTTAGTTCATTTTTCAGAGGATGTACATGCAACAGATGACCACTTCTTCATACCTTCAAAATCAGAAGGCAAAGATTCTGATCAAGAATTGGAAGAAGAAATTGTGATTCCTACACATCAGCCAAGTGTCTTTGCCAAATTCGTTTTTGTGTTACTGTTTTCTGGTTTAGTTGTTTCTCTGAGCTTCATTTTTATATCATTACATGGAACAGACAGTAAGTAATTTCTGATATATTTTCACAATTTTTTTCTTTGAATTGTTATCATATTATATATTATTCAGTTTTAAAATTATTTATATATATATATATATATATATAATGATATTTAATATCTAATTTAATCTAAATTAATTTCTTAAATTCAGCCCATTTCAGGGTCATTCTAAAGTGTTCTCTTATTTCCTGATCCCATTCCACTGTTGAAGCTTTGTAAAAATGATGCGCCACGTGTCAAGTAAAAATGATCCCTTCGGTGCCCTTATCCAAGGTCAACACGAATATTCAATTGACACGTGGCCGGAAATCCCATGTTATATAAGACTAGTGTTCATTTGTTTCGTCCCTTCCTTATTTCTGCTTTTGTTTCAGGCTGTTGTGGACGTGTTCTGTCCTTGCCTGCTTGTAAATAAATTGTCTTCCCGGGATGGATTAAAATTAATTTAAAAATGTAAAATATCTCTTCTATGTCTTCGAACCTGCAGTCTGCTTCAAACAAAATAAATTTATATATATATATATATATATATATATATATATATATATATATAACCAAATTAGTAAAAATGCCAAGTTAATATTAGCAAAAAGAATATAAATAGAATAAAAAAGAAAGAAATTAAGAATCCAGCTTGAAGACTTTCTCAAGGGCAGAGATTCAAATAAGGGATTTTATTTTTCTGTGAGGGATCTGATTTTTGTCCAACAATATTGACCCCTCATGACCCGAAAATCCTCTGAAATTGAGGCCTTAGAGATAAACCATTTTTTACAAAAATAAAACAATAAATTGCAATCTCCAATTTAATTAAAAATTATAATAACATAATATAAACTATAAAAGAACATTCACAACTAATTATCGAAACAAAAAGGAAATAACATACTAGTAGCAGATAAAACCTCTGCAAAAAAAGACTCACATCACATTTTATTCTTGCTTCCCGCGTCATTTACTTCCCCTGCGTAAAAATGCAGCGTCATTCAAAGTAATAAATAATTGGAGAGTCTCACCACCATCCATTGAGTTAGTTGACATGTAACCGAAAGTCTATTTTTAGTTGTGCCAAAAGATTAGTAAGAAGGCAAACCTTCTCTTATTAAAACTTCAATATTGCAATAGTTTCTGGGAAATTCATTAGTAGTTAAGTTTTTAATGAGATTATTTGTTGCTTCAATATAAGGAATTTTGTTGTTACAAACTCTTTTAATCCTGTTAAATTGTGAAAAAATTAAATTTTTGAAAATTTTAGAGTTTAGATTAGTTTGATAATTACTAAGCTTAATTATTTTAAAGTTGAATCCATCACTTTTTTCGTAGGTACCAACTAAGGTTTTACCATTAGAAATTTCGATTTTTAAATCCAGACAGGTAGCTTCAAGTTGATTTTTGTTTTTTGCAATTAGAACTAAATCTTTTGTAATTAGTAACAGTATTAGTATTATTTAAGTTTAACAAAAGCAAGTCATCAATATATCTCCAACTGCTTATTAAATTTTGTTTAATTATTTTTTTCTCATAGTAATGTAGGAAAATTTTGACTAATACACTTGAGAAAGCTGTTCCCATTGGAATGCCCCCCTCAGGGGCTCACCTTCTTTAGTTGAGTACGGGTGTCCCAATCCCGAGGGTCCCAGGGATCTTTACTCCTTCATGCTTACTCTCCTTTACGCCTTCTGCTATTTGCTTGATCCTTCCATCCCTCGGCGGCAAGCGAGGGAGCTCTCCATGAGAAGCTGTCGCCGCTCTGTTAGCTTATTGCTTTTCATGGACAGCCCAAACCCCCACGTGTTGGCCGTGCGTGGCAACCCATTAGACAGGCGGCACACTGTGGTCCCCAGTGTATGAATCGACCTTTATCCTAATTGTTTGGTTAGTCTGCTAGGGATCAAGTGAAAGGGTCATCCTCTGGGGCTTGGCGTTAAGGGTTGTCGACGTTCCTGGTGATGGTCCTGAGCGTATAGACTCCGGCTAGCACCAAGGTAAATGCTGAGGCTGGGAATGTCAGGAGCCAGTTACTGCCTTCCCTTGTTGGAATCCGAACCTCTTTTCACTTTTACATGGGTCGCTCCAAAACGGGTCCCCTTAGTGGGCAACATAAGTTACAAATTACGAATCAAAAACCATTTGACACCTTTTTCATTGTTAAAAGAATTTATCAGAATAATGAGAGCTTTCATACTGTATCATCTTTTCTAGTTCAGAAGACCATTAATGCAACTGTTGGAGATGTCTCCTTCATTAAGAAACTTAGATCTGGTGACTTGCTGGTAGAGGTTAATTCTCGACAGCAAGCCCAGCAAATACTCAAAATCAAAGCTTTAGGTACAATTCCTGTTACTACCCTTGCCCATGAATCGCACAATCACTCCAAAGGTGTAATTACTTGCGCATAATTGTTGAATGTTCCATTTGAAGAAATAACCCATGAATTAAGCAGTTAAGAAGTAACGCATGTCCGTCGCATCTCTATACGGCGAGATGGTCAGTCCTTTAAAACAAAGCATCATGTCTTAACCTTCCATTCTCCCAAATTACCAGAATACATTTATGCCGGATATATGAAGCTCCCAGTTCGACCGTACATCCCAAATTCCTTGTGATGCTTTCAGTGCCAGCGTTTTGGCCACTCACAGAGTAACTGCCGCGGGACAATTATTTGCGCCCGTTGTGTTGAAAAGGGCCATGATAGCAAGCAATGCACTGCGCCAGAAAAGTGCATAAATTGCAACGGAGATCAGGCTGCCTATTCTCGACTTTGCTCACGCTGGCGGCTAGAAAAAGAAATTATTACAGTCAAAATAAAAGAACAAATATCTTACCCAGAAGCACGACGTAAAGTCATAAATTCAAAACCAATCTCTGATATTAGTTATGCATCTTGATTAAAACCACACCATCACATCCAAAACCTTTTTCACCTTCTGACTCCGAATCAATCCAATCTGCAACACTTACTCCTGAAATTTCGAAACATAAGAGAACAGTATCAAAATCCCGAAGTTATTTATCGTTAAAACTTTCGAAATGTGGCCTTCCTGAGACATACGATCTAATTTCAAAAAAGCAACCTCTCAAAAATCCGTCGACTTGGGACTGGCGACAAAGGCTTTAGTCCACAAAGACTTTACGTCAATTTTTGGCTGCTTGCCCAAAAGTCCCGATCGACTTTCTCTGCACCCGTCAGATGAGGATGAAAACTTGCACATTGAATTGCGAAATCTCTCCAACTCTTCAATAGGCTTCTACAAACTCTCTAGAAAAACCTGTTTCTTAATGGTTCTGCCTTTCATGGAATTGTCGTGGTCTTAGGACGAAATTATAAGACATCAAGTTAATCATCAACACTTTTCATCCCTTTTGCTTTGGCTTTCAAGAAACATTTTCTTGAAGCCAAATATATCGTTAAAACTGCGTGGCTGTAATTGCGTTCAGAAAGATGCAGACTCTGGATCTCGTAGTTCGGGAGGAGTCTGTATTCTAACATCAAATCTGTATCCGAGCACACTTCTCCCATTACACACTTCCCTGCAGGCCGTGGCTGAGCAAATTCATACTCGAACACTGGTTACAGTCTGCTGCATCTACTTGCCACCATATGATATCATAAGCCAGCAAGAACTTAACAAAATAGTAGACCAACTTCCTAAACCGTATTTATTAATAGGTGATTTCAATGCACATAGCACCTTCTGGGGCTCGGAAAATATGAACTCTCGAGGGAGACAGATTGAGCAGTTTATTGCCATTAACTGTCTCTGCCTACTGAATAAAAAAAAAAAAAAAAAAAAAAAAAACTTCCACGAGCCAACACGTACATTCCATAGCATCAATCTGGCCATTTGCTCTCCTGAGTTATTGCCATTACTGAAATTTAAAGTCGGAGATGATCTTTATGGTAGTGATCATTTCCCTTTAATTATTCCCCAAGTCGATAGAAATAGTGGAACTCGTCCTCCTTAACATTTCCTTTTCGAGCAAGCAGACTGGTCCGTATATACAAAATTGGTAGATATTACTCATCAATGGTCAGTACCACAGACATTTCGGAAACGGTGCAAAATATCATTGATGTCTTGATTAACGCCGCTAAAAAATCCATTCCTAAAAGTTCACCAGGTTCACTAAAATTTCAAAGACCTTGGTGGAATAAAGCATGTCACGACAGTCGCAAATAGCAGAAGAAATTATGGAACGTCTTCAGAAGGTACCCGACGACGGAAAACCTTGTCGCACATAATCGAGCCAGAGCCGATGCTTGTCGTATTCGACGACGTAGCCAGAGGGAGTTCTGGATAAGATATATTTCTTCAATTACATATTGCACTTCAAGCAAACAACTATGGAAGAAGGTAAAAGCTGCAAATGGAGTTTATCAGGAGTTTTCATTTCCTATCCTGAAATCCGGTAGTACAACTTATTCCTCTCAATTTAATGTCGCTAATATTCTTGGACAGACTTTCGCACAAGTTTCCGCTGCCGAATCATGTTGCTCTGATTTCGTGGCAATTAAGAATCGCGCGGAACAGACGCCTTTGAATTTCCAAGCTCGGAAACTTTGTCCATACAGTTGTGATTTCCAGAGGACGGAATTAAGAAGGGCATCATGATACTAGTCCTGGTGCAGATGGAATAACGTATAGTATGCTTCGCCACTTGAGTGTATCATCGCTCTCTAGTCTCCTGTATCTGTTTAATAGAATCTGGAAAGAGCAAACTTTCCCATATCAGTGGCAAGAGGCTTTTGTGATTCCCGTTCGGAAGCAAACCGGGAAAGGATCCAGCAAATCCTCTGCACTACAGGTTTATCGCTTTAACGAGTGTTCTTTGCAAGACACTTGAACGTATGGTCAACGCCCGTCTACTCTTTAAATTGGAGAAAGTGACATGTATTTCACTCTGGCAGAGTGGTTTCCATAAGGGGCACTCCCCAATTGATAACATCGTCCAACTGGAAACCTATATCCGCAATGCCTTTGTATGTAGAAACCATCTTGTCTCCATTTTCTTTGATATAGAGAAGGCGTATGACCGTACATGGCGATACGGAATTCTTCAGAAACTTTTTAACTTGAATTTTAGGGGAAATCTTCCAATTTTTATTCGAAGTTTTTTGACTTCTCGAACTTTTCGAGTTCGTGTCGGCAATTTTTACTCCAATTATTTTATTCAAGAGGAGGGTGTTCAACAAGGGAGCATCCTCAATGTTACGCTTTTTATCATCCATTTTAGTGACATACTTAATCATTTACCACCATCTGTGCAGGGAAATTTATACGTTGATGATCTACAGATCTCTTGTGAAGGTAGTGATATGCGTTTAATTGAACTTCAACTGCAAAATGCATTTAACAAATTGAACAAGTGGTGCGAGAAAAATGGACACACTCTTTCTGCCGAAAAGAGTAAATGTATGCATTGTTGCAGAAAACGAAACCTTCATCCTGATCCGCCAATCTATATAATAATGGCCTGATTCCAGTTGTTGATGAAGTGCGATTTTTGGGTGTGTATTTTGATAAGAAGCTCACTTTCTTTCCGCATATTTTATACCTTCGGAAGAAGTGTGAGAGATCACTCAATATCCTCTAGGTGCTTTCTCGCACTTCCTCTTTACTTCGTATATACCAAGCCATCATTTTATCTCGGATTGACTACGGGTGTTTTGTATATGGCTCAGCCAGGTCTACTGTTCTGCGTCGACTAGATATCGTGTATCACTCTGCTCTGCGCATTTGTTCGGGAGTTTTCCGCACATCGCCAGTGGAGAGTCTTTATGTCATTTATCATCAGTTGCCTTTGGAGCTGCAAAGGAAAAAACTCTCCATGCAATATCATTTTCGAACGTCGACTCTCTCCCACAGCATCCTTTAGCAAATACGACTCTTCCTGCTACTCTTTGCAGAATTTATGATGCTCGTCCTTCTTGCGTTCTTCCCTTTTCTGAGAGAGTGAAAAGCACATTTCAAAATTTGGAAATTCTGAAATCCAGACTGTTGATTTCCAAACTTTTCCACCTTGAAATATTCCCAATTTTTCTTTTTTAAATCCTTTTAGGGGTTTCATAAAAGATACAACTGCTCCAGTGATTTTTCAACAAATTTTTTGTGGTCATTGCAATCAGTATCCTTCTTTTGTGCCTTCAGTATCAGTATCCTTCTTCACTGACGGTTCAAAGGCAACCGAGCATGTTGATTGTGGATTTGTTTTTGATTCCGACATAAACAGTTTCCGTCTGAATACATCCTTTTCAATTTTGTCAGCCGAATTAGTGGCAATTTCTCATGCTCTGATGAATATCTTCTCCTCACCCGAGAGCCAGTTTTGTATATATACAGATAGCATGAGTTCCTTGGAAATCCTCTCTCAATTTAATCTTCATACACATCCAGTTGTAGTAGAAATCTTAGGACTTATGAACCCAGAATTGCTGGGAGAGAATTATCTTCCAAACATTTTAAAATTTTTAATTGCTATACATCTTTTGCCATGTATTTAACTTCAACAATTTCCATTTTAATTATTATTTTAAAACAAAGATGTCATATTTGTTCTTAATCTGTTTTAGCTATTTTATATTAGTTTACACATAAAGCATACTTAATTTTATACAAAGTTTCAAACATCAACAATGCTCTACCTTTTACCATAAGGATGGTGCACTATGGCCAGGAATGGCCCTTGTGCCAAAAAACTCAAATTAACCAACCAACCAACAACCCATTGGAATGCCCTTTTCTTGTTTATAAAAATTAATTCCATTAAAAACAATTTTTAGTAATATTAAATTTACATAATTCTAGCCAGTTATTTTTTGTAATAATATCTTTATTTAAATATTTGTCATATATAAAAGTACAGACATTTATTAATTTTTCATGAGGCAGATTAGTATATTCATAATCATAAGTATTAAGTTTATTAATGTGTTTGTCTTTTAGAAAATCCAAATCTTCTTTGTTGTTATTATTAATTATGAAATTATCTTCATCTTTAATTTTATTCAAGATAATTTTCAAGTATTTAAAGAAATGTTTTCCCGTATAGTAATTATAATTGCCAGTGCTATAAGTCACGAATCTAAATTTTAATGAGGTTTTTTTATGAAATTTTACTGTTGGGAACAAATAAGGTAGTTTAAAGAGTAAGTCTTTATTTTAGTTTTTTTCACGAAAGCTAGCATTCTTTTATCTCATTCCTTTTTCCTGGTATTCTTTAAAATGTAAGTTGCATTAGAGTTATATTCATTAATTAATAGTTCTCTATAATAATAATATTTACACATTAAACAGAAATTATTTGCTGATTTATTTATTACTGCAGTAACAAATTTCTTTTTTAAATTTTTTATTTCTTTTTTTAATGTTTTGCTAAAGTAAATCCCTCGTTCTTTAGCTCTACCAATATCTACATTCATTTCTTTCTTAATTTCCTCTAAAATTCTCACTTTCCATTCTCCAAAACCTTCTGTAGGCCAATGGTATTTTCTAGAAATTTTAGAAATAAAAATATCCAAATCTTGACCAATAAAAATTAAGATTTTTTTATTGTCTATTTTTTCTCTCAATCTAAATTTGGTTCTCCTTCCCATTAAATCTCTTAAATAGCTGGAATCAGTAATTTCTAAATTCCTTGTTATAATATGGAATTTATCAGCATCTATATAATCTTTATAGATTTCTTTGTTACAGTTACAATCTGCTTTATTTATTTTATCTAAATTTTTACTATAGTAATTATAATTACAAATTCGTTTCCTTAACCCTTTATCTACTGCATTATGAACTACTGAAAATTTCTTCATAAATATATTTTTTTAGCTGCCATATTGATAATTAAAGAATATACAAGAAAAAAAAATCTCCCCGGTGCAAAGTTTAATTTGTTAGAACTAATTAACTAAAGTGGTACTTAAAAGTACCGTCAGTACAGTATGTATAAATTTCCTCATAATAGAAAAAAATTACAGATGATATTTCTAATGAAATTTAACCTCTTAAAAATACTAAATAACCAAAAAACACTCATAAGAAGACAAAGAAATTATCAAATTGACATAATTTTATTTTATACATAATAAAGGTACAAATTAACATTTCATGATAATTATAAAAACCATTTTTTTTTCCATTTACGTACAAAAATATATTACAAGTTCAGCATTTTGAATGTGGTTTTGATTAAATATTTTTGAGTGCACAGGATTTACAACGTCCTCGATTCGACACAAATGTTGGCTAATCGTATCCTCTATTTTCTAAATGAACATCATTAGAAACAGACAAAATTTCCTTTTCTTCTCTTTTTTGCACAAAAATTTTGTTCATCTCCATTAGATTTAGGTCTTCCTTTTCGTTTTGGTAGTGGTTTTGATTTTGTTAGTAATCATTTGGTAATTCTGCGCTTATATTCGAGGGATGACATTTTCTCATGACTCACTTCCACATATGCAATATATGAATTTTCATAGGCCATTTCTAGCATAGCAAAAAAAAAAAAAAAAAGCCTGTGCCAACATTTTTCGATTTCCTGCCCCTATCATAAAGAGTACATAACACGTCGGCTTTTTCAATTCCCTCAATGTGTCCATTGTAGTCTTTTACAACAATGGGTGCAGTAACATCAATTTTGGTACCATCTTTGAGTCTCTTTTGGACTTTGCAAGTAAAATCTAGCTTATTTTTTAAAATTTGGAATTCAAAAGCAAATTCACATTCAATACTAACATTTTCAAATGCTCTTGACAGTGTTAGTAATAAATAAATAAATAAATAATTTTAAAAAATCTATAATTGAAATCTATAAAAAATACGAAAACATATTGCTATACTACACTTTCATAATTACATTATAACAAACAGAAATACTATAGATAATTACATGGACAAAATGAAAACAAGTTTTTCTCCAACACTACGTGTATTGCGGTATTTATAAGTACCACCGCATAATTCGACCTTTAATCACATTACATAATATGTTATGTTATAATGATTGAGCAAATAGTATTGGCGGTACTTATAAGTACCACCGAATAATTCGACCTTTAATCACATTACATAATATATTATGTTATAATGATTGGGCAAATAATATTCTAAGACAATACAGAATAAATAAAAAAAATACAACACTTACATTTAGTTTTATATTATATATTTATAGCAAAGAAAAGACAAGAGCGGCAATCCATACAAAATGACAGCAAAAGAACACCATGTTCGTTCGAAAATAGCTTTCTTCCTTGCAAAATTTATCAGCCTATAACAACTGCTGTCATCTATTATGAAAAAGTAGAGTTAAAAGACTGTTTCTAAAACGTACCATCAAAATATAAGTAATGTTTGTTGTGCTATAAAGTTTTACAGTGATTGGTGCTTATAAGTACCGTCAGCAGATAAAGGATTAAAGTTGATGTATAACTAAACGCTATTGAAACAATTGCTTTATCCTTTAAAGTAAAAAATACTTTACTGTTATGCACAATTTTAGGTAATTTTAGGTTTTCAAAGTTAATATCCAAAAATCTTACCAGACAGAATTCTTTGTTTAAATTGTTTTTATTATTAAATAATAAATAATTTTTTCCAATATTAAGCTTAAATTTAATTAGATCAAGAATTATAAATTTTGTGAAAAATTTTTTTAAACTTTAGATCTCCAAATCTATTATTCATAAACCATTTAATTTTATTTTTTCTAAGACCAATATATATATATATATATATATTTCATAATTTTGTGAATGTTTTCACTATTATGTTCCAGACTACAATAATTCTGAAATTCCTCAAATATATGATAATTGCCGCCTCTACCTTTACCTCTCTTAAATCTTTTACTATAGTTTTCCTTATCTAGAAAATCTTTAAAAATGTTAAATTTAATTAAAAATTAATTTTAAAATGTTATATATATTAGTAACTTGACTTTTGACTGCAAATATTATTTATAAATTTTTTTTCTTCTACAGCATTTTGGCTTTCAGCTCAGATGATTCATTTTTTTTGTTTTTTGATATTCTTCCCCATGATTCTAAATGCAATTTATATATATATCAACTTTCCTGTTTTACTTGGTTATACATTATTCTAACAATCATCAGAAAAACCTTTCTATTTTATTTGTTTATGAATAAGAATAGTTTAATATTGAATTTTGATAATCTTACAAATTCAGTAAATCCTTCTGCAACAACACACACATACCCACTCACCCACTTTCCCATATACCAACATACTAAAGACAAGAAAATCAAAAACACTATTCTATTAATATTAATATGTGATTATAATGGAATTTATATATATAAATCATAAGCTAAATAAAATTATATATATTCATTTTTTTAAAGAGGAAATGAATATTCACTTCAGTCCTAATCTTTATGAAAGGTTTCAGTTATGTTTATAAACATCCCTTTTTGTTATGAGAAAATAAATATTAAAAAATTCCGATAGATTAAATACATTTTTTAATGTGTGAATTATGTTTTCATTTTAATTTTTGAATTCATTTTAATATATGAATGGCACAATTTTTTAAAGGTTAATGCTACTGAATTAGTGCTTTTAATTTTTTATTAAAAATTATTATAAAACAGAATTTAAAAATAATATCTGAGGAAATTGAAAAAAATATGAAAATTGTTTAACAGGATTACATTTCTTCTTATTAACATTTAACTTTTACAATTTGATTAAAAATTAGATGCCAAAATATTATTTAAATATTTGAATTATAATAAAAGCATAATTGTTTTAGGGGGAGAAGTAGATATTTTTAATGGCCATTCTGAAGAAATTGAAGTTCCTCATGATGAACATGACTTTCATGATCATGAACATCACGATCATGATATTCACGGCCATGATGAAGAAGAATCAGAAGAAGAATCATTACAAGGTGAATAATTTTTCAGTACTTTTATTGGATAATTAAATTTTAAAATCTTTTACACTGTTACAGCAAAAGTAAGCAATAATCACTATTGGAAAAATAGTAAATTTGATAAAGTATTTATAATTATTTAAATATTTTTTTTTGCAATTTTTAAATTTACCCAATAAATATTTATATTTATATTTATGGAATTATCATTGATTTTTTTATAGAAAATATTGCTGATTATTTCCCAAGTATAGGCAGCATCTTATCTTTTAATGATGAGCATTCAAAAGAACCAGTTAAAGAGTCTATTAGTGATAATGTTGAGGAAACGAAATCATCAGATGAACAGCTATCTAAAGTAAATATATTTTATTATAGTTAAATATTTTTTTCAGTACATGGTGTATATATATATATATATAATTTTTTGTTTTATCTGTAAATGTAAATTAATGACATATTATTTTGTATATCATTTTGCATTAAAATATTTTGATTATATGAAAGAATTATACTTCTTTATTATGTTGTACAATTTTAGTTGAGAAGGACATTTGATAATATTTCATTGAGAGATGTTTTAAATAGAATGAAGAAATACTTCATAAAACATTTTGTTTATCACATAGCATTTTATCTGCATTTCTATTGGTTGATCCACGACAGAAATTTGCTCCCATTAGATATTTTAAATATTAAATTTCTCATATTAAAAAAATGGTTAGTAGATTAGGTTTGAATTTTGTCTTTTTTTTTTTACTGTATATATACTATTTTTTAGTTTTTTGAAATAGTTTTTTTTAAAATTTTGAATACTAATAATAGTTTTTATGTACTAGTTTTATATATATATATATTTTAAATTTCAGCCGCCTGCGCCAAGTTCTACCGGCGAATATATTAGTTCAACAAATGAAAATAGTATAGAAAGTGATGTGGAAGATACTGGTACAATTTGTAGCTTATGTTACTGCTTTTTTTTTCTTCTTGTTATAAATATAAATTATTGCATCATAAGCTTTCCTTGTAATATTTTTTTTATTTCATTTTAAGTAAAGTAAGAATGTTAGTTGTTTTTGTGATGCTGATTATACAGAGTGTTTATTTAGTCCTGGACCCATTTTGATGTTTAATAACTCATAAAATAATAAAGATAGATTAAAATTAATAACATAAATGGTTAAATAGACTCAAAAAGTTTCATGACCCTTGTCAATGAACTTCCACGTGTGCCCCCTTCGTCGCATGGAGAATATCAAGTGGATAGTCAATTTCACGCCAGGTAGCGGCAAGCATGTTGGCATCCACAGAGCCTATTGCGGTTGTAATTCTGGCTTTTAGGTCATCAATGTTCGACACTCTCCTCTTGAAAACGTTCGCTTTTACAAACCCCCAAAGGAAAAAGTCCAGCGGCGTTATGTCAGGTGATCTGGTTGGCCAAGGAATTGGGCCTCCTCGCCCAATCCATCTTCCTGGAAAATGCCCATTCAAAGAAGTACGAACG
>JAPMOR010064619.1:934274-967874 GCA_026543865.1 Argiope aurantia | reverse complement strand
GTATTCATGGGGGTTTTCAGATCCCCATATGCGCACATTATGGCAATTAACAATACCAGAAACATGAAAGGATGCTTCATCGGAGAACATTATGCGCTTCAGAAAATCAGCATCATCTTCTATCCTCCTTAGCATATCTATTGCAAAGGCCATCCTCCTAGGCCTATCGCTCGGTTCCAAAACTTGAACAATTTGAACTTTGTATGCATGCAGTCTTAATTTTTTCTTAATAACCTTGTACACTGTCGAAATTGGCATATCCAATTCTGTTGCCGTTGATCTCACAGATATTCTAGGATTGTGTAAAAATGTCTCTCTGACACGCTCAACATCAAAATCACTTGTGCAAGGACGTCCGGAACGTTTCTTATCTGCGATATTTCCAATTTCTAGAAAATTCTTTTTCCACCGCAAGATGCTGTTTTTGAATGGAGGATCCTTTTGGTAAATTCTTCTGAAATTTCTCTGTGCTTGCACTATCGATTTCGTTTCTATGAACCACCATAAAAACTGTGCTTTCTCTTGTTGTGTATGCATTCTCCTTAATATCCGCTCAAATAAAACATCACATGCAAAAATACTACATAGAATAAACATATCAGAAGTAAACATAACATTTCAATAGTTGACAAAAACAAAACAGAGAAAAATGCAATTAATAAGCAGACGATATTTAGAAAAGTACAGATATTTAGACTGGAAAATGAAATTATCTGAAATTAACCACACGTTTTTTGACAATATTTACAAAAGTAAAAATATTCAAACATGAAAAGGAAAATATATGAGTTATTCCATCAATAAATGCCATAAGTTTGTTTATATCTTCATTATTTTATGAGTCATTAAACATCAAAAGGGGTCCGGGACTAAATAAACACCCTGTATTTGCATGAAAACAAATAAAATTTTATATATGATTTAAAAATATATAAAAGTCTTTTTAAATAAAAAATTTTTAATTCAATAATTTTTGTAACTTTAAAGATATATTTAAAATAAAATAATTAATGGACATGAACTTCAAAAATAAACTAATAATAAATAAATTACTGTTTTTTTTCTTTCTTTGTAGAATTACTTCTATTGTTATTTAATTGTAGATGTTAGAAAAAAGTATTATAATACTAAAAATTAGTTTAAATTTACCTACAGAATTTCTGCTTGAAGATCAAATTTCAACATAATTAAATACAAAAACATATTTTTAAAAACATTGAAAGTATGAATGTAATATGATCAATAATTTATGCCTATAAATATTGGTTTTTCTGTCATTTATAGAACAAAGTATAGAAATACCTATAGCAACAGAAACACATACAGATACATTAGAAGAACCAGAATCTGCGTCTTTCCAATCTGATGCTTCCCATGATGAAGTTTTCTCTGAACTGGATTATGAAATATCTCCTGAACATGAACATGAGGCTGAGAAACAGGATTATGAAGAAACTTCTGAAAACGTAATTGAATATTCAGACTCTTCTAATTATATAACAGAAGCAGAACCTCCTGAATTGGTTACAGAAAGCTATACATCCTCAGTTGATGATGATATTTTGCTCACAACACCTGCAGCTGAATCAAAAGATGAGCATCCATTTGATCAACATGATATTGATTCTGATGATTTTATTGATGCACCACCTGAAAATACAGTGGAAGAAGAAGTTACTTATGAAAAAGAATCTATAACTAATGAAGAGGATTTTAAAATCAGAGAGCAATTAGATGAGTTGGATGAAATCCTGCAGAAAGTAGGTTTTTACCTCCCCCCCCCTTGAATCATTTCCTTGAGTTTTAGAAATATGATTGATTATGTTTTAAAACTTGATATTTGATAGTTGATATTTTTGTTTCTGATCTTACATCTATACTAATTAGTTTGATGCTTTTTATTAAATATTAAATGCAATAATTATTCAAAATGTATATTCAGTGATGCAAGACACACTATTTAAAACTTATGCAGATTATTCATTTATGTTATTTTCACATATCCCAGAAGTGTTAAGTCATGTCAGTTGATCATGTGTTAGTTTTACTAAGTAAAATATTTTGTTGAATAATTGTTGAAAAAGTTCCTTTTAACAATGTTTTTTGATTTCTTGAATATTTTCCATAATATTCAATAGAAAGCCAAAGAACAATCTTGAAAGTATCTTTTAATATAAAATTGTAATCAACATAAGATTACATGTAATCAGTTTAATTGATTACATTGTAAAGTTTTAATAATTTCATTTTTAGTTCTGTCTCTATTTTATTAAGTTTTGGTAATATAATTTGATAAATATTATATAATTATCTGTACTTATTATATAATTTTTTGAGATTTGCATACAAGAAGTATTTGAAATTATAGGTAATGGAAAATGCTGTTAATTAAGTTTTTTACTTTCCACAACTAAGCCTTTTTGGTTTTGCTTATTGTTGTTTTAACTTTCCAAATAAATTTTTTCATAGGAATTTAGCATTGATGATAATGATGAGGATGAAGATGATGAATATGATGATGATGAGGACACTAGAGATGAATTTGATTTTTGGCAATTTTAACCGTACTGTAAAACTAATGCATTTAATTAAAGGAACCATGTTAGTTTGTCTAGCCAATAACCATCATCTCATGTCAATAATTCATATAAATATTTAAATATTTTCATTTTTTTACCCACTAAATGCATGCATTTTATTAGCATGAAAAGCATCATATTTATGTACGTATGATCTTATTTCAGAAATAGAATTCATCAATGTTTCTCCCAAATATATCACTTTTATCTGGATTGTTTCTTTTTAAATTTTTCCCCTTGTGGGAATTATCGTCTCGTATCTTGATGTATGAACTAATTGTTTTAGAACTTGGATTATTTTCCATCTGCTTGATAACATTGTTTAGAGGCATACATTTTAGAAAAAGTATCATCTTTCTTTTATAATGGCAGCTGCCAAATGCATACAGGTAGACTTATTGCAGTAACCTTAGCCTATAAAATTGGCAATGAATTGAGTGGTTCCAATTTCTAGTATTTATTTTTCTATGAAGAAATGATGGGAAAATACTGAAACCAGTTTTCTCATAAGTCTTTTTACTTATGAGATAAAAAAATTATTATTTTTTAATTGCTATCGGAAAATATCTGTGTGAAGTTTCTTGCAATCTTTGTTTATTTATTTTCTTAATTACAATTTTTTTGTCTTTTTTAGAATAAATATAATCCTGCTTACATGTTTTAGTATATATTTAATATAATTTATTTATTAATTTAAAACAAAGCCATTGCATTTTTAGAAATTGAAATAATGAATTTATATAATTTAGCTATAAAATATTTTTAAATTATATCAATTGTAACAAAATATTACACATTTCTTTTGAAATTGTATAGATAAGTAATTATAAATTATATTGAAATAAATAGAAATATTTTAGTGTTTGTAAATTAGTTACAATAAATTCAGGAATGGTAATATTTATTTATTTATAATAAATTTTAAAAAGTCTAATATATGAAAGCATTTAAAAATATTCTTTTATTGGATTATAAACCACTTTTTGTGTATTACCTGGTTTTGTTTTTGATTAAATATTAAAACAGAATAGTTATTGTAATAATGGATAAATAAAAATGAATTTTAAGTTTAAAATTTAATAATTTTTATGTATTCCAACAATGGTTTTTAATTTATTTTTTATATCATAATTATTTTATTGCTATTGAAAATAATTGGACCTTCCCATTCAAAATGGTTTTTACATTTCCAAATGCACTGACTGTAAGCCTATATCAATTTTTTTTTCTGTAGGATTTTATTATTTAATAATATTCACAGAGTTATTTGAATGCATGTTTTCAGTATAAATGCATAAACCATTACTTTGTGTATTAGAAAGCTACAGTAGTGTTTAATGATTCATATTTTCAATGCCATTATGGATGCTTTAAAAAAATATTTTGTATCCCATTTTTTATCATAATTTTTAACATCCATGAAATATAAATTGTAATTTTGCTTCTATAACATTTGTGTGCTTGCATGATATTTTAGCCTGCTTGCCTTTTTGACTCCCTGTTGTTATTCCCTATCCTAAGTCCCCTGAAAGAGCTTTACGGAAATGTGAAGAATTGCTGCAGCCACAGAAACAAAGTCCTCGACTCCATTATGTGAAGGCTCAAGTTCTGGATAAGTTAGCTGAAACACAGCGGAGCAATAAACTACTTGAAGAAGCTATAGCACAGTACCAAAAAGTGATGTCAATTAAAAATGTACCTGAAGAATTATATTTGATAGCTGGGAAACGAGCTGCGGATAGGATGCGATTTAGAGGTAATTATACTATTTTTCTGTTTTCATTTGTCATTTATTTTGTCAGTATTGCTAATAAAAATTTATAATTTTGTAAAGAAATGGAGAATTAATGCATGGATCAATTAGCTTTGATTAGTTGAGTTTTTATTTTTTGGATTTTAATTTTCATTGCACAATATTTTATTAATGAATACAGATAGCTAAAACTGCTTTACCAAATATATTAATATAAAAAAATATATCTTTTTCCAAAAGCTTATTCTTATAGTTTTATTGTTATCACATTAGTTCTACTAAGTACAGTATTGAAAACTAAATTATTTTCAATTATCTGTACAAAAATATTATAATTTCCATTGCTACCATAAAGGCTTATTTCTTTTTAAAATTTGTCTAAGTAAAGCTTGTGGTGTTTGAATAATTGCTAATAAAATTTGGGAGGATAAAAAAAGAAAATGTAGCCAAAATAAAAAATATTGCTATTTTACTTCACAAATATTGCCTGTGTATTTTTCTGTAGTTTGAGTAATTTGCTAAAGAAAGTTTGAACATCATTATTTGAATTCTTTTATATGACCATAATCCAAAGCCTGTTCAGGCAAATAGAAACATCCTGTTAAGTTTGTGTAATAATCTTTAAAATAAATCAAAACAGGAAATAAAATTAAAGAATTCTGTTGTTTTAAGTTATTGTTGTTATTTATTTAAACCTGTTAGTATTTATCCATTATTTACTAAATTGCAGAGGCTGATTTGTTCTTTTGATATTATTTTTGAATTAATATTTTTATGATAGTATTTTAATAATGTTTAATTTTACATAATTTGAAGATTATCGGTATTAAAGGAATATGAGAAAGAAGTAAGCCTAAATTATTTATTTATTGCTACTTTTTTTTTCAAAATTAATTCTTTTGTTAATTTCTTGTTAACATCCCTGATTTAAATGTGTTTTTTTCAAAGTTCTTTTATTAATAATTTTTATAATCAGTGAAGAATTATATTGTAATAATTAAAATTTTTATGTTATTAAACTAAAAAAATTAACTTATGAAAGTATTTTTTTCTCCTAAAAGGTTTTTTAGGTCGTTCTGTAAAACTATTATCAGAAATGGCAGAAAAATACCCTCAAAATACAGATGTTAAGAATTTACTTGCAGTTGGTTATTTAATGATAGGACAGAATAAAGAAGCCAAGAGAGTATTATCTGAGGTATGCATATGCTAGGTTAATTTATTTATAAAGACATGTTTTCTTTCATTTTTTATAAACTTTTTATTTATTAAAAATATCCCTCTTTTTATCCTTTTCTTTTTCCCCTTGTAAAAGGTCCTGAAAGTGAAACCTGATTCCGGTTTTGCGAAAGTTCATCTTGGTTTCATTTTGAAAACAGATGACTCCAAGTATACAGAAGCTGCACAACTGTTGAACGAAGGTATTGCTACTCGAGAAGAAGGAGTTATTGATGGCAGATTTTTCTTCCACCTGGGAGATGCTTTGTATAGAATTGGAAAACAGGATGAGGTGCTTTCTCTATCTATTCATGTTATATTTATAGTATATAGTCATAATAATAGATTCTTCTAATGTAAAGCCATCATAATACAATTTTTTATGTTTCTAGAACCTTTTCCCAATGAATATATATATATTAATGGTACTTAAAAATACTTTAAAATTAATGTAAATAATATACATACATGTGTCAGAAGATTAGAACGTTAACTTATAGTCCTGATTTGTCTGTGAATGCCATGATTTTAGAAGGAAAATAAGTCATGATTTTGTTTTACTCTTTTAGCTGAAAATTTTCTTTTTTTTTATTTGTATGTGTGGGACTGATTTAATTTTCTTATATTTATGAGTATTATTTGAAAGTGTTATATTTTATATGATGATTAATTTATTTTTATAATATGCTTAATATTGGGTGGACGTCAGATAATTAAAATCATGAAAAAAAGAACAGATTTTATGTTATAACTAAGCAAATTACTGTTAATGATTTCAAAACATGTTATATTTTTTAAATCAAACAGGTAAATGCAGTATTTTTTTATAGCATCAAGTTGTCACTTTTCTAAGCTTATGCTAATAACAATCATAATATTTTTTGTAAGATATAGTTTAAATTCTGTTAATAAAATACTCTTAGGAAAGTTTGTTCAATTCTTCTACAAACAAATTTAGCTCAACTATTTGCGAGTGTCTACAATATGGCATTTGCTCTAATAATTCTTCAGAAAAAGCTAAACTAAATAAAACGGTTTCTGTTTTATTTTTCCTATTAAATTTAGTATGTAAAATATTTCCCTTGCAACATAGAAACCTTTGTATATTAGATTTAAAAAAAAAAAAAGAATTTTTATATTTCTTTGCATATTTTGTATCAACAAATATAGGTGCTACCATTTAATTTTAATTTTAAATGCCTTTTGTCCTTTTTTTCTCAAGCACACATGGGAGTTTTATAATATTTTTGTATCTTTCTTTTTATATCTTTAATATGTGTGTACCAAATCAGAATTTGAATACTTTATACTGTATGAATATCTTTTTTTGTTTCACTTCAACATTGACAATATGCAGTATTGTAATTTTTTGACTACTACTTTTTTCAACTTAAGTCTTGTCTCAATTTTAGTTATAAATTATCCAGCTATCAGACAAAACAAATTAATGCAATTTAGTTTTTTAGTTTTTAATTAATAGTTAGTCATTGTGCATTACAAACTAATGATTATCATAAATGAAATTTTCTTATAGTGAAAGAATGTTTACAAATATATTTGTTACAGTCAGTGTGATTAATCAGTTATCATTGACAATAACTGTGTCAATGACAAAAAGTATTTATTAATGACAAATTAATCACATAAGCCATAACACACATTCAGACTCGAGCTCAGATTTCACTGTAACTTTTAAATTGCATGGGCTGTATTTTTTTGCTTAAAATGGGAGTTTAAAAATTCTTTTCAAAAGCTGTATAAATTTAAAATACTTTCTTACACTTTTTCACTCTCTTTGCAAAGGCTTTCTATCTTTCTTAAACGTAAATGGTACACTACACTGTTCTTGCAGAGCTTGGACAAAGACATTGTAACTAAAGATCAAAATTAGACTATTTCCTTGAATTTATGAAGGATGAAAACCGTTAAAGAACACTGCGGTTGTATACATAAAACATTAGCATTGTATTACTTTATTATTATTATTTTTTCCTTTTAAATATAACACATTTATATTTTGAATTTTTTGTTTGAAAATTTTTAACTAAGCAATCAATCTTTACTGACTTGTAATATTCTTTATATGGACATATTAATAGCATACCTACTTATTTAATGCAGTGTTTTTTCCCTCCACTTATATTTGAATTTTAGTATTAATTTTGTTTTTTTGTAATTTTTAATAGGCCATGAAAGTGTATAAAGATGGTGTTCAAGAAGGCTTGTTTTTATCCGAGTATCAAAGATCATTATATAACGTAAATGGTCTGACTGGCAAACCTTGGTGGGATCCAATGAAGACAACATATGGTCCATATTTCAAAGTAAATTATCATACTTGCTTTACATAACATGTATTTAGAATGTAGAATTCTAAGTTTCCTGATAATATTTAGGCTGTTATTGGATGAGAGGGGGGAAAATACATCTATTCCCATGCAAATATTGCATAATTATGAATCTTAATATTTTAAAAAAAATGAAGCACTAAAAATAAAAGAAAACCAATGGAAATTCAGGCAGTGAATGATGACATAATTTATTGAAATCGATGAATTATGAGATGAATATTTTTAAACAAACTGTGAATCAATTCAGTAATCAACATCAAAGTTTATTAATTGGCTCAGATAGTTGATGATGATCCAAATAGATCCTCACATGCATATATCTACTGGACTTTTACTTGAATAATGTTACTTTAATTTAAATTGGCTATATGAATCATTGGGTGATTTAAAATGTAAGCAAATCTAATGTAATAAATGTAAGCATTTGAGTACTTCCTTAGATATATAACATTGCATAGTCTAATGTTCTCTCTCTCTCTTTTTCCTTTAAGTATTTTTCATTTTTTATATTACTTTGCTTTATTGCTTACTTTTTTATCTATTTGCTTAAGATATAAAATAATTATTAAAATACTATGAATTTTTATTATGATTCAATGTTTTAAATTTATTTTTTGTTATTATTTATATTTATTCTTTTTTAGATTTTAGAAAAAAATTGGATGACTATACGAGATGAAGCTTTGTCACTTACCAATGAAAAAAATTCTGGTTTCTTACCTGAAACCGAAGGATTACAAGATACAGGGGATTGGAAACAATTTGAATTATTTGCCAGAGGTATGGAACAAATCCTAGTATTTTTAAGTATTTCTAGTATTTTTAAAAAAGCTTTTGTTCTCATATTTTCTTAGTTGCTACGAAAACATTTTAAAATAAAATATTTAAAAAAATGAAAAATTGTTAGTTTTAAATATGTCACTTTTAATTTTATTAAAATCGATTTCCTTTTTTTTATTGATGGCATTTTATATTTAATTTGGTAAATATAGTATTTAATAGTTACCTAAAAAAGGTTAGAAATTGTTTGTTTCGAGTTATAATAAGCAGAATACTTGATTTAATATTAAAATGCATGTCTGGAATTTTTATAGGACGGAAAGTTGAAAAAAATTGCTTGAAAGCTCCCAAGACCTGTTCACTTATATCACAGTTTCCAGATGCAGTTAACTGTAAGAGAGGACAAGTTAGTATTAAATTTTGTGTATTTGTTTGTTTATTTTCTAGATAAATTAAAGTTACATATTTTTAAAATTTTAATCATTCTGAAATTTATGATTGTGAAATTGATTTGATTAAAAAATACTTTTAGTTTTTTATTATTTTGTTAACTTAGTAATTGTCATATTTTGCAAAATTTGGGGTAGTTTTATTTCTTATGATTGTGTTGCTGTTGCTCAGCTTTTAAAATAATAAGTAATAATTTAATCATAAGTAAGTAAAATAATCATAAATGAATTCCACTATTTTATTTCAATTAAATTTCCAAAAGAAAAATAAAATTAGCATTGAAAATAATACCAGTATACCTGGCATGGGAGTTATAAATAAAAAAAATTTATAGTTTATCTTTATACATTAAAATTTCAATTTTGTATATTCCTATTACATTTTTAAAGTCATCTTTATTTCCAGACATTCTTGTAAAAGTAATTTTTTTAGTTGAGAGGTGATTTATATTTTTTTATAATGTAATTGAGCTAATATGGCATTCATAGCTCATATACTACACTATCTGGTCAAAAGTATCTGGACACCCAATGGTATGAACTTAGAGCATACTGAGGCACATATTAATATGATGTTGGTCCTCCTTTGCATCGATGACAGCCTGCACACATCTGGGAAGACTTTCCACCAGTTTTTGATAGGTGACTGTAGGAATTGACTTCCAGGCATTCATCAGAGCTGAAGTGAGGATGGTTGATTAGACTGGCTATGAAATCTGCACTCTAATTCGTCCCAAAGGTGTTCTATGGGATTTAGATCGGGAGTCTGAGAAGGCTAGTCCAGTTTTTGAATACTCATTTCAGCAAACCATGTCTGCAAGTCTTGATATGTGAATGGAGCAGTTATCCTGCTGGAAGAGAAATGGGCCTTCCCCAAAATATTGCCATAGAGTTGGGAGTGCAGCATTGTCCAGAATGTCCACATACATCACAGAGTTCATGTTTCCAACCACAGGAACTAACGGACTCGGGCCAAATCATGGGAAACACCCCCACACCATTATGCTTCCATCAAACTTAACAGTTGGCACAATGCAGTCACTAAAGAAACATTCGCTGGGCATCCGTCAGACCCAGACGTGTCCATCTGACTGCCAGACTGTAAAGCAAGATTCATCACTCCAAAGGACAGTTTTTCGCATATCCAATGACAGTGAGCTCTGCACCATTGCAATCGATGCTTCGCATTTTGTGGAGTGATGTTCGGCTTGTGTGTGTCTGCACAACCATGGAATCCCAAGTTTTTTTACTTGCAATGAATAGTCCTGTGCTAACGCCTGATGAGCTTTGGAACTCATAAGAAATTTCTATCAATGACGACTTGCGATTTGGTTTCACTACCCTTTTCAGAGTTCTGTGGATGCATTCACTAAGTTTTTTTGGCCTACCAGATAGTTTTTCTGCAGTTTCACTGCTTCGACATTTCCACTTCACAATTACATCATTCTCAGTGGATTTAGGCTTCTGTAGAATATCTGCAATCTCACGAACTGATTTCCCACAAAGGTGGCATCCCGCTATATATTGCCACGATCAAACTCACTAAGCTCCTTTGACTTACTTATTGCCTCACAAATGCATAAATACAACCTGACAAACCACTATTAATGCTTTTATAGCTTTCGATTACACATCAAATTGCATCACCCGCCAGAACAACTTTTTTTAAGGGGTGTCCAGATAATGTATTTTAACTATGTAAAATTAACAATTTTTATAAAATAATTTCCTGTATATTCATTCATTTTTATTTGTGGGTGATATTTTCTTTATTTTATTAAACAATATGCTGTAATTATGAAATATAAAATCATAATTTTATATATTTTGTTGTTGAGATATTATTTAATTTAATAAGTGATCATAGTTGCAGTACACAAAGGTTTAATGCTTATTCATAATTTAACATTTTTGAGATAAATAATTTAATATTTTTGTAATAAATATATCTGATTAAACATGAATGGATTAAAGATTGTGTTTGTATTGATTTCTTCTAAATATCTAATGGATTCTTTTAAAATGTATAGATTTCCAATTTTAGAGCTTTGAAATTTAAAAAATAAATAAATATTTATTATGATTAAGCTTTTAAATTTTAAATAATTCTTTTAGGTGAAATTTTCTATCATGCAGCCACAAACTCATGTTTGGGCACACACTGGTCCAACTAATTGCCGCTTAAGAGCTCATTTAGGTCTTGTGATACCAGAAGGAACTAGTATCAGAGTTGCAACTGAGACAAGGTAATCTACTTTAATTGATTCATTTAATATTTTTAAAAATTTGAATAGCATACTTAAATAAAAATTATGATTCCTTTTCAAAGCTCAATTTAATAATTAATTCAAATGTTTGTTTGCTTTTTTCTCTAATCACTAATCAGTGTTAACAGATTAAAACATTGCAAGATTATATATATTCAAGAAATTATATTAGCAGGATAATGAAAGGACAAAATCTTTTCTTAAATGTGTTTATATCTTATGGTTTCCGTATATTTGTGTTTTGCTGAGATTTTTTAAAAGGTTTTGTTGAATTTCACATAATGCAGAATTGCTTCAAAATGCTGTAGTGAAATAGCAGTATAAGAGCAATACTAAAATCTAAAATAATATGCTTGTGAATTGTGATAAAACATTTTTTTTTAACCATTGGCTAGAAATTATCTTCTTTCACACTTTGCTCAATTTAATGTAAAAAAGATACTCTGGAATTTCACAAAATCTTTTAAGTATTTGTATAAAAAAATACAATCAATATATTTAGCAGTAAATGCTGGTTTACTCCATAAAGAGGAATAGATTTAAAATATTTAATTGTAACAAATGATAACAAAGATGCATTGCTAGATAAAAGAAAGTTCAAAGTTTTATTTTATGCAGTTAAATAATCCTGCTAAAATTGGGGTTTCCCCTCCCCCAATGGTGACATCTTAGGAAAAATTGTAGCAGTTTTCAGGGTGCAAAGAGTGAATCCAGTACTGCAATGCAACATGCATTTTGTTGTAATTTCAAGAAAGAGCAACAGGCGGATCAAAATAATGGAAACACCTGTGAATAAAAGTGACATTTTTGAATGTGCTTCATAAGCATTAAAATGCAATAATAAGCCACCAATTTTTTTTTATAAATAACAAATTATATATTCTGGTAGTATGTGTTAGCTTTATTAAAATTCTGTAATTCTTAGATTTTTTTTAAAGCATAACATGTTGGACCTCTCAGATTTTCAAAGAGGCTAAATTATAGGAGCTTGTCTAGCTGGTGAAGTATGACTGAAATATTCCAACTTTTAGGCGTTTCTTGAGGTACAGTGTCTAAAGTCATAACAGCATGTACACAGCATTGCAAGACAAGCTCAGCAAAGCAAAATAGTGGGTGGAAAGGGAAGAGAAGGAGAACAATGGGTATTGAAGCTAATTGTAATGCCTAAAAAGCAAACAACTGCTGCAAAAGTGACAGCAGAGCTCAATATCTATCTGCATGTCAGTGATTATAGTTAGAAGGCACCTTCATAAACAGAGCATTTATGGCAGAGCAGCAATTCCCAAGCCACTTGTTGCAAATTTTAATGGTAAGCATTGTCTACAATGGTGTCACACTCACAAAACCTGGTCGTTTGATAAGTGGAAGGAAGTAGTATGGTCTGATGATTCGTGCTTCACACTTTTTCCCTACAACAGGATGAGTGCATGTTTGGAGGACACCTGCACAAGTGTAAGATCGTCATTGTCTCCTTCCAGCTGTCAAATATGTATGTATCTCTCATGATATGGTCAGCCATGTTGTGGTTTTCTGCTGGACCAATCAAAACCCTGAAAGGAAAGATCATTGGGGAGAATTGTAGAGAAAATTTAGCTAACCAGGTTCATCCTATGATGCAAACTTTCTTTCTTGCAAGAGATGTAATTTTCCAGGATGATAATGCACCTATCCATGCAGCGAGACTTGCCCAATCATGGTTTGATGAACACGAGGATGAAGTTAAACATCTGACTTGGTTTGCTCAGTCACCCAACCTCAGTATAATTGAACCATTATAGTCTATTTTAGAGCGTTCAATACAGAATCGATATATATCCCCCACTGCATCTCTTTCAGAAATTTCACTATATCTCCAGAAGAATGGTATAATATTCCTCTAAACACTATTCAACAATTATATGAATCTATCTACTAGGCGAATCCAAGCTATATTACATACCAAAAGCAGTCCTATACCATACTTATAAAGGATTCTTAATAAATCTAAGGTATTTTCATTATTTTGATAACCATCTGTACCTTATCATAAACAGATTTACAGTTAGTACTAGAAATTTATGGAAAATAATTTATAAATAAAGGAAAAAGTGTTGGTTATCTTTGCATGTTAGTTGGAAATGTTGAGTATATCTGAACTGCTTTTGAGCATAACCCTATCTGTAGTGATGTAAGTATAAACGATCTACATCTGTTATTTTTCAAGACCTGAGAAATTGAGTTGTTATAACAATGACTTCATTAACCAGGGACCAATTTTTTCAAAGTGGCAAAAAATTGACTTCTAATTTTGAATATTTATCACATAACTAATGGAGTTCATGTTAACTGTATAAAATAAAACTTTTTTTTTTCTTTCTGTTCATTTATGTATCACATGCATCTATCTATTGTTCTTCATTAGAAATAAATGTTTTAAATCTGCTTATTTATTTTGAATAACTTCATATTTATCAATAAAAAGAAAATTATAATCTACTAAAAAAGAAAATGCATGCTAATGAATTATATCTAATAAGACTCATTAGAAATTATTATCCTAAATTTAATCATTTGTCAAGAAAATGGCATTTATTAAAAAACTGACAATGATAATCAACAGCACTCAGTCTGTTTATTAATTATATTTAAATAAAGTTATGTTTAATTAAAAATAACAGAAAAATAAATATTAATTTTGCAAAGTTCTTTGTCAGTACTTGTTTATTAGCTATCTTTGGTGATCTATGGATTCACTTAAAATATTAACTGTGTTTGTTTTCAAATAATTTTTAAATATTTCTTGATATTCCTATTTTTTTCAGCTTCAAATTAGTATAGAAATTTAAGTAACATTATTTAAGCTATATTATGTCTTTTCTGTTCTTTGAACTTTCTTAATGGAATCAAATGAAATGTCCAATTCGTGTGGAAATTCTGTCTAATATTTAGCATCTAATTGTACCTTGTTTTCTGCGATGCCATGGTTCCATTTTTTAAAATTTCACGTGCAAGGTTATGTTAATAGTCTTTTCTGTCCATTATGTATATTAAACCATTTTAATAGAGTCAAATCCCATGTGATCATACTGCTATTAAAAATGCCACTGTTTAGATAATTTAGCTTCTAGCTTTTATGGTAATGTAGTTTCCCTTTCTTATTCCATATGTAAATTACAGAGTTATTAAACAGAATCTAATTTAGTTTTCATCAATAAAATAAAAATCTTACAAAATATTTGATTGGATAATGAAAATGGTTTTAATTTCAGTTCAGTAATAAAGTATATTATTCAAATTATGCAAAAAAAAAAAAAAAAAAAGTATTTTTAGAAAATTACCAAAATTTAGACGACATTTAAATGGTTTCATTAAGGAGACAATTTTTTTAAATTTTAAAATGATATAAAAATTAATTTTGTGCAATAATATTTTTGAAAATTTGTAAAGTTTTAAAATTTTTTTGAAAGTTTTATTTTTAACTAGTTGCCTTTAGCAATCATTTAGATTGATAGGATTAATAATTGCTAAAAATTTCAGTCAAATATTTTTTGTAACTATGTCTTAATGACTATAAAAAATATATATAAGCTTTAAATTTTTATAGGCATGTAGCTTATATTATTTTAAAAGCCTTTCTCTGTTTTTGTTTATTGAGCTGCTGTTTCCCTAATTTTTTATCTTTATACATATAACTATATCATAAAGAGGAAATATATTAAAAATCAAAGGATTTTTTAAAAAAAATGCTTAATATTAAAATTTACTCAACATAAAAAAAAGTAAGCTTAATCTTCATATAAACAATAATAAGGGAAAAATACAGGATGAAATGTTGTTATTGTTATTAGTAGCAATTAGTAGTAGATGAAATATTAGTAACAACAAATGATTTGAATTTTGCATCAACAATGAATTATATTGTAAAATATTTTTTAAAAATTAACTAAATTGGCATCAATGAAAAAAATATTTTTTCTTTGAATTTCAGAGTGATGTAAAATCATTTATGTGCTGTTATATTTTTGGAAATTATGAAAATTTCATTTAATTAGTTAAGATTCTAATTAAAATTAAAATTTTTTTTTCACCTAGGTGCACATTTCCATCTTCTAAAGTATATCTGTGCCAAATTTGATAGTTCTAAGTCTAATAATTTGTCCTGTAGAGCACCAACATCTTTATTATTAGTAGAACTTAATTAAAATAATTTTTAAAAAGTGAAAGTAAAATTAAAAAATATCATTCCAAGATGCATATTTACATTTTCCAGAGTATATCTGAGTCAAATTAAGTAGTTCTTGGTTTGTTCTGTAAAGTGTCAATATATATATATATATATATATATATATATATATATATAATATAAACTGACCCCACCTACATTCTTTACAATTAGCTGAGATACAATTCCTGATTTTTAAATAATTTTTTATAATTCAAGATATTTCTGTGGATAGTATTATTAAATTATGTAATCATATATGATATTATAATCTCACATATTTTCAAATAACAATGAAACAAATTATTAAGAAAGTTTGTGAGACTAATGAAATCAAATCCCCCATTTGAAAGTACAATACTTGGAGTATTTTTTCAAGTTTTCCCTTGAAGTTTTTATTATTTTTTTATTTTTCCTTCACATAACATGGTTGTGATAAGTTGGCAATTGACCTTCAATTTAGACAACTGCATGTATTTCTTAGAAGAAAATTATGAAACACTAAATGAGTAAATAAAGAAATAATGAATACAGCTTACTTTCTTTCTACTTCTGATTATTGATATATCTTCAGTCATGTTTTATAAAGGAGAGAAATACAGCCAGATCTAGTAACTTGATATCTGTTTTCCTAAATTATAAAATAGACTTGTCTGATATCACACAATTCTTATGTGTCACATCTTCTAAGTTCCCATAACCAGTGTGCTTATATATTGTAAATGTAGTAACTTTATATTCATTGCCACTCTCTATTTTTATTTTTTATTTCTTTCAGAACATGGGAAGAAGGCAAAGTAATCCTGTTTGATGACTCCTTTGAACATGAAGTTTGGCATAATGGAACTGAATCTCGACTAGTCTTAATTGTGGATTTTTGGCATCCAGAGTTGACAGCTTATCAAAAGAAATCCTTAACCCCTATCTGAAAGAGCACTACAGCTCTAATTGTGATATAAAATATACAAGAGCTTTAAAAACTAGATAAATTTTTATTTTATTAGGCAGCTGTGCATTTAAAAGAAGTAAGCTTATAACTCAGTCTAGTAACATCTGTTTTTAAGCAGATTTGTGTTAAATATCCATTATTAAAATATAGAATGAAAGTGAATATTTTATCACAAAAAATTATTAAATTCAAAATTTAATAATCTAATAATAATTTTAAAAATTTGTTCAAAACAAATTTTTAATATTTTTATGTTTTGAAGATATCAATCATTAACTTACTATTTGTTCTTATCTTTATGTAAACGAAAAGATAAAAATTTTGCAGTTTAGATTATATAATTGCAATTCATTTGAACTTGAGTTAGATTGACAGATGTTTGTGATTCCATTTCTTGGAATTGAAGGGGAGGGGCGCTCTAGTAATGTTTACATAAAATTGTAATTTTTATTGATATTTTTTTTTGTTGTTGTTTTGGTGAATTATCTAAATGTAAAATAAAAGATAATTAAAAACAGATAAGTTCATTAATATTTAAAATGTGTTGAATTATAATGAAAACAGAATCAAATTTAATTTAAGTATTGAAAATGTGATATAACTCTGCCATATTTTTCACAAGTTTGATGTAATGATACTTAATTTTTAATATATATATATAATATAATATAATGAAAGCACTTTTCATTTTTGTGCCAATTTAGATGTGTATGAAGAGATTTGAATTTTTTTTAAACACTTAAAAGTATTGTCTCTTTTAACAACATTATGTATTATAAGTTTTAAAAAATATTAACAGCTTTTATAAGTTGAAAAAATTATAATTTCGTTTTCTTATTTTTGTTACTTAAACCAGTTGAAGTAAAGGAAATGCTTGTTTTTAAATGAAAATGCAGCTATTATTCATGTAGTGCAGCTTTTAGAGTTTAAAGTGAATGTGTTAAGTATTTCATTTGTAAATGTCTTTTCATACTAGCTTTATATTTTGTGAAGTGTTTTCATAATAAAGCATATCATTTATTGCAGAAGAATTAAGTGAAATACTAAATTGTTTCCCAAAGTGCTATGCATTGTTATACGAGATGGATATTCCCTGATTGTTATTGATGGATTTTTTAATAAATATTTTTTGTATGAAAGTGTCTTATTTGCTATTCAGTTAACATTTTTATAAAAGCAATTCTTTATTTGTAAAGAAATGTTCCTGCAAATTTGTAATTCTGAAAAATAAATGGGAAAAAAATTTAGATCAATTAGATTTGAGCTTTGATATATCACCATTTACCCTAATTCATGTTTAGAAGAGCCAACATTCAAACTTTTATAGTTTATGCATTACTTTTGTAAATGGACATGTAGTAAAAAGAAATAATAATATAAATAAATTTTCTCTTCATTTGTGTTTGAAGGCTTTTGAGATACTGATACATTAAAAAAAAAAGCTTTTCATACTTATTTTCTCTCCTTGTTTTGAAATTGATTAAAGGCAAAGGCACATAAACCAAGTTTCAATAGTCCAATGAAAGCTATTTAACTGTGTTGGTCAGCGGGGATATATTTGGCTCAAAACTTTTTTTATTTGCTTATAAAAAAACATGACTATATTGAAATATTTGCAAAATATTCCACAACTTTGCGAGAATATTATTTTTAAAGAAAAATTGACCTTTGTTTTAATATATTTTCTATAATTTCTTTCTAATTATATTATGTTGTTCATGTCAATGTGATTCAATACTGTTTCCTTCTAATTACTTTAAAATTTTCTCAGTATATCACTAATTCAACAAGAAATGATAAAAATAAATTATTGTATATTATTTGTTTTATATTAAATCAATTCACCAAGAAATAAGATATGCATATGCACTTTTATGTAGGAAATATGGTGAAAATGGATAGGAATTCAGCTAAAGTCTTTTTGCTCATATCAAAACGATACAATAGATGAAAGATTTGTTCTTTTTGTGAGCAAAGCTCTTTTCAAACAGTATTTGCCAAGAAATACTTTAAATATTGAATTAAAGTACAAACTATATGAGATAGTAAAATTTCATTAATTGTAAAAGCAATAATTAATTAATTGTAATATTAGTAAAAAATTGTGTTAAAAAATATCAATTTACATGAATTGTAAATGATCCAGCATATGAATTTTGAAGGCACACTAGTACATGTGATCCTTTTTTTCATTTCCTATAAACTAGATCAACTTCCAAAATGAAATATAATACAAATTCCTATGGAAACACTAGGATATCAATTTTCTGTCTTGACATCCAGTACCATCTGTCAATAATTAAGAAAAGGCGAAGAAAATTATCTCGGTCCTAACTACTATTCTATAAGAATTGTCTAAAGATACTGAGATAATACAAAATAAAAATGAACATCGACCAAAACAATATCTGTGAATTTTAAATTCTAAATAAGTAGATTAGTGAATTTTAAATATCGTTCTTTGTAGACATAACTAATGAGAGTAGGCTAATAATAATTACCAACTATTTTTATGAATTTATTATATGTCACTGCGTCATTAAAAATAACACTTCGAGAATGGTTAAGCTTTTCCTAACTAATCTTGTACAAAAAAAAAAAAAAAAAAAAAAAAACCCTATAACATACAAATTTACTCAAAGAAATTCTCCAGGATTTTCATGATGCTGATATAACATCCTGTTTACAGTTCGCTGGCATTAGACAGAATAAGACGATAGTTTAACTGGTATTTCCTGTATTGGACTGTTCGACGATTTGTTATCCATAAAGGATGCCAAAGGTGGAAATCTATTCCTTAGTTACACCTGGTCGCCTCAGATTAATTCCACCTATAGAAACGCTGTATCATCGCAATGAAATCAATAATATAGTTGGTTCCTCAGAATCATTGTAGAGAAATAAGTAAATTATATTTTGAATCGATTATTTGACTATATGCTGTTGCAAAAGCACTTTTTAGCGCATAGGCATCTGAAACAGCTATTTTTTTTTTATTTTTTTCTGGAAGAAATCCTAATAAAGCAGGTTGTCACCAGAACTATGACATGAGATCGAAAACCGCATTTTTTTAAAGGTAGTAGCAGAGCTTTTATGGCTCAATTAATCGAATTATCGGTATCGTATAATCCTCAGACAAATGTATTGACTGAATGACTCAATAAAACAAGCCGATATGTTATCGATGTAGTATATCACTGTTAAACAAAGATTTGGACTCCCTTTCCCGATTTGTCACGTCTGTGTATAACACTAGGAGGGCGGAGAAACTGATTTTGCATCATTTTTTTTCTGATTATCTGCTCTTTATGCAATACTTCTCTAATGAGCCAGAAAATGAAACTGATTGTGCCGCCCATTTTATTTGCAGAACAGAGATAGCACGGTAAATTGCTCCTCTTCGCACCATTTACATATAAGAGAAAGATAATTTCAGATATAATCCAAAATAACGATTAGTGATTTATGCACCAAGTGATCTTTTATGGGTGAACGGTTTTTAAACAGTTTGGAAAAGTATGTTTATGTGAAAAACTACTAAAGAAATACTTTAGCGTCTATAAAGTTACGCTGAAACTATCAGTAAGTAACATACAAAATTGAAAACATCGCGGCTATACAGCTAAAAACGAAAGATGTAGTTTACGTGCTACTTATGATCCTTCAAGTCAATTCGAAGAAAGTGAAACTTTCATCCATGTAGCTCAATAAGGTTATGAGTCATCTTTGTCACGGATAGACAGACGTTTTCTGAAAATGGGTTTTTCAAACTCGGGGAGGTCTAACATGGAGATTCAGCAAAATTTCGAGTTCGAATTTTTTGACGATTACAATATACTTCGTATACGGAAAAGTAAAATAGTGTTTGGTAGATAATACAGTTCACGAATTTTAATGAAAAGATAATATTGCTTGGAGAAGGGCTTAATTGAAGAAGAATAAAAACTATTCTGAATTCTGTGGAAATCCTGCAGAAACGGCACAAAATTTCTGGTTTTGACTTCGGATATTTTGTTTGCCGTCACGTTGCTACACAGATTCCTTCGAGGTCATGGCTGTGTTTGCTAAGGTGAAAAGACGTGGTGAGAGCGCAGCTAGTGGCATAATGAAGTACAATTATATATATATTGAATAAAGTAAAATAGCAGTGTTTGGTAGATAATATAGTTCACGCATTTTAATAAAAGGTAATATTGCTTGGAGAAGGGCTTAGTTGAAGAAGTCTATAATATTATTAAAAGAAATATATAAAACAGCAATATATTCTTTGATATGGAATCGCTTGAAGTATAAAGGGAATGGGCCATGATCAGTTGCAAAGTTTATACTTTGCCTGTTTGATGGGGCTAAATTAAGGGAGATTATTCGGTGAATATTTCTCCAGCTAAGCAGTTGTTTCATTCTTCCTGCCATTGTTATAGGATCGATTTATTTAGTATGCTTTTAATGTACCTTCATGGAACTGGATATTTTACGGAGGAACCTGTAGAAATGGTCAGCTTTGCAAAGGAATCTGCAAGAAAAATACATGTGTTTTAATATATCCTAATTGAGTGGTAGTTGAGTAGTGGCTGAAGAGTGAATTATCAAATCGTTTTTATTTCCGTGCTACTGGGCTTGAGGAAGAGTTTTGGCTATAAAGAACCCTATCACAAAATAAATCTATATATCCGCGGAAGCGAAATAAATCCGTACATTCATAAACAGCGGGACGCTGTTTGCCTGTTTATCTAGGGTAGAAATAATGAAATATTAAAAAATAGAAAGAGAAAGAATTAAACTCCTCATCTCGAAAGCGATTAAATACACAGGGATCGAAATTTTAAATAAGAAAACGAGTCAAATGCATAAAAATAAAGGATCAGAAACATTGACAACATTAAATTAAAATTAATCAGAAAATTTCAAAAGCTGCACGTACTTTGATTCATTTGAATATTAAATCTTTATATTCGAAGAGAGAGATTGTGTTATATTTGTATTAATTAAAAAATAACAAAAAAAATTAAATTAAAAAAATTACTAAATAAAAATGTATGCTACGGAGGAAGATTAATCAATTTTCTACTGAAAAAATAAAACAGATTAATTTAGAAAATTTAAAGTAGGAACTGAAACTTCTTTTCCAGAAATTAAAAATTTAATCCTAGACCTCCTTCCCCTCCCCAATAAGTGTATAATATATCTATATATCATATAATATATATATCATGAGTGTATTAAGTTGATATCAAACTGAATGATCGGAATGTTGAAATTGCATTGTATAACGGTTATGGGAAGGACTGTATTTCAAAAGCAAAATTTCAACGAAATTTGTACAATACTATGTACTATTTGTACGACTAAGACATTTCTGAAATATGGAAATCAAGAATTTTATGCATTCTCTTAAATACTCATCCGGAGAGTAAACTGGTTGAGCAGCCAATACAAATTTAGATTTCTTTTTAAAATAAAGGAGGACAGTGTTATAAATTGAATATTGTATTTCAAGAGGATAGAGGCAGGTCTTCAGTTATATATATATATATATATATATTTCTTTCTGAAAAACACTTTTATTTTACAGTGCCTTTTTATAGTATCAGTAGAAGATAAAAGCTTTCTATTTTGTAAAATCTAATACTGTAAGAAAACATTAGTTAAATATTTTCTTTCTAGTATAATTACTCACACTATCATTTTTTGATATATCAGAAATCAAAATATATGTTCAAGATTTAAATGCGCATAGCTGATATCTATTGAAACACAGCTCTCATTGTCTTTGTAACCTTCATCAGATCGATAAAGTGCCACGACTCGAATTGCTGTCTTATTGATTATTGCAAAATTTTAGTTCAATTCTTTAAAAAATTTATTATTTTGCCCAACATTTGTAACGTTATTAAAGTGCTAAGAATTTTTTTTCGTGCAAATTGTAGCTAGCAATGAATTATTATGATTTTATTACGATGATTTAACAAATTAGGAACTTTGCTGATTCTCATTGTAAGAAATCACTGCACTATCGTACAAAAGTAATGAAAATGTGATTGACTATTTCAGTTATCTACGAGCATTGAGTTATATCTATACAGTGGGAAAATATTAAGATAAATTTAAATTGCAATTATACAGTCAATAATAAGTAAAGATTCCAGATAGTAATAAAAAATTTAAAAGCGTTGTTTTGCCTGCTTCATGATAAAGACATATTATGATATTACAATGGCGTAGGGTCAGAGGAAGAGAAAGCTGTATAAATGCCCCATGCTCGAAAAGAATTAGTGCTGCCTTGGCGAGAAAATTAGTACGTATACAGAATATACCAAAAAAGTGGAATAAGAGTTTATTTTCTTAAATATTGGACCTCGACGTATACTACCAATTATAAAGTTTCACGAAATTTCATTTCCAATAGTATGTGAATGCACTTTTAATTATATACTAATAAAAGAGTAATAGTAAAAAATTAATTTTTTTAAAAATATAGTTCTATTGTGTAAAAATGTCAATCAGTAAAATATTTTCCTTACTCTAATCTATGCACATACAAAATCTTTGTCTCTATCTGTAAAATTTGTAAAGATAATAAAGAAACAAATATCTTGATTTAAAAAACTTTATCATACTTCTGATTGGTTATAAAAGTGAAATTGCATTTGTCAAACACTCAAAGTGAACAACATTATGCGTGATATGCAAATCATGTTGACTGAATAATGAAATTGTGGAGGGAGGGGGGGGGGAAGGGAAAGAGCCGCCCAGCTTTATTTTAGCATCGTTCATTATGGTATCATAAAAAGGGTGACATTTTAAAAGGTTTAGTATTTTTCGACTAAAAATTTATTAAGGGTCCATCCAGATATTGAAATAAGAGCAAACTTCAAAATTCCCAATTTGATGAGAAGACTGAGTTTTTTCAGCGAATTTTAACACTACATTAAAAGTTATTTTCGAAACCAGGTACATTAACTAAGGTCAATTTGTTTCGAAATTATGGTTTAATTATGATTTAAAATTTTGTCTTTCTAATGTTAAAATTAAATTTTGAACTTTTATTCATATCTTAAAAATTAATATAGTTATTGAACAAAACTCTTTTTCTTATGAAAATATAATATTCTACATATATTGAAAAAGTAATTTTCAATATGTGAAAAAAATTACAGTTAAATTAGAGTTTAAACATTTTTAAATTGCAACATAATTCTGTCATAAATCGAAGGACAAGACCATTTTATGCGAACATCCAAAATTTCAGCTCGTTCCTGCGAGTAGTTTTTCCGTTACATTATTCTGTTTCTGTATTACTTCTGTAATGACGCTATTAGGGGCTCATTCGTAAATTTCAAAATATCGACAGCTTTTTATATAGCACTGAAATGCTGCTGATTAGCTGATTATACATTCCTTTAAACAAATATTGTTTCCTGTATTGTTATAATACAAAAATATATTTAAAAAATTCGTCAGTGACAAAGATTATGACAACAAAGTGAAAACAAAATTCGATTGCCATATTACACTGAAGAGCCAGAAAAACTGGTATAGCAGGTCGTTTGCAAATAACGGTGGTGTTCAACCAATCAGCATAACTCTATGCGGTCGACAGTGCGTATATAAGACAACAGGTGTCTGAGGATGCTATTACATCGATTCTTGCTGTTACAATAGCAGGTTATCAAGATTTAAGTGATTTTCAACGAAGACTAAACGTCGGCGTACGAGAGATGGGGCACAGCATTTCCGAAATAACGATGAAATTTGGATTTTCGTGCAAGACCATTTCAAGGGTGTACCGCGAATATCAGGTTTCCAGTAAAACTTCAAATCTCCGACGGCTTTTCTTCCGGAAAAAAACTTTGACAGATCATCGACAGCTGAAAAGAATCGTTACACGAAATAGACGTTCCACACTTCCTTAAATTGCTGTGGATTTGAATGCAGAACCACCAACAAATGTCAACGTATGCACTGTGCAACTTACCCTAATTGACATGAGCTTTCAAAGAGTCAGACCATCTCGTGTACCATTGTTGAGACAGAGGCATACAGCTCTGCGCCTTGCCTGAGCTCTCCTACACCTTCAATGGGCTCTTAATGATTGGAAAAACGTTGTCTGGTCTGAGGAGTCACGTTTCCAATTGTATCAGGCGAATGGCCGTGTATGGGTGTGGAAAAAACCCCATGAATCCATGGATATTTCATGCTTGCAAGGAAATGATCAAACAAGTGGAACCTCTGTGATGGTATGAGGCGCGTGCAGTTGGCATGAAATGGGACCATTGATACGTCTAAACTCGACCATGACAGGTTAGTGGTACGTTAAGATCCTTTCTGACCACCTGCATTTATTCATGTCCTGTGTGCATTCCGATGGACGTGGACAATTCTAACAGGATAATGCGCCACCTGACAGGTCTACAGAAGCTACCACGTGGCTTGAGGAGCATTTTTTAAATTTCGTTTCCTCTCTTGGCCATCTAATTTTCCTGACATGAACATTATCGAGCATATCTGGGATATCTTACAACATGCTATCCTTAGGAGATCTCCACCATTTCGCACTCCCATGGCTTTGTGGACTGTCCTGCAGAAATCATGGTGTGAACTATCTACAGAATATCTTCACAAATTAGTTGAATCCGTGCCACGACATGTTCTGGCACTTCTGCGTGCTCGTGGGGACTCTAAGCGATATTCGATTGGTTTACCAATTTTTCTGGCACTTCAGTGCATTTTATCAGTACTCTCTACTTTTAAATGTGGATGAAAGTTTTTGTCCTTATAATAAGCTAGAATTTTTACTCGTCATCTCATATAACAGAATGCAGAATACAACAAATTCCAGAAAAATATAAATTTTATTTTTCAATTACTTTGTAGAATTTAACTATTTAATTTTACAAACGTTCCGACAAATTATTTCTCTTATTAATTTATGGAACTTATTAAACTCTATATTTTCTAACAAGAAAAAGGCTATTTGTTTGTTTCAATTTACTGATGTTTGTTTAAAAGCACAATATTTCTTACACAAGACTCAAATTTCACAAGGTTAATTTTCCTTAATTACAATTATTATAAATTAAATATTAATTATAATTAATCATTAAATTATAATTAATTGTAACTAATAACAAATAATAAGATTGTAATTATATTTAAATAATAAAAAGTATATCGTCTTCTAAAAAGTAAACATTTCCCAATACATAATTCAAACTTAAAATAGAGCTGAACTGCCAGTAAATAATAATAAAAAGTTTTAAGAGTTTTTGCACAATGCAAAGATGAAGAAATTTTCCGTGTGATTGTTATAAGCATGATTGACAGCTTTATATCTTTTATGTTAATACTATATTTTCCTTTTTCAAAAATTATTGTATCTTTTTCTCGAGATATCGCATGCTTTCCACAGATTTAATATCGATGTTGAAATGTAAATGAAATGAACAATTAAAGCGTATAGAGATTAAAATTTTAGCCATGTCCCGTTGCGTCGGTTTAGACAACGAGGAAAATATTTCGGGTAAGATAATCTTTTCATAAACGTAGATAACTATTTCTTTGTATAATGTTTTGAGAAACATAAAAGTGAAATTTATTTATTTATATACAGAAATGCTGTTTTTAACATTTTTATTTAACTCATTTGTTTAATGTTTGTAAGGATGGGAAGTATCAGTTGAAATATATGTTAGTGTTGAAATTTTGAAAGTTTCAACATTTGAGTGTTTTTGATTATAGTGTACTATTTTAACATTCAAGATTTTATAATATCCATAATGAAATTTGTTAAAATGAGTTGTATTGTTTGTAATGTTCATTATTTGTATGTTCTTGATTACAGTGCGTTGATTTACCATTTCTAGATTCCATAATATTTATAATAGGGAATTATAAATTAAAAAGTAAGAAGTAGAATATTAAAATAAAAAAATTATACTTTTTACTACATAAATACCTTCTAAAACCTTTGGTTGAATCCAAGTTTAGTGCCCCGAGTTTGTCGCCAATATGGTAAACCAAACAAGTAGTAACCCAAATAGTTCTCCTAATAACCTTAATATTGTTTTGTTAACAAATTTTGCACTTGTTGAGTTGCACATCTACTACAACAGTTTTGTCAGAAATAAAAAAATTAAAAATAACTAGCAAATAAACATCCCTTGAAGAATTTAATTAAATTATGTTTTATAATTGAAAGTATTATTGCGGTTAATAAAATATTCTAAAGTTATTTTTAAAGACAAATATGAATAAATAATATTATCCTTTTGCAGTTCTTACTGAATTAATTCATTCTAATTAAAATCGTCTGTTCACGATTTTTTTCAGAAAATAAAATTAAAAAATAAAATATCTGTTTGAGCTTTTGGAAATCGCTTGTCTTTATTTCACAGCTTGTCATTTTAATACGATCTTGCCATTCTAAAGGAATTCTTTGCGATTTGTTGCTCTTTTCGTGAATTTCCCGTGGTAATTCAATAAGTCTGTGACTGCTCACGAATCTGATATCTGATGATTGGGATAATCATAAATAATATAATCCCAAATATTATCGGGGATATTGTATAGCAGAATTCGATGTTTATATTTCGAAGTATATATGGCGCCGACAGAATGACGTTTGCATCAACGAAAAGTTCCGCTGTTTTTAGAAATCTCTAAAACGTTCCCTGTTTAGTTAAAGAATTAGTTGATTCGAGTAAGTGTATTTATTCCTTAAAATTTCTTAAGAAAATTATCAGTCTCTAGTGGCAAAGCTACTAAAAACAAACGCTGTTTTTTTTTGTTTTTTTTTCCGTGCTATTTTTATTATCCCCAGCATCTTTAAATTCAACGATGCAACGAAGTTATTTGTTTCCCACTCCCTTTGCCAGCAAAACTATAGGACACTTTTTTTAAATTAAAAAATTCTACCCCGTTCCTTCCTCAGATCCGAAGGCAGCGCGTGTATGATTTATCCCATTTCTTTTAAATTATAAGGGAAAAAAAAAGAAAAAAAAAAATAGAATTCCTTATGTTAATGTGCTATTGAAGCTACTCGATTCCCACTACTAGCGAAGCCGTAAGATGTATTTTTTTACTGAGACATCGCGTGCTTTTTTTTTTTTTATTATCTAAAGCACAGCTCGGCGCAGCCATTTTGCAAAAATTTATTTATTTCAGAGTTCAAAGCAGATTCAGCATTTGCGACCCATAAACGCTAAAAAGTCTTCTTAGATAAAATAATCATGATTAATAAATCTCATAATTTTAGTAAAAAAAGGCGAGTAAATATAAGTGTTTCACATTATTGTTTATTTTATCAGCTATCTTGAGTGGTGACTTGACACTGTTGGCATCCTTGATGAAGCAAGGGACACATTAAATTAGGACATAATCAAACCTTTTCCCCTTTTTTATTAAATTTATTCTAAACATTGACATTTCTGTTATACTTAAGATTACTTCATGGTCATCAAAATGGAATTATTTTGGAATGATTTCTAGAAAAATGTAATTGTGGCAAATTTTTATTGCAATCCTTAAACCCGTTTGCTATCTTTTCTAGTAGCCATACAAAATGGTGGCAAGCTTTGGGTGATTGACACGATTCTGATATGCTTGGTGAAAAACAGAGAATTAATCTTAAGTCTTACCGTTATATCTAAGAGTAGGAACAAGTCAATATCTTTTTGTTAGCATTTTGTTTGACAACAAGAAAGGGCGCCAATAAGATAAATAAAATCTGAAATGATGAGAAATATGAAAGCAGTAACGGCAAACAAATCGCCGAGGAAATAAACTGACTAAATAAGTTGAGATGATGACCGTATAATATCAATCAGTCGTTGATTTAATTATATCTAGATTACATGCATAATAGTAATCAAAGCATTATTATATACATTTGATGTTTACATCATTATTTCATCAGATGGAAAAGGACAGTATCTTTATGCCTAAAGAAATATTAATTGGAACCAAAGACGCGGGAAAAAGAAGTTAAAATTAAAATATTCCATTTAGTTATGATTGTCTTATACAATTGAAAGAAAAATGTAATCATATATGTTTGATTGAATTTGAAATGAACAACATTTTTGCGAATTGTTCTTTTTTTTGTGCGCGCGCGCGCACACACACACACACACACACACACACACACACATATATATTTAAAAGACCATGTTCATTTGTGTGTTTCCTCTATAAACTAAAAAAAAACTACTGGGCAGATTTTATTCAAATTTTACATGCAGATGTATGAAGCATACAAATGTGTCCGGGAAAGTTTCGTTGCAATTAACCAAATGGTTATTTTTTATTAATAAAAACTATTTTTCGCGCTTTGGAGATCGCACCTCTGCCTCGAATCTTTTTATTTCTTTTCCTACGCCAATAGACAAAAGTTGTCAATTCTTTTCTTATGTCAATGAGATAAGGCCTTTAATAGTGTAAAAAATTATAGAATTAATAAAAAATAGCATTAAACCATTTTTTTAGCCTATAGAATTATAGAAATCCTCCACCACCACACATAAACATGTCAGTGATTTAAGCTTAAAAAGTATTTTCACCGATCGTTTCAAAAGAAAGCATTTATTTTTTAGTAATTTATGCACTGAAAACTAAGCATTATTAATTAATCAATCTTTCAGATTTATTCTAATATACTTCTGAATTAAATTTTAAAAAAGAACTAAGAAAGCTAAAAACTTTTAATCTAAGTTTTATGGTTTCTAAAAGCGTGTAAAATTAAAATAGAATGTAAAAATGTGTTATTTACATTCTGAATTCGGGAATATTAAATTTTGTAAAGTTTCATGATGTTCAGTCATTTAATGTCTTGAAAGTTTCTAAATGTTAAATACTAATTATGATAATTTTGTAGTCATATCTCTTTTCGTTAAAAAGTTATTTTTGGATTATTTTTTAATTTGGTGAAATATTAATTATAATTTCTGATTTCTTTTTATTTCATTGATTTGATATCGTGGAGTTAATTTGAATGATCAGGAATTGAAGTTGATATTCTCATCTTAATAAAAAGTTCAAAGATTATGTATATTAAAAATATTTACACATTCTGTAGTATTGACCCTGGGCAAAATGGGATATATCAGTTAGTCAGTCAATAAACCAACAATAAAGGCTGATTCCAAATTCAGATTTAGGGAACTCAGAAGCGATCTATAAGTAATAAATTTATAATCATAAGCATATATCATAAGTAAGTAATCACAAATATGTATATAATCATAAGTTTTATAGTCGAGAACTATAGGGATACAAAGTTAAGTTTAGCTGATAAAGAAAATCTTTCAAAAGCGTGTAAGGCCATGCGGCATATTTAGTATACATTATTTCATTTCAGTTAAGATTATGATTTTATCGCCTAGTGCGCGGAATGTTCGTCAACTGTTAATATGCGTGAGATGTATTGAATTTTTGCTTTTTAGGGCTGCAGTTTAACATTTTTTACTTTTCCTTTAACTGATCCCGAGGCAAAAACCTCCAGATCTTAGCTATAATTCGTCGCATTTTCACGATATTTCTCTAAAAATATGATAAAACATATATATATATATATATATATATATTGCAGATATGAATAGAGTAACGCTAACAATGGTCAAGTGGTCAGTTGGCGGGAAAGTACCAAAATTTCCGGATTGCCATATTTTCCGTAGCTATTGTTAGGGGGGGGGGGAATCAAATTACGAAATCGTACCGAGATTTTAAATCAACTGTTTCCGTAATAGACTATTAAAGTTATAATCAATGATGATTAAAAAAAGAAAAACTAAAGTATTTACTATATACTAATACTTGCTATATACTAATATATACTATATACTTGCCATTGGGGAACATAGTCAAAGCGAAAGTTACATAGTTACAAAAGAACGTAATAGTATCTGATTGTTTGCATTGTTTTAGGGCGCTGAGTCGTTCGCAGGTTGTTAATATGGAAGCACCAAAGTCATATTAATTATCAATACTCTTTATTAAACAGTCCGGATAAGCTCAAAATATTTTGAAAAAAATTAATACATTTAAATATAATTAATTTAAGCAACAAATTTATGTAATAAAACTTTGTATGTAAATAAAAATTATTCAAATTCACAGTTGTTTCCTTTTTTATAAAAATAAGAAGTTTAAAAACATATATATTACGTCATTTACTAGAGAATGCGACAGCAAGTAATTTTCCAAGTACAAGAGCCAATCAACAACCGCATCTAGAAAAGAGAGTCCGAAGATTGGGTAATTTATTTTTTTGGCAACCCTTTGTAATTGTCTAAAATCGTATAATATAGTGAAATTAAAGTTCAGTCAGTTTTGGTCGCAGAAAAATTGAATTTTTTTTTTTTGTTTAAAATGTTAACATATCAGAAATATTTAACTAAATATAATTAACAAGATTGTGTAAAAATTCAAATTTCGAAATTTTTTTTCCTGTAGTAAATTTATTGACTCAAGCAACATAAAATATAACTCTTTTCGTAATTTAAAGCATTTTTCGAAATGGTAATATGTATCTATCTTTAACGGTTTAGAAATTAACTATTGGGCCATAAGTGGATATTAAGCATATAAAATCTCAACCCGCCGTCCATTTTGTAATCTCCAATAATTATAAGTAGTTCATTTTAAGAATCATCATTAAGTACTTCTATTAGAATTTTACTGAAATTAATGATTTAGATAAAACATTTTATATCACTTCTAAATCTATTTTTCATTTAATAAAACTATCATTGTCTTTTTTTAATGCTTTTCCAGAATCAGCCCAGAAACACAATTCTAAACGAGTTACCATTTTGAAGGAGATTAGTCTTTCCAGCGCTAAAAAACGCAAACGGTACTTACTTGCTATTTTCTATTATGCCTTTTACAAAATAAGAATCAGCTATTAAATATTCCGAAAAATTTTTACGTAGCCTGTCAGTAAATACATCTCTGTAGCATAATTTGACGAGTTTAATTTAAAGATAACTAGGGAAATTAATCCATTATTTTGATGATATGTAACATTATCTTGATTTTTTTGTTAAAAAATTATATAAATTGAATGACGAACAGATTACTTTTTACAAGATTGAGTATCCCATTAAAAATAGTTTAACATTTAACAAAATCCTTCTATATATAACAGAAAGTTCGTTTGTTTAATTGCGTGAACTTCCTACAATCCCACATTCTTTGACAGAATCAAACAAAAATCGGTACAATGGTTCCTTATCACCTAGAAGAGCTAGTTTGCGATAAAAAAAAGTTGCTATACCTTTTTAAGGAGGTGAAATGTGGGTGAATGATTTTACGTTTTCCATCCATAACTACGGAGCATACAATTGAATAAAATTTACTTTTTAAACTATATTAAACTTTAAACAATTAGCTGTCTAGTGACATAGATTTCATTTCTGTACAAACTGTTTCTCTATTTTTAATTAATTTTTCAAAATTAATTTAAACGCAATCTATAATAATTATTTTTCCATTGAAACATCAAGCTTACTTTACTATTTTATTGCATTTTATCACTCGTGCGCTTGTGTCAATGTTAAAGCTATTTTTTTTTTTTTCATTCTTGAATTTTCACTTTTGCTTTTATTTTTTAGTATCTATTAATACACGTATGCAGATATTTAAATATTACCTTTTAAAACTATTGTGATTTCTTCTTCTGCTTTCTTTAATTTCTTTTCACATTTTAGCGCTTTCATATTTTAAAAATCCCATTAGGCATTTCTTACACTTTTTAAAAGGTCATTCTTCATAATGATTGCTGGCGGAGTTGCCGTCAAAGCAACTAGTAATTCGCAATTTTTAGGTGAGATTTAAGCAACGGAGATGGAAATTCATATCTTTCATAAATAACAGGTTAATTATTTCTAATTATTTTATCAAATAATAATAAAGAAAGAGAAATTTATTAAATTAAATACTAGCAGTACCCACACAGCGTTGCCCGTGGCATAACATCTAAGAGGAAAATTAGCTTTAGCCTCCACCCGATATGACATGGGAATGTCATGCGGGACCAAAAAGATATTAAGAAATCATCAAAAATAACTACACAACAATTTTTTATAGCACATATTCAGAAATATTTAGGGCTAAGCTTTGATTTATAATCATTTGGCGAATTGCGAGGTAGGCAATTTTTCGGTAAAGCTTTGTTTCGGGTTACATGGCCGCCATTTCTTTTATGCTACTGTATTTCGATCGTCCCTGTTCATTTACCTTGATTTTTTTCTGCTGCACATACTCGCTCTACATTATTCTCGATTAAATTTTTTGCACGCATTTCATTTTACTGCATTTATTGACTTTCCCCCTCTATATTTCCATTAAGTTGCTGCAGCGTTCCTCGGAACCTTTAGATTGGAAACGCTATTGCTGCCATTCGCACCACATTCAGCCATTTCGAAAAATTTGGCGATAAACTTTTTGGGTGAAAATGACTGCATATCTATGTTGTTCCATATTTAGACTGTTAAAATGGTTTCAATTTTCCCTTGTAAACAACACATGCCTTTTGATTCATCTTGCCATTTTAAAGCTGGGCTTTGATATACAGTCATTTTGCACCTTGCGTGGTTGGCAATTTTTCGGTAGCACTTTTGCTACCTTTACCCCATTGATGCCGTTTTCGCCACATTCTGCCATTTCCCTAAAATTTGGTGATACATTATATTTTGGCAAAAATGACTGTATGTCAAAGCTGTTCCTAAAGCTGAACAATATGGATAGACTATAGACATTGTTCCTATTGAAACCGAGGCATCATTTCTGTATTTCACACATTGATCAAAATTCAAAACGGCATACTCCTTTTCGGACCAAATATCAGGAATGTTTGGGGTGGATCCTAGCACAGCCCACCTCTTGGCGTCTTTTTGAATTCTTGCCAAACGAGTGGCGATAACATCGTCAATGTAGCAACCTAGACGGGTTTTTTTATCGTATTTTTTATTATATTTATTTATTTTATTTTTATTTATTTCTTATTTTATTTTATTATTCTTTCTTCTTTTATTTATTATTCTTTCTTCTTTTATTT
>JAPMOR010064619.1:914216-934264 GCA_026543865.1 Argiope aurantia | reverse complement strand
TTTATTATTCTTTCTTCTTTTATTTATTATTCTTTCTTCTTTTATTTATTATTTATTATTTTTATTTTATTATTATTATTTTTATTTTATAATTATTTATTTATTATATATATATTTTTTATTATATTAGTATTTCTGGCCTTCAAGTATCGTTTTTTAATTGAAAAATAATAACAAATATTCAATTAGTAGTCAACTTGGCGAGATTTTAAATAAGTCGCCAAGAGGTGGGCCCATCTAGGATTTTACCAATGTTTGTTCTTTCACTTCTTCTGTGTCTCAAATTTAAATGTCTATCTCAGTCAGCAGACAGGCGAGATTCATTCTGTCTCAGTTATTCAATTGCAGTGCGATTTAAAGAGAGACGGTTACTTCGTTCAGCAGAAGATTCCCCTTTGAAGAAAGTGTAGACATGCTTTCTCTGATATTCGCTAACCTAACGTTTCTTTCCTCTACATTTTCACCATCGAGCAACAAACGAAGCGTTTTGGCATTTAATGTGCTCCGGCCAAGGTTAAATTTTCTTCTTTTGGGGATAATGAGATTTGAATCGCTATTTAAAATCAGACGTAAACAAAGAACGTATCGCGTATGAATACCACAGCTCTTGCTATTTGCACATGCGAAGTTTGAGATTTCCGCTCACGCGCGGATAAGTGCAAAGCAAAGATACTGCTGCTTTACACATGCGCGAATCGTAGTAGGAAAATAATTAAAATCGCAGTTATAAAACTCCTTTCTTTATTTTGATATGACTTCAATATACTAAAACCTTCCCCAATAAATGCCCTACAAAATGGTACAAATATCTCCAAAATTAGTTATTTCTTGTGTTTTTAGGATTTCAACATACAGATGCTTTCAGGTGACTTCATTTTATACTATATATAGATATTGTTCCTGTTGAAAACATTGTCAATGAATGAAGAATAATTATTAATTAAAGAACTTAATTTTAAGGAATTTATTTTAATTTTGAACTACATTGATGCATATATTGGTACATTCAATTATTGTCGAAATATTAGTATTACATCGATGAAAAAGTTGTAATTCTTCCGCTTTTTTACACTTACTTAAAAGTGTTTCTGTGAGACCAAATTATATCGTAGGGTGTATTTCGTTTTTTTTTTAGTTGATCCCACACCAAATCTACGGGCAAAAGTATTCAAAATGCACGTTCGATTTTTTGATACTTAAATATTAACCACATGACAGCAATAAATCGTTAAAAGTTGAAAGCTAGATTCAGTAAAAATGCTAGATTCACTCAAGAAATCGATCTTTCGTAAAAATTTCTCAACAATGGCACTAAATTAAAGCACAGGATTCACGACATTATTGAAGGACCACAATTTTATGTAAAGGACAGGGAAATACTACTTTTATTAGAGAATGCGGAAAAATCTCGTATCTATCTTTTTTGATGATTTATTAAAAAAATTTCTTCCGACCGTGCATATAAAAAATTTCAAAATTGAAATGTGTTTATTAGATTCGTATTTTTTTTATTTTATACGATTAGGTTTATTTTATGAAAATAAGTTTATTTTTGGAGTAAGAGAAGTAAGATTCTAAATATAATTTTAAATTAAGAATATATTAAAAAATCAAAAATATTATTCAATATTCAGAAATGTTATATATCTCCTTATTTCATGTTTATTCTTAGACTGCAGATACTTAGTATTCTTTGTCCAGCAATCTATCTTAATCTAATAAAACCATTTCGCTGTTGAAATTTAAAGCATGTTTAGAAGCTTCTATAATCTATTTTGCAATTTTTTTTTACTGGTTATTCGTGAACGAGTTTTTAACTCCTTTATGTCGTTAGACCCAATTTCAATAATCAGCTCTAGCTCTTGCTTATTTCAATTTGTTATGAGAGACATTCCGTTACTATTGTAAACTGCCAATATTAAGATCTATAAAGGAGATAGTAGGGATAATTGTAACATTTTTTTTTCAGAAACTTTTTTAAGAGATCATTATAAGTACTTTCACGAAACGTTCTTTAAAATGTATTCTAATTATTAAAGATCCATGACATATTCTTTAAAAAATGATTAGATAATTATAATTCAATAGTATTTAATATATTTGTTTTCAGTACTAAAAAAAATATATTAATTTGTTGTGTTTTTATTATTTTATAAGTTCTATAGAACAAGAATACGTCTATGAACTTTATCCACAACGCACTTGAATTCACAAGATATTTTGATGAACGATTATTACAATTAATGTCAATTGCAGTTTTTACAAATATGTAATTTTTAAAATTTACTCTGTGTCGTGTAGAAAACTCTATACAGTATCAATTGCTTTTTTCTTCCAACGATATCTGTGAAGAAACCCTTTACTTTCGTTTATTTGTATAGGTGGATGTTTTTTTTAATGCTTGGTGTTTTCTCTGTATAATTTATCATTTCCATCATCGGTTTGCAGAGCATATATATTAAAATGACCACTTTCCGCTTTGATCACTTTTCTATCGTCAGCATCTGAAAATGACCTTATTTCGTATAAGCAACATGACCATCTCCTCCTTCTTGTCGAAATAGTGAGATTTGTTTCTAATGAAGAATCTGCTTGTGGTGCAAAACGGCTTACTTCTGTTTTGAAAGGAATTCTTTCTGTTTTAGCCTCACTACTTCGTACATTTGCAGTATTTCATCTCTCAAGCGAATGAATATACTGTCTGTGGGCGATAAGCTATGATGTCAAAAAAGAGTAATCACCAAAAATGTCCCATTTGTCAAATTGACAGATTTTAATTGCGAAGAAACCTGTCATATGTTTTCACCGTGTTACAGCATTTGGTAGAACCTATTTCACTGGAGATGAAATTTTATTCATGGTTAGAGTTTTTTTCAGGGTTGTTCCTCACCTAAGAATCAATAAGACTACTAGTGAATTTTTGAAAGGCACAAGCACAGATAGACCTATCTAATAGTCCAATTGATGTCATGTGTGGGATGGTATTTTTATGTTTCTTGACCAAAGAATCCCTTCGCATTGGTGAATCGAGATGATACTGATGATTTATCCAGTTTTACTAACTGCAACTAGTTCAAAAATCTTTCAAGAAGCCACAAGAACGAACCATCCAATGAGAGAAGAAGAATTTCAATAGTCGGTTAATTTAAAACGTGAATATAATATCTTACACCATGTAACAATTAACCTCGCTCTCCCCATATCCTTTGTCTAAAATTTTGAAGACACTCTTTGTTCTTATGCTTTTGTATCCTTTTGCTTGCCAGATATCAAACAACACGGAGAAATGGAAATATTCTGGATGTACCATAAAAGAAGCTTAAAATAGTTCAATTTACTTTTTCTTGCTAAGTAGATTGAACAAGCTAGTTTTAATTTACTTTTTAAGTACTTGAGCATTATTCTATCTTAAACCAGAGGGAGGGATCTCCCAAGCTTTCTCGCATACTCTGTAATAAAGGTGTAATCCCAGAAAACGCCTTGCTTGCCACTAGCAAAATGGCATGAATTTAGCATTTTTATTCAATTTGTCGTAGGATCTTTGGGGAATATTTTGACGATTAATTTCTGGCATGACGGTTAATTGTATCCAAAAAACGAATTTGTGTTTTAAACGTTCTTTTTTTTCTAACCGATTGAAATAAAAATTGAACGCAAAACTATACATATAGTCACAAAATCCCATACCAGATTTGATGCAGTATTTAAGTCATTGTGTTTTTTAATTATTGCGTTTACATGTTTCTGAGTGAACAGATCAAGAAATAGTAAACTCCTCCTTCGATTTGTCTCAAAATTTGATAGTTGTGTACACTACAAATGGCAAATTTGTGTACTGAATTTTATCTATCTGGCTATCTTAGTTATGTAGTTATCATGTTAACTTATATTCGAACAGGCGGACAGACAGACTTCTCTTGAATGAATTTTGCTGAAAATTTGATAGAAATTTACAAATTTAGTGTAAAGCCCATATATTAAATCTCAGCTGTCAAGCTCAAAGCATTTTAAGTTAACTTTGCCACAGATTGACAGAAGGACATTTTCCAGAAATGCGTTTTTTGAACTCAGGGTGATCTAAAATTTGGAGATGCTTCAAAATCTCGAGTTCGAATTTTTGACGATATAATACTTTTTTTATATTTCATATACGAGAAAGTAAAAAGTTTTGTGACGCATAAACAGTTTTTGGATAATATATTATATTCAAATTCATGACGAACTCATCTAGTATTCTCAATTACGGATTGGATCACGTGATAATGTAAAAACATAATATTTGATTTGCTATTGCCAATTACCTTGCATTGGAAATGATTTCAGGGTTTCTGTTTTCTATTTCTTAGGGGAATTTGCCAGCTAGTACACACTCATGAATACCCCAAAGGTCTTTCTTCAACCCACTGAAATCTGTCCCTAAAATATCTATAAAATACTATCTCTTTTATTGTGCAAAACAAATGGAAAAACTTGATATATTATTAAACATTTTTCTACAGTTTCACTAAAAGAACTATGTTTAGAAGCTGGACTATCGAGGACAACTATAACATTCCTAAGAGGCAATTTATTTAAATGAGCCAAACAAAGCATCGTTGTACTGGGGTTTTAAAGCTTTTTCGAAAAATAAAATTGATCCATTAAATGCTCTAGTATTTATTGCAGGAACCTTCACAACTAAGGACATTAATACTTTTCTCATAAATGCAATTTTATATCATAAATTTTAGAACTGATGATATTAAGTATTTCCAAAATGATTTTCTACAGTTAAAAATATATTGAATCTGATTCTTCAACCGATGATTCTACATCAGTTATCTATCCTGACAGATTTAACATTTACAATTACATTTCTTATTGTTTCTAAGGTTCAACTTTAATTAATTAAATTACTCTTTAATGAAAATCTTTCCTTTCATCTATTACTGCTGACTAATTTTCTGACGTTACAACATTTAAATCCTGAAAAAGAGAATTGACTAGATGTGCTCCTGCTATACTGGAAATACTCTTCGGGTACATACTCGATAGGAAAAGTCTAGATTTTCTCGTACCTATGTAGTTATTCGTCATTTCACAAAATGAGCTCATAAAGCTGAACTGTATTATAAATAAAAGAATCGATATTAATTTAAAGAATGGTTCGAAAGTTTAAAAATATTTGTATCTGGTAAAAAATGAAAAAGAAAGAAGAAGAAGAAGAAAAGGTTGTCATGCAGAATCTAAGGACCGAGAGATCTAACTTTTGCATGTCGGATATATTTTATCACTGTTAATTAACATTCAAAATTTTTATGTTTGTGCTCTTTTTTCCAATATTTTTAATATGCAATATGTATGATTATGGCGTTTAATTATTTATGATTCATATATGTTGTTTTTTTAGCAAATTTTTTTAACTTTAAGTTTTATTTGGTTTTATTTCCCTTACTACAAAAGTAGACTTGATTGCATAAAATAAAAAATAAGATTGGTTTAGAAAATATATTTTATCTTTAAAAGTCTTTTTATTTAAGAAAAGTGCCTTAGACGCAAATGAAATCGTCATAAATTGATTTTTATTTTTTATTTAGAATTATTAACATTTTATTATTAATATTTTATTATTAATAATCTAATACATTTATAATTAATAATTATTATTAACATTTAGAATTTTATTGCTAATGCAGTAGCCTTAAATTTTAAAAAATACAGATACATTTTTTTGTTTCAATTGACATTTTACACTTCATATTTTTGTACCAGTAAACTAAAAATTGCTTTCTATTTATGTTTTTTTTTAAAGTTGAGAATCCACATTCTTGACCAAAAGAATCCAGACTTCCGGTCCGTTTCGGGAGACCTAAACATTTTTCAGTGATAGATATATGACCATCGAGACAACTTTTATAGATTTTTCTTTTTGAAATTTTTAAGTTCAAAAAAGAAAAAAGCTTTTTGTGATACACCCTATTGTTATTCATAGAGAGGCAAAAGATATTGAAAAAAAAAGTAAATTTTTATATGCTTGTTTTATTTCTTAGATAAATACAAAATTTTATCTAAGAATATGGTTAAATGAAATAGTTTTATAATTTTACTCAAGTATTTATTTTATGATGAATTTAATTGAACCGGTAACTATCTGAAAACTAATTGAAACTGTTTCTGAATTTTCAGGAAATTCAAAATTTTCTTGGAGGAATGCAAATTCCCATTAGGTAATAATCAATTTTTCTAGTCAAAATACATATATCTATTTCCAGAATTCAGCAATTTCTGTTAAGACCTCCATTTAAGAAAATTTTACGAAAATATTCAGCTCATATCTAATTGATTGTCAGATTTTTAGGATGAATGATTCATCAATAAGTCTAATAAAACATTTTAAGCAAACACGTTTTTATAAATGCATTTTAAAGCAGTAATTTTTTTTTAATTTTTTTTAACTTAATTTAAACTTTCTAATTCATTATTATGAATATTTTGAAATAAAATATTTCATATTCACTATAAACATTATCAATTAATTGAAATTTAATCAATATTAATCTATCAACTCCTTATAAAGTTCTGTGATTGTTAAAATAAAACAATATAATCTGGAACACATGCATGTAAAAAATTTTAGAGTTATGAAGTCCCATAAGGCAGTGAATAAAATTTATATTACATCTTGAAAACACTGAATAAACTAAGTGAAATAAAAGCGTAAAGATATTCTATGTGTGGGTAAAGATTCATTTTCAATTGGTTAGTGTAAAATTTTATATTGACATTTTGCAAAAGATTTTGAAAATTCGAAGAATTTTGTAGCAAAATCAATTTAAACCAAATAAGACACAAGCAAAGCAAATGAAAAAATAAATACAAAATGCTAATGCAAAAAGAAATAAATCTCTATTAATAATAATGATGTTTGTGTATGTGGCGACGTTGTACAAACTAGACTGTTTTATATACAGCTACCAAATTTGGGATACATACGTATATATATATATATATATATATATATATATATATATATATATATATATATATATATATACCTTAGAGGTTGGAAATGTGCAACACCGAGTGCTTTTTAAAAAAAATATTATTAAAAACTAAGCTGAAATTTAATTTTTTTTGCCTTAACGGAAATATTATTGCACAAAAATAAGTATTATACCACTTCAAAACATTCTTTCTTTTCTTTTAAATAATATCAAATTAATAGTCATGCAAAATTTTCCTGTATTTTAGTAATTTAAAATGTTTTTTGCCTATTTTCCAGAAACAGATAACGTTGTTGTCTTGAAATTTAAACCTTTTTCGTTATTTCAAATGTTTAATCGCGTGATTTTCTTAAACTGTTGAAAGATTAAGAAGGATTTTGCTTAATATATGTGCAGTTTACAAGACGAATAGAAAAGTTCCAATACCACGAAGTTCAATAGATAGATGAAGCTGATTTATATGTTTAAGAATATTATGATGCTATGGGACTGATCTCCATTAAAAGGGTGCATGCACGTGGTAATTAGAACTATATAAGTAAATTAAAATAACATGACTTAATTGTCTGATAATTCGACAGAATCTTCGGCATCAAGGAGAAGATACTGTTGTAAGATTTATTTTACCATCGCCTATACAACCAATATTATTAAAATCTGCATACATTTGAGGATCAAGTGTAGCTACCTCGCACTTTCACACAGTTTAATGGAGTTCCTATTTTGAGAAAAATGCATGCCAATGCAAAAATAACGAAATTGTCAAGGTTGAAATTAATAAAAGCAGCTTTGATGCAATTATATCTTATCTATAACTTGATTGTATTTATTCCTAAGGCAGGATGCGCGCAAAAATGCACTAGGTGAGATTCATTTTTGATGAGGAAGTTGTTTTAAATGAGACAGTAAAATTTTGTAATTTATGATTTATTTTCTAAACAATTTGGCTTGCTTATGTTTTTGAAAATAGAATTGTTTTATAGTGAGTTATTCACTCACTTTCTGTGTTAGATATTTCGAAATTTTGTATATTTATGTTATTCTCGATGGATTTGTGCTTTAGAACTTTCAGATGTTAATTATCAATTGATTGATTAATTAAATTAAATTTTGATTACATACGAGCGGAGCCTTATGATAGCGAATGAGAAAAATACAATTTCAAGTATTGAATAAAATTTATAATAATGAATTACAAATTAAGGTTAAAAAGTAGAAAATAATTAAATGAAAAAAAAATCCACTTTTTAGAAAAGCAATAAAAGTTTGCTTTTGAAAATGGTTTTATTTAAAACAAACATTTTTAAAAAAGACAATTTTCGGTTAATAAAGCCATAAAAATGCTTGCAAAAATATTATTTCATATTCTTTAAAATATTTTAGATATTTTGAAAGTTCAAATATTTTAGAAACTATTCGATGATAGCGATTTAGTTATTTGTCACAATTATTTGTTGTATCACACTTAAACATATTAAAATTCAAACTTACTAAGCTTTGACTACAGAAGTTTTAACTAATAAATATACAAAAAGTATTGTTCATTAAATTTTTTATTGAATAAAACAGGACTAAATAATTATAAAATCCAATTATCCACGGCAAAATTCCTTTTGAAAGAAGATGAAAGTGAATGGAAGAAGTAAAATTTGCAGTATCTTTTATTGCTCAAATATATTTGAGAGACGATCATATGCTTACTAGATGCGAATAAATCATTTGTTCATTGTGTCATGAATATAATTTAAATTCGATATATCAATTATTATAAAAATAATTGATTTGAAATGGGATAATTTTGACGTATTTATTTTCATTAAATTATGAATGGATGTATCTGATGAAGAGAATTTGCTTAGATTTATTGTACTAATGGAATCGCTTCACGTGATAAATATGACTTTCCATATCATTTAATATTTGATTGCTAATTTTATTACGTTTTATTCTACAAAATTTTCAAGAGAGTTCATATTTAACTTGACGCGACATTATATGATTTTACATTCATCATGCGAGCATGAAATGGCTGCAAAAGATTTTGAAACATAATGAAATCATTTTTAATAAAAAAAATTAGCAGACTTTCGTAAAATAATTATATTTAAGAGAAGAGAATATTAAGAAAAAATTAAATTAAATGACTTTTTTTCTCCAACAGTCCGCAATGTACTTACTGACTCGGGAGCCGTTAATGCTAAGAATGACGATAGCTGGATATTAGCATGGATAGATGGTTTGATAACAAAGGATCGTTTCAGCAAGATGAAACCATTTCAAGTAAACAACATATCATTATCACACGAATTTATCATTCAAAATATGCTTTTGATATAGTATCCGAGAAAATAGTTATAGTTATGATTTCAAACTAACAACTTAATTAAATTCAATAATAGATTTATTGATTACATGGTATTAATGTAAGTTATTTTATACACTTTTAGAGAATAAATCACTTTCCAGGTATGAGCGAAATCTGCAAGAAAGATCTACTCTGCCATAATATGAACAGAATGAAGAAGGTTCTTCCGCAACATTATAATTTCTTTCCTCTCACATTTTGTCTGCCAGATGAGTAAGTTATTGATTGAGAAGTATTTACCTTTGCGAATTTCAGAAGTTTCATAAATATGCTATAATAATTTACCAAAAGAATATTGAAAAACAACATTTTTTTTTGCTTCATTTAAAATTTACCAACTTTATATATCTTCCAGTAAATTTGTATTGCCCTGTTTTAGAAGTTATTAAATTTTTAAAAAGCGAGAAATCTCTGACGAGAGAAAATTTTTTGCATAAATACCGAAATGAACGAGACGAGTTCGGACTTCATAATAATATCTTATATAAAGATCTTAAAAACTTTTAGTGATATACTTTGTGCTCAAAACAAAGAAATAAAAACTGTTAATCTTTGAATTTTTTTTTATTTTTCTATGCATAACTATTTGTCTAAAAAGTAATATTCATAACCTAGAAACATGTATATAACAATTCATAAAAGCTTTATTTAGAATTCATTATTTCATGTAAGCCAGATGGTTAAAGTAAAATTTTCTGTCCAGAAATAAATTCTCTCTGCCGTTCTCTTATGAAAAAATAATAATGGTTACCAGAAGGTTGTTGTATTATTATTCGGATAAATGCAAAATATTTATCTTCACATTTAAAAACAAAAAGATTCACAATTTTATTAGCAGCTTTTATTTTCACAGCTCAATAATACTAGCTTAAAAATTTCATTTTTTCCCCACTCTTGTCCCGTGACTAAATAGCTGGCACATGCTCAAAGATGAGCACGTGCGTTGGCACTGACATACAAAATGGCATTTCTTTAAAAACAAAAGGATTTATCTAGATTTTAATCAACAATTTATTTCATCTTCATAATTGTACCAGCATATAAATAAAATTATTTTTCTTTCCACTCTCGCCCCTCGTTTGAATCACTAGCTAAAGGTTAAAAATAAGCAAGCGCATAAAGGTATTAGCTTTATTCCCCTCCTCTAATCCTGCAATAGTTGGAATTATGTAACTGAAATATAATGGAAAAGAATGCAGCTGATAAAAGTTTCCCGGGGAGGTGTTACAGGGCATGGTAAAAATCAATTGAAACTGCATTGTTTTCAGGAACCTCATTCTTTGAATAGGATTGTAAATATTGAAAAATATTAAATGTTGAACTTACTCATTATAATAAGACGACGAGTTTCCAAGTCAAATTATTCTTCTATCTTCTAAAGTGTAGGTGTCATGGGAAAAAGAAAATTTCATTTCAGCACGATTTCCCTCAATTTCAGCTGGACGGCCTAGGCACGAAACAGGTTGAGATGTTTTATACTGAGCATATCCCTCAAAGGTATACATACTCGGGGCCTTTAATCTAATCGCGTCCAATGGCTTATTTCCTAATAGAAATATAGATGCATAGATAGAAAGAGATAGGGATATAGATGCAGTCTGAAAAATCACGACATAAAGCATTACAATTTTTGCTAATTAAGTCTATATATGCAATGCTGAAATAAAATACGATTCTTTAACTTGTACACAATTTTTCAATATTATTGATCATATGTAGTGAAATATTCTTGACATCATAATATTTTTTCTTGATATTATAACATTTAACAGACCAATCCACTAAAATTAAAACTGGCCGAAATATGAAATTTTAGACATAATGGGCTTTAAATTATTTCAACAGCTGCCTCAAATTAGATCATACAATCAACGAACTCCGTTTCCTCATGGTTGTGGATTATCTTGTTTATTATCTAAAATAATAATATTCAAAGCTTCAAAATTCGTAAGCTTTGGATGGCAGAAGAAAGAAATTTTGGGAAAATAAGTACGTCATGACGATAAAAGTTTTCTAAATATTATTTGTAAGGCAAGGAGGATGTAGGAAAATTTACATATAGTTTATTCTTTAAGCAGCCTATTTATTGACCGAAACGACATAAAATAATTTTTCTTGCGTCATTTGAAGCATTTGTCAGTTGGAAGTAGTTGTCTATAAAATGATTAAAAATTATCTATTGCCCACTATAGAGTGTGGACGCCCTATATATAAATACATCTGGGATTGATACATATTTTCCATCGAATATTATGAAAAAGAAGAAATTTGATTACAGAATTATTATTATTATTATTATTATTTAACAATTCCAGCTTAATTGTTGTAAAATGATTTACCCAAATGTTAGCAAATTTCATCAATTATTTTTCATTTTCATAATCATTATTTTAATGAAAATCAAACTAGTTGCAATGTTATTTTTTTTTCTAAATCCTTTTTTCACATGTATATGCAGCATGAATTTAGTAGATACATGGCCGAAAGGATGACAAATTTTAAATAGATTTCCATTTATTTTATCACGGGAAGAGCAAAGTGAAGAAAGTTTTCTTTTTCGTGATTTTATTAAGAGATTCTGATAAAGATTTTTTTGACATGTGTCGACATACGAAAGGGAATCTTAAGTAACTTTAAAAGAATGCCGTAGGCGTTATGGATTTTTATCCTTTCGCTTTGGGCGTGAGATTTTCTGACTCAGCAATTTTTTAGAGCGCGTGTTAGAAATAATTAAATAAAAAAGTAGTAATAAGTATCAGTAAATAAGAGAAAATTTTAGAATGTAGCAACATTGGCTAATTTAAAAAAAAATTAGGATATTAATTTAGATATGCATACAACGATGTGCCCGTATTAACACGATAACTAGAGTAATTTTGATTGGAGTCTATTAAACCTCGGATATATTGGGAAGAGAATAAGAATCTTAGATGAGATCATAGACAGATCATTTCGCCCAAAGTGAGTTAAATGGTGGGGTTCAAAAATTAATTTCCCCATGATTTCCTTATGATTGAAGATTAAAAAGTAAACCAAATTAAGCGAATTCGTGTCACATTAAAAGGAAAACATTATTAATAAAAGTTTTTCGAGAGTTGCAAGATAATTTAGAGCCTGAAAAGTGATTTTCAACCTCTAAATGCAGCTATTTTTAATAGAATTTAATAATTTTAATATTTAGCTATTTTTAATTTTCTAATTTTAAAGAAAAAAAATTTTTTCGTATACTTTCTGTCCTTACTTTGAAATTGTTTAAATGCATATGCACTAAAATTTAACAGCTTTCAAAAATTACTGAAATAAAAAAAAGAGGAGCAGAAATGTTAATTGACAACAAACATTATGTTAAAACGATTGGTTTTAGACTGTTTCAGAAACTGTCCATGTTTTATTTCTTTTAAATGTATTTATGCAAGTCCAACGAAATATGTAACGCAGAGGGTGGAGTTATAAATATCCCCGCCTCTTTGGTCCGTTTCTACTATCTTATTATTAGATGTGTAAATCCCAACTTTTGTTTTTGCATTATACAGGGTGTCTCAAAAATCTTGACCGTAACTTTTATTTCTTAAATATTGATTATAAACATATACTGTAAATTACAAAGTTGCTTAAAAAAAGGTGTAAAATGTTATGAAATCGATTAAAATTTTCAGGGGATTAAACTTAAAAAATACAAAATTAAAATTTTTATACGGACCCCTTACAAAAAAATTCCCAATGACTGAAATGTGCCCCATCCTCTAATAAGATGAGGTACAAAATTTCAGCAATTTATCACAAAACGTCTCAAAGACTCAAAGACATGCTGACTTAAACCACTTTTCGATGCCTGGATATCAGTTCGCAAAGAGAAGAAATAATCATGTCGAATGTTCGTGTTTTAGGGGTCGTACACAAATTAACAAAGAAAGTAATGATTGAATAAATAAATAATAATTTTGCTATTTATTGGTTTAAAGGTATTAAAAATTTATATAAATAATAACTTAAAGGGAAGATTACATAAGTTTTTTTTACAAGTTCATTGACTATTTCAAGCTATTTTAAAGTTATATTTTGTAATTCATGATATAAAGTTTTAAAGTATTTTTCAGGAAGCATAGATTTTAAAATTTGTATTTAAAACTAAAGATAAGAAGCTTATTTTATTTCCTTATGATGCATTCCTGCGTTGCATCATCTGCACTGAAGCTGTGAACATTTGCATTTTAATTTGTGATTGAACCTTCAGAAACTTTGTTTTAACATATCTTTGAGAGTTTTTATGATAAAATTTTGAAATTTTGTACATGACCTTATTAAAGTAGGGGGCACATTTTACTTACTAGGAATTTTTTTGTACGAAATCCGTATAAAAATTTAAATTTTGTATTTTTTAAATTTTGATCCCCTGAAAATTTTATAATCGATTTCATAACATTTTGCACCTTTTTTTGCAACTTTGTAATTTACAGTAAATGTTTATGATCAATATTGAAGGAATAAAAGCCGTGGTCAAGGTTTTTGAGACACCCTGTATAAGCCAAACATCTGGCAATCATTTGGTTAACATATCAGTTTAATTAAAATTTATAAAAACCATCAATGTTTTTCATGTACATATTATATGCATTACATCTCGTTGAATGAAGATATCTTTATTTTATTTGATGTTTTTCATAGTAAAACATTTTCTCTTGTAAGAGTTTGATTGATACCTCTTAATATTATAATAGATATTCTATTTTTTAAATTTTATATTTTTAGCTTCATTCTATTTTCACTATTATTATAATGCAGTTTTCTTTTCTTTTAGACGCATTGACTAAGAAATAATGAATTAAAATTTTTCTTCTCAAAAATTCACACACTGAAAATTCTGACATTCTGAATTCTGTTAAAGATACAGATTTATAATATTTTGGGAAATTTTGGTTCATTTTCCGACTGTTTCATATAATTTTTCAAGGCATCATATTATTCTTATAAATTTAGATGCTTGTTAATATTTCTGATGTTGTTTGATGTTCTGATGTCTGATCCCCACACATTAAAGCACACGTAGTAAGGCACTTAAATAAAAATCCCTTAAAACTTGATAACTTGCCATTATAGCTGCAAGAATTAGTTTAACAGTTTTGCCAGATACCTGTACCAATTTTTCTGACTCTTTTGTGTAGTCCATTACAGATATTATGCATTATTTTGAAAGCATGCTTAAAAAGTGACCATTCATTTTTGCAATACATCTAGTTTTCATTAAATTCATATTTTTTAACCTTATAGAGCAACTTATTAATTATTAAATCTTGGTGAATTTCACATAGTTATGTACACCGTATTATTAGCTTAACTTTGAAGAAAGTCAATATTCTGAGCGATTATTATGCAAGTCGAAAAAGGCCGCATGCACTTTTGACGTCACATCGGCAACTAATGGAATATCGTATCGGCAACTAAATAAAAGGGAAAAACATCGTAAAATGCCTTTAAAATCGGATCGTTTTCCAGCTGAAATAAAGATTCCACGTCCTGATTTATCACATACATAATAATAAAGAGAATAATTAGTAATACACTGTCATTAACTAATGATTATATGCTAGTGAGTAATCATTAGTTTTTAAAACCTAGCAATAAGAAAAAAAAATATTTATTACAGTTTGTAAACAAGAATAAAATATTCCAAATCAAGAATTAGTTTTTCTAATATTTTTTTCTTTTTTTTAATGTAGAAAACTCTAAAAAAACTTGCTAATTATCATAGTTTTCTGAATTCTGATATGCGACTAAAATTCTGATACATGAGTTAATTTTAGATTCATAATTTATCTATAGATATAAAATTTAAAAAAAAATTAAAAAATGATGGATATAAAAAGACTTCTAGTTTAACTGATTCATTTAATAGAGAAATTAATGAGGAGACGAGGTCGTATAAATCTTAATCTCAAAGATGAAATTCTAATTAGCTCTTGAAAGTAGAAGTTAATTTCTTTTATCGTTAAAGTACCTAAAATAAATGTGGCTCGTATGAGCGGGATGTATACAAAAAATCTTTTTCTGAAAATATCCTTTTATCTTTTATGAAGTATTTTGATGATATTTAAATCCAAGTTACATTTATATAGAATTAGTTAAAAAATACTTTGCCAGGTACCGTTTGAGAAGTAATTGTTCTTTCAATGCATTTTTTTTTGCTTTTTATTTCTGATTCCGAAAAGTATCCAGTGCCTCTATTAATAAAACTAAAAATAAGCCTTATTATTTTTCGAGACGAAACATTAGTAGAGAGCAAAATGAAATCGTCACATCTCTACTGCTACGTTTTTGTGGAGTTTGTTCTTACTTCAGAAAATTAAAGTTTTTACAATTTTTTTAGTATTTTCAATTCATAATTAAAAAATTTCATATTCTCCTCCTTTTATTTACATTTTTCTAAAGCTGAAACATTCAGCAAGGTTACTTGCAGAGAGTGCAAACGGATTGCATCAACTTCTAAAGCATTGGTGCTTCAAGGTTAATTTCTTCTTTTTTGATGATTTTCTTAATTCAAATTAACCCTACTCAATTTTTGATTCATTAATTTGTGGCGCCAATTCAAATTAGCCGTCTTAAAAATGAAATAAAATATTTGAGGATGGAAGTGAATTGCTTTTCCTATTTTTTAATACCGATGAAATTAATATATTTTCAAGAAATAAACATTCATTCAAGTTACTTTTTCTTCTTGTTGGATAAATTAACTATTTCTGTTTTATAAATAGGATGTTCTGATGTCTAACAAAAATCGTTTTAAGGTGATTTCTTAATAAGAAAGATGATTTTTTAATATTTTAATTTCTTAATAAATGATGATTTCTTAAAAAATGGAAGACTTTGAAGGTCAATTTTTTAGCATCGGACGCTTTAAAAGAGCGTCGGTTTAAGAAATGCCATAACAAATCATGGCGCATTTAATTCGGTAATTTGAATGGATGAAGATTTTAACTTGGAAAGAAAAGCGAAGAGTCCTGTAAAAGAGAAGGTCGAACTATAACTGAAGAGCAGCTATTCAGGTCAATACTATGAAAAAACGCATAATATGCTTCAACATTTTATCTGTTTCAATCCAAACTTTTGTATTGCGGATTAACAACTTTTTTTTCAACTGTAAAACATTGAGAAATATATATTAGACCAAAATATTATTAGAAAATTTGTAATTGATATTAAATGAGAGCATATATTAAAAAATCCAATTGAATTTAAGCTAGCGTGTCTGTTTTGAAGTCGAGGTGAAACGAAATACAATTTTCAACATTTCAACGTAGGAATCTTAGCATATTGCGTGTCACGTCGTGTACGTGTGTGCAGCAATTGCGTTCCCCAGAGAGTACTGAGCGTGTTTTTTGTAATCTATAGAAAAACGACTTTAAGTGTGATTTTTGTAGATAAAATAATAAAATATGTAAATGATACGTCGCTCATATGCCAGCGACATCAAAATAAGCACACAAAAAAAACTTATAAAATTAAAAAAGATTTATGTATAAAAATTATGCATGACTAACTATATTTACATTCAAATAAATACCAATTATAAGAAAAAAAAGGAGAAAAAATGTGATGACTCCTTCTGAAATATTTTTCCTTGACCGTGTTAATAATTTATTTTCTCTACCCTTTCTCTATATGATGTTACGGTAAGTCATCAACTTTAATGATTGATGATTTTGCTGTAATTTGTCATATTTATCAAAATTCTTTTCGGGATAATTAATTCTACAGCATTTAGATTTCCGTTACTCAAGTATACATGTTATACAAGAGTATCTCATTCCCCCCCCCCTATAATTTATTTTGTACCATAGTTTTAAGGTAATATATTTTGAAGTGTTTTCTGAATTAACTTATTTCCCTTAAAATCAAGAAAGAAAAATGCTAGGCTTTAAGTTTAAAAAAAATGTTAATAAGAAATAAGTAAATAAGTAAAGTAATGAATATTTTTACAAAGTTTTTTATGCAGGGAATTTGGATTCAAGAATAAATAATGATATATTATTATTTTTAATACAGCTGTAACATTTATCTGACATTTAAGCTTTATTTTTTCGTATTTTTAAATTAAAAATATTTATATTGCGAAATACTAAGTAAAGCCTTTACATTTTTTGCTTGTGCATACATAACATTTGAAAAAATGATTGAATTTGTTAATATTTTAATGAATATAATAAAATGAACGAAACAATTCAGAATATTCTAAATGGTACAAAATAAAAATATTTTTAAATTTTAAAAAATATAAAACTTTATTTAAATTTTAAAAAGCACCATCGAAAATACCTACATAAATACTGCATAGATTTTATCAAGCAAAAAAAATGTTTAAATGATATTTTAGATTAATATTTTATTATAATAAGAGAAACGTAAAGTTTCCTATTAGTATAAACAATGAATATTCATGATTTCCATCTTGATATTTAATTTAGTTGGTAACGGTAATTCATTTACCAGATTCACTGAACTGGTTTAATTTAACTGGTAAATGAACTGACGATTTCTATTTAAAATTTGAGGCAATTTTATTTTCGAATTGTTAAGAAAAAGTATGACGGAACATATAGCTATTAAAATTTTGAAAGTAAAAATTGAACATAAATCTTTTGGAACAAATTTCGCACAAGCAGATTTACAAAGTGGCAGGACCAGAGATCATTAAAAAATTTGCAAATATTGAATATTTTCCTTCGGTATTTTTTGCATAAAAGTGATCAAAATTTATAAGAGTGAAATGGAAGTATTTCTGATATAAGAAATCAATTCCACACTAAATAATACAATAAATCCTCTCCCCCCCCTCATAGCTAGTTTTTCAAAGCAGTGTTGAAAAAAAAACGGCTATTGTACAAAACTAATTCTCTATCTAATTAATTATTACATTCAAGAAGTCTGTTGAATAAAAGATTACATGGTTTGATTTTGGATGTAAAATATTTTTATACAATTTTTCATATTGGACTCTTTAATTATAAAATGATAGTTAATTCTTAATTCACCGATTCCATCCATTTTGGATTTTTTTTTACTTTCTCATATCTGTAAAATCGGGAAAGTCTAGCAATCGTCAAAAGATTCGAACACGAGATTTTGACGAAACTCCACGTTTTAGATCTCCCCGACTTCGAAAAACACATTTTTGAAAAATGTCACTCTCTCTATCCGTGGCAAAGTTAATTAAAAATGTTTTAAGCTAGATGGATGAAGAGATCCAGATGGATAAAATTCGGTTCACAAATTTAATGTCTAGAGAGTAGATATCTGTCAAATTTTGAGCTTATCGAACAAGAGGTCGTCCGTCTGTCAATCTGCATTTTCAGAAACATGCAAACGAGATAAAACAAACACGCAGTGACTTAAATATATCAAATTTGGTATGGGATTTTGTAGTTGCAAGTGTTGATTTTTTTTGTCAAATTCTTGTTTCAATTTGTTTCAAAAAACGCATCTAAAATCTAGATTCGATTTTCGGACACTATTAATCGCTTGCCAGGAATTAATGGTCAAATAACTCACCAATGACATGGCAGATTCAGTAAAAATGCTTAGTTCATGTTAAAAGTTAATATTTCGTAAATATATTGTATGTCAATGCTATGGAAGATGTTCTCTAAGATAACACCTCTATTAGAGAAATACGAAAAAGTTTTTGGGAGACCACTCTAATTGATTTTAAAAGAATGATTGAAATCTACTTTCTGGTGTAAAAATCATTTTATTTTTACAAAAAGAAGATAACTTTAATCATTCTATCATTGTTAAGTAGTAATCTGAAAATTAACTGAATCGAGTCATTGTTAGGGTAAATTCGCGTTAAGATAAATGTAAGGTATATTCTTTTAAAAATTCACTAAAAATGTATAAAAATGCTTCTTTTTCAGAAAAGTGGCTTTGCGGAAATATTGTGAGCAGAGAAAATCTGAAATTTTTATCATAAAACCAGACAGAAATTGTCAAGGCATTGGTATAGATCTAGTGAAAGGAATTCCCGACATAAAGAAATATTGCAATGTTGTCTGCCAAAAATACATATCTAAAGTATGTTTCAGAATCTATCTTCTCTTCTATTATTTAAAATAAAATATCTATTTTAATAGAATAGCTGGTTAAAATTTTCCAATACTAGTTTCCAAATATTCTTGAATTTTTATATTCTAAAAATGCACACATATTTTATTTTAACTGATCAAAGCGATAACTAATTTCAGAATAATTGATATAATTTTAATCCATATCTTTATAGCCTTTCTTGATGGAAAATTTCAAATTTGATCTCCGACTTTATGTTTTGATCACTTCTATAAGGCCTCTAAGGATTTACATTTATAAAGAAGGATTGGTTCGTTTAGCGACGATACCTTACAAGAAACCGAATTCTTCGAATTTGGTTAGTTATATATTCAAAAGTTTATAAAATTATTATGAATTCTGTGTAAATAATTATCAAAAGATTAAATGCCACAAAATTATTTTTATATCATTAAATTTATTTAATTTTTGCTGCTTATTAAAATGAAAAAAATCTATAAATAAAAGCTTTCCAAATGGATTTTGGAACTTAAGTTAAATCACACAAATTATAATTTCTAGGTGGATATACTCCTTTTTTAAATGTAACCATTACAACTTTTAGAATCTTTTAAAAGAGAAGTAACTTTTAGAATCTTTTAAAA
>JAPMOR010064619.1:873360-914206 GCA_026543865.1 Argiope aurantia | reverse complement strand
CTTTTAGAATCTTTTAAAAGAGAAGTAACTTTTAGAATCTTTTAAAATAAGAAGTTTGTTATTTTTATGACTTATATCCTCTGAAATGCTATGTAATTATGGTTTGTCAAATTTATTTTTTAATTTTAGTTATCTATTTTCATGGCAATCTTTTATGTATTAGAAAGAATCTTTTTAGAAATAAACTCCGATTTCAATTTACATATTAAAACACAAAGAGCTTTGAAATATCGATTGATTTTCATTGATTTCTCAAATAATTAAATACCATTTATCCAAAGAACTCTAATGATTAGGGCGATCACTACTGTTAGTCTGTATATGGATATAAAATCGTTGGTGCTACACTGTTTCGTAAAATTAAAGTTAATAAAATTTGAATTTTTCCTGGACTCCAAGTTGTAGTGATTCTATTTTACTGGAATTAACGCTTAGTGGCTTAGTCACTAGATTCAACCATTTGCTGTCTGTAGAACTCAATTTGTGCACTTATAAAATCAATGTAACGAAGAGAAAGAAATAGAATTAATAACTATGACTTAAGGAGATATTTTCAGTTTAAATGCTTTAAACAAATTATAATATGGAAGTCGAACAGAATTATTTTAGAGATAGATAGTTCTGTCTAAAAATGTATAAAACATGAAATAAAATTATGGATTTCATGAAAACATGGCCATCTTCAACTTATCTTTTGTAGATTTGATTATACCGTGCTAGTTTGTATAAAAAGATGGTATTTAGTTTGTATCAAAAATACTTAATTTGCGTAAAAATGGTTTCCAACTGGTAAAATTTTACTTATTCCAAACTTCTCTTTATTTAAACAATCTCCAGAAGAAGAAAAGGATGCATTTAACAAATTATGCCATAAATAGAGACTCAGGAGAGAAAAATACAGAAGAAGTTAAAGAAAATCATTGCAAAAAGTAATTTTCTTTGATTTTTGTATCAATAATTGGTTTCTAATATAATGAAAATTAAATTACCGTAGACTATAGAAAGTTACTTGAACCCAAAACGATATGATATTAAAATCATTGATTTAGTGAAGAAGTGATGTAATTCTTAGTTCCTCGGCAAAGTAGCAGCCCTCTGCATGCCCCGGGGCCAAACATTTTACTAATTGTTACTTTTAAACTATGGAGATCGTATAAAATGTAATGCTTGAAACTTTTCATAATCCACCTTCACAGAGGCCAAATTGCTTTCGCACAATTTTCCACCAGTAATTGGAAGTATATGTCAAGGTGTAATATTGGAAAAAAATAAGTGCTCTTTCCATTTTTGGGATAACCTGTATATTATAAATACGGTCGCGTAAATAAATCATATTCAATCAGTGATGATTTGCATCTTTCTAAGTAATTTATTACATAATGTATTTAATGACGATTTTAATTATGACAACAATAAATAAAATTTGATTTAGAAATCAAGTATTTTTGAATGTCACAAATGAATAGATTAAAAGATGAAAAGTAAAATTATTTCGATATTTTTACCCAAGTTTTCATTCAGACCTATAAGTTCATAAAAAATTCTTTCTGTTGAGGCTATTTGCACTCTCATAATCATATATCGACATAAAAATCAGCCTATTAATAACAAAGACTGTATACAAACGAAAAAGATATGATTGAGAAAAATTTAGCGATTGTAATTTTAGGATACTGCCAATTTTGCTCAAAAACTTCATTTAAGAGTAATTGTTATTAGTAGTATTTTTTGCAAATATTTCAATACATTAATGAGTTCTATTATTTTAAAACATAGTTCCTTTTTATAGGTCTTTATGTGATTTACATAAGTTACTAACTTCTACAGGAATATCAATAACAGAACTGTGGACAGTTATCGATGGAATAATTGTTAAGACAATCTTTTCTGCGCTGCCAACTTTACAACATCTGTTTCATACGGCTTTTCCAATATCTACACCAGTGTCCTCGTGTTTCGAACTTCTTGGCTTTGACATTCTTCTAGACAGCAGAGGTAAACCTTATCTACTTGAGGTAAGTTGCTAGAAATATTTTAAGCATAATTGATCAATCGTTTCTTAGTTCCTTTTATCTAATTTTTAGGAAGGTGATAATAATAATTTTCATTAACAAAATTGGCATTTCTAAATATCCGAGCATGATATTAAATATTATGTAGTATTATCTTTAATATATTTACAGTGGCATTGTAACTGATAGCAAAATTTTTATGAAAGGAAGTTATTTTATAACTTTAAAGACAAATCTATTAATCTCACTTCTATAAACTTTAATGACGAATATTCTTTCTTGTATTCCTTAATTATAACAATATTGGAATTCCTTAATTATAACAAAACGCTTGGTTATTGTATTGTCTTATTTGTTAATCGACTGTATAATTGTGTTATTATATTGAGTTTATTAATATAAGGAGAACCTTGTTCACGAAAATTGTTTAAATTAAAATAAATCTACACGTTGACTAGGTTTTTAAAAATCAAGGATTTATCAGCATCGCTAAGAAGAATTCAAGAATTGCAGAAACTTCTTTAGAATTAACTGGGGTGTTTAGTTCAGACAAATGGTTTACATGATGTCAATCAATTGTTTTAATATTAACACCTAGAGCTAAAAAAGAGCTCTAAAAATTAAAAATTATTGATTTTGCTACTGATTGATTATTAATATTGCGTCTTAATTTATCTATATATTTAAAATAATAGGCAAAACCAAAGAAACAGTTCCCCAGCTCCAATCATTGGCTTTATTTCGTCAATTTTATTTCATATGATAACTCATGACTCCTAAATAGGTCATTGTCTATCCTCTACATTCTCGACAGGTTTCATAAAAAAACTATTTTCAGAGGAAAAAAAAAACAAACCCGAGACAGAGTCCCTCTGCTCCCAGCTTCTGTACTAATTTTGATCATTTTTATTTTATTTGAAAATTCATGAATGCTAGATATGTCATCAATGGTCATCTGTTATCCTCCTCCTTCCTATATTCGAGAGAAATCTCAAAAGTATTACTTCATAGTGTATTCTCTATGGGAAAAACACCGACTGGTGGAGTATCCCAGTCCCAATTTTTGCAGCGGTTTTTCCTGTTTTTATTTTAATTCAATCAAAAGCTCAATCAAATTCGTTTAGGTATATAATTAATGATAGTTTGACCCAAAAATATACGAGAAATCCTTAACCTCGTCAGTATTTGAAATATGAGACTAAATACTGAAAACAGTTTAGTTACCCCACATTCCTAATCTCAACGTTTGGAGCATATTTTGATTGCTTGGAACTCCCACTCTAGAAGGTGGCAGAATATATTAGATCGGGGAAAAAATAAGAAGGTTCTGAGTTATTACTGTTAACTTTAAGTGAGTAAATCTTAAGACTATCTTAAAAAATTCTCTAATATTAGATCATAGATTGACTTGAATGCTTGAAAAATGAGGATTAATCTTTTAATGCCAAAAGATTTGTAATTGACAAACTGCAAAATACTTGAGAGCAAATGTGCTTAATACTTCATAGACTAATACTTGATGCAATATCTTACATAGATATCTTAATATCAATTACTACTTTAAATATATAATTGCAATAATTTCAAATAAACTCATTCCCATGGAAGAACACTGTCATTCAATGGGATGATAGCGCGTCTGAAGATAGTCACATTTTATAAAAATATTTTTAATTGCTTGTTTTTGCCTTCGCATATACAAAGTATATGAAGAGAAAGTATTATAAGTGTCAAAAAATTCGAATTATACATTTTAACAAATCTTCACGTTTTAGACCTATTTGAGTCTAAAAAACACATTTTATAATATATCTGTTCACTGAAGATGAAAAATCAAAAACGCTTTAAACTAGGCTTATAAAATTCAGTATATGCTACTTATACCAAATTTTGAACGAAATTCATTCAGAGGAAATCAGTTTTTTGGATTGTTCTAGTGCAAGTGTTAACTGCAAAACGTACAGAAGTAAATGGATAAAAATTGGCACTCAGGTTAAGCATCCTAACTGTAAATCTGGCAAAAAAGCCATACAAATTACATGTAATATACTTTTTATCGTTTTTTTTATCAATGAAAAATTAACAATTTAATTAATTGTCACGAAACCTTATTTCTATATATGTGGGAGATACTGAAATATTTATAAAATAATAAATAGTTACAGCAAAAGTTATGATGAATTAACCCAAACGCATACAATACAATATTTATTAACCATATATATTTTGAATGTAAAATATTTTTTATATAGAATTTAAATAAGATTTTCCTGTCATCCGTCACTTTATTATTTCACGTATACAAAGTATAGATAACTTATTGTAATCGTCAAAAGATTTGGATTTAAGATTTTGACGAATTTTCACGCTTTAGACCTCCCTTAATTCGAAAAAAATATTTTTGGAAAATGCCTGTTTGTATGTTGCAAAGATAGCTCAAAAACGCTTTGACCTAGGAGGGATAAAATTTAATATATAATCTTTAAACAAAATTTGTAGATGTCTTAAATTTTAAGCAAAATCCACTCAGAACTTTATTTATCCGGCTATTCGAATATAAAACACGATAACTGCAAAACGATGGATAAAATTCGGAACAAGTATTTAATATCAATAATGTAGACATCTACCAGATTTTGAACCAATCCAACGCAGGATTGACCATTTGACAATCTGCACTTTAAGAATTTAATTTAGTTTTATTAACATCCCGTTTTAAAGCAACACCAGGGCTATTTTGGGGTGGACTTCGTAATTTTGAACCGCGGTCAGATGACGAGGACGACACCTGAGCTGGCACCTTCCTCTCCAAACTTCCACAACACAGCAACGGAGGACGTTAACGGGCACCATACCTGCTTACACGGATGTTCTTCGGTGGAATCGGGTCTCAAACCTTAACTCCGAGACCTTACCACCAGGCCACTACGGCCCCTGCACTTTCAGAAGTATATAAAGTTATAGCCTAAAACTGCAATGACTCAAATATATCAAATTTGGTATGCGATTTCGTGTCTGCAAATGTAGTTCAGTGTCAAATCAATCGGATGGGAAAAATGTCTAAAACACAAAATTCCATTTTTTGATACTATTAACCGCGTGCTGAGAATTAATCACCAAAAAATTGCCAAGGATTACACGGTAAATTCAATAAAACAGTAAATTCAAGCTATAGGTTAATATTTCGTAACTACTGCATGTCATTGCCATGCAAGGCGTTCTCTGCCTTATCCAAGGTCCATAAATGTTTTTATCACAAGATGGGGGAAAAACACTTTTATTAGCGAGTATACGAGAAAGTTTTGCTGAGAAGACCATCCCCACTGGTTTTTAAATGATACGAGTAAAATATATCAAAGAATTCAAATATCTTGTAATGTCTCAGAAAATTGCATAATGTCGAATATATTTTTTAAAATTCGATTAGAGTTAGTTTACATGTACTAAATAGAAGTCATTATGTATTCATTATATCAAATAGAAATATGCATATAATTAATAATGCATCATATTAAGTGCACATCTGATTGAAAAGAAACCCCAGCGTGTGGCAACAAATACACAAAATATAAAGAAACGTAATCATGCATGTCGCAGGACGCATGTATGGCAAAATAAAAACAAAAGTTAGAATTCTGTTTTAGAATCAATATCCAAAGGAAATAATTTTTTATCGTGGTTTTAAAGACAAAGAAACGTACTAAAACTGGATTGAATTTTCATAACAATTGATTAAAACTATAAATGAATGTCTCAACTCATAATAAATATGCATGTGCGTGTGTATTGTGTGCTGGCGCTCTATAGACCAAACAGCTTGAGCTAGAGTAATTAAATTTGGTCAATATTATACTTTGGAGAATAAAAAGTGCACATTAAAAATATTTTTTTTGAAATTTTTATAAATAAAAAATAAGTTAGATTTGATGTTTTTTCGCTATAACTCCAGAAAATATTCCAACAAGCAAATGTTTTTTAAACAGTTTTTAAGTCCACAATGTTATCTTTTCAATAAAGCAAATTTAGTTCCTGTAAAATTTTTTGGTTGACATTTAATTTTTAAAAGCACATTTTTGAATTTGCTACACAACAATATATGTGAACAGTAATTGTGAAGAAAACCGCTATTGTTGGTTTCATTAAATATTTGATCTAATGTTGAAAGCTGAAGAAGGTTCTGTTTTATATCTTTGTAATTTACAGGATGAATAAAAATGTAAATTTATAATAACATTAAATTTAGAAGATAAATGAGCCGGACATAATAGAGCTATAGTAACATAGAAATGGCCTCCAGTGTAAGAATTTATATATATAATAAACAGAACATATGCAAAATTATTAAAATAACACTGCTTTAATGTCTGAAGTTTGTCAGAATCACGGGAAAGAAGTTTTATGTGAGCGATTTAACAAATTAAATATAACAAATATGTTCGAACGATACTGCATACGCACAGGATTCGTAGTCTGATAATCGTATATGTGAAAACAAGATTGTAGTTGTGAAGAAAGTGCGTAATATTTCGATATTTTTAAATTAGTGAGTTTGTTATTCACACTGTATTTGCATATCATACTTTAGGGTTCAAAATATTTTTCAGATTTATTATATATATATATGTATATACTCATAAATAACCCATACCAATGAATAAGAATATCTTTAAAGAACACAAAAAATCAGTTGATAATACTTCGGTTTAGTTTCATTATTTATATGATGAAAAGAATATGGTGGCACAGTGTACAAAATGTTCAAGAGTTATTAAAATGAACGGAGGAAGTACAAACGGACTCCATACACATTTAAAAACGAAACATGATACAAATTTGTTAAAGAGGAAAGAATCAAATTGCAATGAAGATACAAATTTAAGCACAATTTCTAAGCCCCAGCCATCAGGGATTTTAGATTATTTTGAAAATATATATATGTAATTTGTATGAAATTATAAGTAAAATGACAGCATTAGATAGCCATTTCTAGTGTAGTGACTTCTACTGAATTAAGAAAATCACTATCCGCCAGAGGTTTTAAAAATCTACCAACATCGATTAACACTATAAGAAGAACTGTTATAAACTACAGTAATGGTGTTAGCAATTTTTTGAAACACGAGCTAATGCAATTAAAAGTAAATGGTGACAAATTTATTCTTACATTTAATGAATGGATAAGGAACGCTATTTAAATATACTTATTCAGAAAAAATTTGGAATATAGGAATTACACATGCCTCGGAAAGTATGCTAGCTAAAATATGTATGGAAGTGCTTAAATCTAAATTAACGAAACATGGATTATCCCTGAAAGAAGATATTGTATCCATAACGACTGATGGAGCAACAGTTATGAAAAAAGTTGAAAAGTTGATTGGTGGAAATCAGCAATTGTGCTATGCTCATGGAATTCAATTAGGAGTAATAGATGTATTATACTAAAAAAATAAAGAACTGAAGAATCCAAATACTGTGGATATAGAAACTTCGGATTTTGACTTTGAAGAAAGTGAGGGTGATATTGACAATGAAATTGTTGAAGAAAATATTGCTAATGAAGATGAAATATTAACCCATCAAGAATTGCTTCCTATAATTTATAAAGTTCGAAAAAATTTTAAGATATTTAAACGTTTCTCTACAAAAAATGCCGTATTACAAAAATATATACTAACTGAAAATAAAACAGAATATATGATAATAATAGGTTCTAAAACACGTTGGAGCAATTTACTCCTAAGGATAGAACGATTTTTGAAACTGAGAAATTCATTCCAAATAGCAATAATCGACTTAAACCTGCAAATTAATTTTTCAGATAGTGAATTCGACTTAATATCCAGAACTGTATCAGCTATACTTGCAATAAAACTGAATGTTGAGGCATTATGTCGGTGATATTCAAATTTATTAACAGCTAATGCAACAATAAATTTCATATTGCAGTCACTGAAAGAACAGCACACATCACTATCTGAAGAATTATATATTACATTGAAAAATCGCACCGAAGAAAGGCCTACCGAAATAGAAAATATCTTACTGCATTTACATAATTATAATGATTTAAAAAACGAAAATGAAAAAGAAGAAAATAGACTAAGCAATTGAAACCCGATCAAGTTTATAGTAAATTTTCTTAAAATTTTTTACGCACAAACCTATCCACATTCAGAAGAATTCGGTACAGTTATCGAAGATTATGATGACACTAATGTTGACAGTGAAAAGGAATTGTCTCTTTAACAAAAATTAGAACTAGAGATAAATGAAAAAATTTAAACAAATCAAAATACAATTCAGAAATCAGCTATATTCAAAACCATCCGACGAGAAATCGATTTATTTGAAGATGAGGAATTTAGAGGTAAATACTTGGAAAAAGTATATCGCGCATTGCTAACAGTACCACCAACTAGTGTAGATGCCGAAAGAGCGTTTTCGACAGCTGGTAAATTTTGCACAAAATTACATTTCAGGCTTAATGAAAGTACAACTGATGCATTATGGTTTTTAAGATCACATTTCAAAAATTTGTAATAGTACCACGGACTGATTAGTGATATTTACACTTTTTGGTGATTTAAATAAATAAGGTGTTCCTTTACTTTTTTGTGATTCTTTATATACTGTCATAATTTATAAGTTACAAATTTTTTATGATATTTACACTCTGTAATAAAATTGGCAAATAAAACAAAGAAACACCTGTGTTTTCTTTCTTTTTCTGAAATTTCTACTACCGGTATTAAAACCGGGATCCCGGTATTAAGATTTAAAAAATACCGAATACCGGTATTGAACTTTTGGTCCGATATTGCAACAACGTGGATGAGAAACTGAATCAGAAAAAGGTTAGCATAATGAATTTTGTAATGACAAGCCTAGCATATGGAAATAACACCACAAGGCTTCTAAAATAATACATGATTATAAAAAAATTGAAGTTTAAAAATATTTGCGAATTAAGCCATTAAGTCTAAATTATGTACAAAAGATTCTATTGAAATTTCGCATATCTAATATTTCTGACTAATCAGCTAGATATTAAAGGCGGCCAGTATAAAACCAAAGGTGGCCAGTATTACCACGTGTAATTTTATATCCATTAATGATGCCTTTGCTTTTCATTTTTAGATAAAAAACACATAGGAATTCATTTCAATGAAAAAATAATATATATTTGAGAATGCAAAAATTGACAATATAGTTTTGGACATATTCTTCATTTTGAAAAAAAAAATAGTATAATATATAGCTATTGAAGTTGTCCCTTGAAACCCATTAAAATAATCTTTATTTGAATATGACATTTTGATTTCTGTTATTGTTCTCCGTTGGTATTGTTTTTTAAAAGAAAATTATTTTATTATTTGCAGGAAGTGTATCTGTTAATAAAACGTGATTACCAATTACGAATAATTCCGGTATACATTCTTTTTATCTTCTTATTTAATGTTTAAATACAAACAGAATTTTTTTTTGTAGGATTATAGTTTTTGCACTATATTTTAAAATTTGATGTTACTTGTAACTCTTCAGAATTTGGATGGTAACATGCAATGCTCTCAACTTCTAACCTGGTTTTGGGTGACGATCTTCCATGAATTTGATTCCATCTGATAAAAAATTTATTTGATAAACCTTTTACTAATGCATTAAACTGCATCTCAGAATTCTAATGAAGAATTAATTCAGACCAGCTACCTTGTAGAAAACAAGCTTTATTCTTCATCAGAGTATCTTATTTTAAAATCCTTTACTTGGCGGTTACAATGATTGAGCTTTAGAAATTTGGAATTTTAGATTATTTGTTTTAGAAGTTACGACTATGAAAATCGATATTTTGTTTGGCCTTTCTCCTTGTTCTAAAACTTTTCCCAAAGCAAAGCATTTTACGTAACTTGATATTTTACACAAACAATACTTAATTATTCAGCTTATCATCCGTACAATTGATAGTTGTATAGTTTTATGCATCCAAATTTATATTATAAATAAGAGTAACAGTGCTTTTGAGAATGGGAGAATTATAAGAAAATTTCATTTTTGCTTGTTTCAGAAATTAAACTTTAATTTCAATTACAAAATTTTAAAAAAGTAAACATTTTATTAAAAGTATGTTTAAAAAAAGATTCGGAATATGTAAAAATAGACGAAATCTTCATACTTGTAATGAAAGGAAAACCCAGGGTAAAATATTTGTAGAAACTATAAAATGATTTGAATTTCATTACCAAATGAAAATTATTTTTATTAATTGCCTTAAAATGTTTTGAAAAAAATATCAAAATTATGGAAAATTTTAAAGCAGTTAAATATAAATAAGCCTATCATCGAAAAAAAATTATATGAATTTTAAAATGATGTAAAAATCAGTTTATGTTTTAATATTTTCGAAATTTACAACAGAAAAAAGCTGTAATTATGTGTAAACGCTGAAATTTGCGATTAATTTAAATAAATTTTCAAAAAGACTCTCTTAATTGTTTATTTCCAACCTGCTAAATTTTTAATAATGAATTATTAGCTGTAGGTTCAGCGATCTTTCCTGTAGTGCGACAATAAACGCACAGTAAACATTTACTTATATTAGTAGAAAATTTAAACAAAAATTCTATTAGTATATATAAAATTGAATGCTTGCTTGTTTGGACCTTGTGCAATTCCTCACCCTTAACAGATTCAAGCATTTACTTACATTTTGAGAATACAATTTCCATAATATCTAGAAGATTTGAACTAGCTATCAGAAAGTTTTAACACCCCTTCTAAGATTAAGGGAAACAGGGGTTAATATATTTTAAGTGTTTCCACCATAATTTCTGAAGAAATCACCATGCAAACATTTTCATATCGTCTTAATATGAAAAGAAAAAAAAATAGTTTCATAATGGCATCAATTTCATCACCGTAAACTTTTCTCTGATTTCTAATAAATTTCTCAAGGTTAATTTAAACATAAGTTTCCTTTTTTTTGCATACTATAAGCTGTGCAATTTACAAATATATGTGTTTAGCTTTTCTTACATGTAGAAAAAATAGACGCATATGAAGTTGAATGTAAAATGGCTATTTCATTGTAAGGAAGATGAAATTCAGCATCAGGCATTAGTGGTGCGATAAAAATTTCTATGAAAAATTCAGTTACGGATACTCAGAAGTTGAAAACCTATCTATTAGTTTAACCTATCATGCAGTTAACTGCAATACTTCTAGGATAAAATTGTAGGCAAAATTAAATTACTTTAAATATATAATTAGAATTTAAAGGATATTTTAATAGATTTTGCAAATAAACAAAATAGTAAATGTATATTTTTTGAAATGATATATTATTATATTGAAAATACAATAAATATATATTTTCAAACTAATTTATATGATCCATAAGAAAAAATTCTAGATAATTTGTTTGTTATTGCATCATAAATCAGTTACTGACAAAGCCATTATAAAACATTTTCGCCTTTTAAAAGTCAAGATGATTTTTCGCAAATAAACAAATTCCCTAGGTTTTAAAATGAAATCTTGAAAATGCATCTGAAAATATGGTATATTTTTTCAGTAAAAGGGGAAAAGTAAACCACATGGTGGTTCGGTTGTGGTCAAAATGTTAATCATGAACTTACTAATCTCATCATAAACGTCATTCTGTGGTTTTCGCTACAGGGGCAAGAAAGGCGTCATGGTATCCACGCCTACTAAGGTTCATCCAAGGTTGTTAAATTATATTTACCATCACTTCTCGGGCATGATGAAATCTGAAAAATACTGTCACTTCTCCGTGGTGGCGGCACCCTGTCGCAAATTTTGTTTTCTAGTGAGCTTTAGTGTTCGCCAAACCCGTCCTTCATATTACTTTTCAAAACGAATATGTCAGCACATGCTTTACAATTAATTGCTTTTGAACGGGCGCGGAATAGACAAAATTATTAATCAGAAAAATCCAGGCTCTTGTCTTATTCTTATTTATAAACAGTATTTCAAAGGTGTTTTGGAAGAAAATTATGTAAAAAACAACAGAAAAAAAAATAATGAATGATCTTAGAATTTATTTCATCCCAAACTACAAATAGTGGCATTAAATTCAAAAACAAAATTTTTGAATTGAAGGGATATGGAAATTTAACATAAACCAGAGATAGAAAAAAAAAAAAGGGATTGAAGAACCATTTTCCAAATTGGCATAGGTTCGAAAGTTTTAGAGATACATTGTAATGGCTTTTAGCCTGATAAAAAGAACTGAAAAATTATGCCCGAATGTTTTCGTAAAAATTAGCAGACAATTCTGTTTTAGTTGATAATTATAATGAACGAACATCAGATTTTACAGAGACAGACAAAACAGTTATGTTTTATTCTTCACATTAAAATTCATTTATTACATTTTTATTTTAATTTAAAGAAAAATCAGCAAATTATTATTAATTAAAATGAATTTAATTTAATATTAATTAACAAACTTATAACTATATATATATATATAGTTTGAAAATTTATTTACTTTTTCTCCTAATTGATATATTTGAACGTGAAATTTTTTTCTAATTACTTGATTTTATAACATGAGTCTCAATTAAGTTATGCTGTTATGAAATGTAGATTATCCGATTTACTTTAAATCCTTTATATAAGTGTATGGCCCCTTTCTTTTCAAAATTTATCTGATTTTAATTACATTTTAATTTCAAAATTTAATTTTAATACAAATGAAAATCATTGTGACTATGCATGTATATATGCATGCTCTGTATCTCCTACCAATTAACTGTACCAATTCCATCAAATTTGGCACACTTTTTTTTATACATAAAACATGAAAAAGAAAATTGCCAATTTTTCAAAGTTCAAAAATTAATTAAATATTCAATTAATTATAAACTAACAAATTGTCTTCTTTACACTTTGAATTTCTTTACCACTGTTTTTTAAATCACTCTTTTATTCTAATACATCTTTTGATAACGATTTTATTGGCTTTAAAGAATTGATTTAACCACGCATTAAACAAGAATCAAAAGCTAGGAAAAAGACAACCATTTTTATATTTCAGCATCTATAAAAGAATTTGCAATACTAATATAACAAATATTAACAGCTTATGGAGAAAGTTTGTTACAGGCAGTTTTTAAAAACATATGGTATAATTGATATTCTAATTTTAATTAAAAGCAAACGATAAAAGTCGATAAAGATTTCAAACGGTAAAAGGATTTATTTTTATGCTAAATATTTTATGCAAGAATAATTTTTATTTTAAAATATTGTTCATGACAGGATTAAATAACAAGTAAATGCTGCGTACATCAATTAATAAAAGCCATTGTGGTTACGCATGTATGTTCCACATCTCATTGTGCCGCATTATATCGAACTTTGCACATTCATTATTAATGATAAAAGATTTTCAAATTTTCAAAGTGAAAAACTTAATTAAATATTCAATTAATTAAAAAAATTAACAAATGGTGCAACATACTTCAGTTTTTTTTTATTTTTCTACCGTAAGTATAGAAAAAATTCATTTACAAGAAATATCTTTATGCCATTTTAAAATTCCAAACTTTACCTTTTAGATGATATCAATTATAATAATGTACAATTTTCCTTGAGTTTTATTAATTTTTGAAATTTAATGAATAATCGAATAGATACATATGTGTTTAAAGTATAATAATAAACAAGAAAACTGTTATCAAAACACATTAATAGAATTTTTATATGTTTAAAAAAGGGAAGTTTAAAACAAACGATTAACAATTTACATCAGATATTACTATGGATTCGATTTGCATGTTTTTAAATCAAAAAAATTAATTATTTAATACATTTTCTCAAAATGCATACTTTAATATTCGTGATTAAAATTTCAAGCATTTATATAACTAATATTAAAAAAATTAGTGAAAAAATTAATTAGTTTAAAACTATACCACGACGATTTCTAAATATCGTCTGATTCAACTGATATCCCTCTATTAATCAAAAAAAAAAATTGTTTCAGACAATGAAAGAATTTTGTGTATTACTTTATACATAATAATTTTTAAATTAAAAATATTAGACATGAATGTGTTTTAAATCTTAGCAACAAAGGTTTATCACCTGGGATGTTCCAAAAATTTTAAGCCAATGAAATGCCGAAGACACTTAGTCCAAATGCAGCGAAACTTCAGATTCTAATGTAAGAGTACAACATAGCTTGATAGACAGATATGTAATTACATTTCTCCATCTTAGTGACTTTATAAATTTTGTAAACTTTGTAGAATTGAAAGTTTTGCAAGTTGAAACAATTAGCAATAAAATCCTTCAAATTTATTCGAAATCAAAATTAATGAAAGAAATTGAAATCAAAATTAATCACATTTCTTCTAATCCGAATATTATATAACGTATCTTATAATAAAGCAGTATTATTTTTGCGTGGGTAGAGTAAATGACATAAGTGTTTTCTTAATATTTTTCGTACTTTTATCTCTCTGAATTTTTGATTGGTGTTTAAACATTACGATTATTAGATTTCCACTTTTGATTCTTTTCTGTTCTTTAAAAACGTATTCTAACATTAAACGTCAGTTTTTTAAGTTTTTCCAATGACATCTTTTCGGAAAAATTAACATAAGAAAATTTTAATTAGCTTAATACCACTTTTAAAATAACTATCATATTGATAATGAGCAACTTTATTTTCGTGATTTGAAAATATATGATTGCTAAAGAATGGTCATTATTTTTGATTTTTAATTAAGAAAATGCACTCTTTCCTATATCTCTATTGTTTAACTTTTCAATTTTTTTTTTCGATTTTAAGGAAATGTGAATTTATTCAATCTCTTCAAAGGAGTAAGTACGCAGCTGGCTTATAAGTTGAACAGAGACTTGCTATTATTAATAAAATAGCTGGTAGAGAAATGCGATTATCTGATCATTTGTTAATTTAACAGTTGAGTGCTTGTTTCTTATTATGAAGGCTAAATCAAATCTATACTTACAATAAAGCTCAATGTGTATGTGTGTGTGTATGTGTGTGTGTTGGCGCTCTACAGGCCAGACCATTCAACCTACAACCAAATTTGGCACGTGTATACCTTGGAGGCCGGGAATGTGCACCTGGGGGTTATTTTTTCGAATTTTTAACTAGAATTTTATTTATTTAAAAATTAAGCGAAATTTTGACTTGTTTCTGCTATAATTTCTGAAAATATTACCGCACAAAAAAGATTTTTACATGAAGTTAAAGATCAAAAATTTATCTTTTAAATGATACTAATGTTTTAATCTTAAAATTAAATTTCTGTTTTTAATGAATTTTTAAATAAATATTTTAACTATGTTTTTCAATAACTTTTTTCGTAAAAAATAAAAATTAAGATTAAGCACGTTTCGCATTCATGGGAAACAATTAGCTTTTTTCAAAGTGTTGCCATCACATTGATTAAAGCCACAATTAAAAATAAATTAAATCTTTTTGGAAATGAAATCTGCAAAAATATAATTTTCGGCACGTGTTTGTAGGAAATGAAACAAATATGAAATATTATTTTTTCTAAAAAATAAATTCAAGACAAATTATTTATGATCTTTTACACTCTCTATACAGGGTGTTTATTTAGTCCCGGACCCATTTTGATGTTTAATGACTCATAAAATAATGAAGATATAAACAAACTTATGGCATTTATTGATGGAATAACTCATATATTTTCCTTTTCAGGTTTGAATATTTTTACTTTTGTAAATATCGTCTGCGCGTGTTTTTAATTTCAGATAATTTCATTTTCCAGTCTAAATATCTGTACTTTTCTAAATATCGTCTGCTTATTAATTGGATTTTCTCTCTTTTGTTTTTGGCAACTATTGAAATGTTATGTTTACTTTTGATGTGTTTGCTCTATGTAGTACTTTTGTATGTGATGTTTTATTCGAGCGGATATTAAGGAGAATATTACAAGAGAAAGCAAAAAATTTTATGGTGGTCATAGTGTTAATTTCCAATCAGCTAAATCACTGACTTTTAAGAGTTAATTTCCAATCACTTAAACTGACTGATTTATGAAAATTTGAATATCCCTATTCAATAAAAAAAGGATAATTTTAGATTTTCCATCGACCGCTTCAAAGAAAATACACCAATCAGCGCGCAGATTTCTCAAGATTAATTGGCCTAAGATTATGAAAATGTTGAGTTTTTCTAAATTTTTAACATTTAAAACTTCATAAATAAGTCTTAGTTGATCATGGAAAATATAAACTTTCATTCATTTATTTAAAATTTGGTGAGTCCAGAATATTTCTCAGAATATGATACCTTACTGCATTAAATTTAGACTTCATAATTTTTGAAATATATTTATAGGTCGGAACAAAATATTATTATTGGTTTCATTTCAATCCTTTTGAAAGCAAAACTAAAAACTGAATTTTATGCTGAATCTCAGAAATTTTTGTTGAATTATTGTTTGAGATATTACATAAATCATGAAAAATATTTTGTAATTAACATAAGACTTAAATACCGAGATATTTTGTTTGCAATACTCATATTCAATAATAATAGTAATAAATAAATAGCAATAAAGATGATAAATAAAATAAAACGCTTGATTTTATTAAAAAAATATCTTTATATTAATTGCAATTTCATCATTTTCACTTTAAATTAAAGTTGACGTTTTACCAACAACAAATTAGCAAAATATATATAGTAAATTGTATAAGTAATGACAACAAATTAGCAATATATATATAGTAAATTGTAAAAGTAATGACAACAAATTAGCAAAATATATATATAAAATTGAACGAAACGATCTAAACAGTATAAGTTTGGTATGGCTATCAAAATTTGAAGATTAAAAATGTTTTGTTTGAGAATCCTTTAAGAGACCAGTTACTTAAAATATTTAATTGAAAATTGTAGCGAGCGGTAATACTGGCGAACCTGCTGGTCGCCAAAGGCGGCTAGTATTTTATAAATGTATACCAAACCTAATTTAGTCTAAAAGTTTTTTTTTAAGCATTCAGTACGGAATTATTAAGCAGAAACATAGAAGCTAGAAAAAAAAAACTCAGCAGAAGTGTTCAACCCAGGACTTGTATTAACACAAGATAACGCTTTTTGTATTGATAATTCAGGAAGGAAAGTCAAGTATGAAATTTAAATGTCTTCCTTCCACAAATAAAGCAGAAAACGATCATAATTGTTGATATGGATCAACAATTATAATGGCAAAAATCCCATGTTTTCATTTATCGTTGCATTGTTTAATTATCGAGTTCACACACATGCAAATGGGATGTTTTGAACAGTATTTGTAGTAAATTTTTTTTGGTCCAAAAATAAAATTTTAACGGATATGTGCTGATTTTAATTAATCTAGTTATTTGCAATTTTGAGATATTACATCTATTTGAAAATGAAAGAATGAACATAGACATTTCATCCAGAATTTGAGAGAATTCTGCAAGCTTAGTGTAAATGCCATAATAGATACCTCAAATGCCATATTTCCCGAATCCAGAGAATTTTGCATTTTTCAGCTATCATATTCACAGACCGATATAATTTAATGTATTATTTTTTTTCTTGATTTCAGGAGGTTTAAAACGTTACGATTCATCAAAATCTCAAGACCGAATTTTCTGACCATTACAATACTTTCTTTCTGTATATGGGAAAAATGTAAACAATATGTACTCTGATTAAAAGTTTCTAAAAGTAATAACTTATATTAAACGGGCCACACTTAATTAATTTGTAAAACTCAGTTGCAAATTATGATGGAAAAATTTTATTTGAAATTTTTCTATAAAGAACTAAAATTCACAGAAATTTTCAAAATAAATAAACTAAAAGTTGCTAAATTTAGCCTTGAATAAAATAAGAAAACAAAAATAAGCTATGTTACATAATTATTCGTCCAAAATTTCTTACACAGACAATAAAATTCTTCGGAAAAACCGTCTTCATGAATAGATCGAGTCTAATTTTCTTTAAATAATTAAAAATTGTTATAAGCTTTATCAGAAAAGCTAATTCCAGTTGGATCATTAACTATAGTAAAAAGAATAGCATAAAAATTAAATTTCACGTCATCTTTATTCGTATTCTCTAAATTAGGAATGACACACACAAACACACACGTACACAAATCTTATTTGTTAAAAATGTTCGTTATTTAGGAATGAAATTTGGTGATTCGGTTAAAAGGAACGCTTCTCAGTGTGCAGTGTTTGATTGATGCAATGTTGCCAACTGGAGGGAAAAGATAATTACGATTTTGAGTTCCGATGATTTGGTGCAAATCAAGGTTATTGAAGAGTTGGATTTAAAATATATGAATGGAGACTATTAATTCAAGTCAGGAAAAAAAAAAAGGATGTCTTGATACATTATGGAAATATTCTAGCGCCAATACCAGACACTCATTTAATTCAAAACATATTGAACGGTTATTCGAAAAACCAAATTAAAAGGGCAAACAATAGACGATTGGTAGTGATTTAAAGATGTCGTACGTAGTGTTAGATAGATAGAACTACTCGATAGCTTAAAAATGAGACCGAAGAAGTATGGTGCAAGGCCATCTTAGCAGTTTTACATAGAGCGACAATTTATATCTATTGATATCAAACAAGAAAATTCGTATGCATTAATGAGTTTGCTTTGAAATATTCAGATTACTATGTAGGTATTAAGGTAATGAAATTATGATTTTTAATTTCCATATTCTCTTGTATGAAAATAAATCGAGCCAATATTCAAGTCTTAATTAAAGATTCTTATTTATTGATCATATTTTTCATGTGCATTATAGACTTTAATTTAAGACATGCTAAATCTATACATAGTAAAAAATGAAGTCTCCTGAAAGCGTCTGTATGTTAAAACCCTAAAAACTCGAGAAATACTTAACACATTTTGGAGATATTTGTACCATTTTGTGCGGCATTTATTGGGAAGGTTTTAGTATATTGAAATCATATCAAAATAAAGAAAGGAGTTTTATAACTGCGATTTTAATTATTTTCCTACTACGATTCGCGCATGTGTAAAGCAGCAGTATCTGTGCTTTGCACTTATCCGCGCGTGAGCGGAAATCTCAAACTTCGCATGTGCAAATAGCAAGAGCTATGGTATTCATATGCGATACGTTTCTTTGTTTACGTCTGATTTTAAATAGCGATTCAAATCTCATTATCCCCAAAAGAAGAAAATTCAACCTTGGCCGGTGCACATTAAATGCCAAAACGCTTCGTTTGTTGCTCGATGGTGAAAATGTAGAGGAAAGAAACGTTAGGTTAGCGAATATCAGAGAAAGCATGTCTACACTTTCTTCAAAGGGGAATCTTCTGCTGAACGAAGTAACCGTCTCTCTTTAAATCGCACTGCAATTGAATAACTGAGACAGAATGAATCTCGCCTGTCTGCTGACTGAGATAGATATTTAAATTTGAGACACAGAAGAAGTGAAAGAACAAACGTTCCTGATATTTGGTCCGAAAAGGAGTATGCCGTTTTGAATTTTGATCAATGTGTGAAATACAGAAATGATGCCTCGGTTTCAATAGGAACAATGTCTATAGTCTATCCATATTGTTCAGCTTTAGGAACAGCTTTGACATACAGTCATTTTTGCCAAAAAATAATGTATCACCAAATTTTAGCGAAATGGCAGAATGTGGCGCGAATGGCACCAATATCGTTTCCAATCTAAAGGTTCCGAGGAACGCTGCAGCAAATTGACGAAAATATAGAAAAAAGTCAATAAAGGCAGTAAAATGAAATGCATGCAAAACATTTAATCGAAAATAATGAAATAAGTAGAAGAAGTATGTGCAGCAGAAAAATATCAAGGGAAATGAACAGGAAAAATCTAAATACAGTAGCATACAGTAACATAAAAAAAATGGCGGCCATGTAACTCCAAACAAAGCGCCACCGAAAAATTGCCTACCTTGCAGGGCACAAAGTGACAGTATATCAAAGCTTAGCCCTAAATATTTTTGAATATGTGCTATAAAAAATTGTTTTGTAGTTATTTTTGATGATTTCTAAATATCATTTTGATCCCGCATGACATTCCCATGTCATATCGTCTGGAGGCTAGACTTAAATCTAAAGCTAATTTTTCCTCTTAGATGTTATACCACGGGCAACGCTGTGCGGGTACAGCTAGTTCATGCATATGGAAAAGTCCTGGAAGAAACTTGATATAAATATAATTTTAAAAAAACTAAAGTAACGCAGCGTATTATTACTAGCTACTTTACCTGCTTGGAAGCATCTGCATCTAAAACTAGAGAACGGAATGAAATAAAATTTCCAATAAAAGGCACGGTGGAGATGAATTCCATGCAAAAAAGTTGCTAATGGAATATCTTACACGTAAAGTTAAAATCAGCAAATGGAAAATGCAGCCCTATTTCTGATTAACAAGACAATATTTTATGAATTTTGCTCTGTATGCCATGCATTTTTTTATTACTCGAATATTATAAAAATTTCCATCATCAGTTTTCAGTGCTTTCGTTGCAATTACTGATTTTAGCATTTCCGTTCCAACAGAGCCGAAAAATTTCTCTTATCGGTGATTTTTGTTGCTATATTTTTTCTTGCTTCTTTTTTCTATGGGAATTTTCTTGGGGAGAATTCATTCTCCTTTATATTTTAGATCCTAATTTTTAGCAGCAGGTGCCTACAATCAAAGAAAATTATTTCATGGCTATCTTGCATAAAATGGCAAAATTCCAAGCAATCAAAATAGCTGAAATATGTAAAAAAAATTAAAATTAAAAAAAAAGAACTGCATTTTTTTTTATTGACTCGTATAATACATGGCACCTACAGCGAGTATTCATAAGAAATTTTAAAAGAACGCACAACCTTCAATTTTTTTCATTGACTCGAAGAAAGAGGAAAATGTGTATATAAGCTTACCTTTTGAGTATAAGTTAAGTTGAAATGGTCAGTTAGGTTGACTAATTCATATGTGCTTGAGTCTACTATTTTCTTTCCAAACATTTCCATGAATTTGAGATTCAATTGACTATGAGTGAAAATGTACTTGGGCATATCAGGTTCCCCTATGAATAACCTTCATAAATTTTAGTATGATATTACTCTTTTGTACTTAGTAATTAATCATTCATAATATTGATTGTCAGAATTAATTTTAAGAAATTAAATCTATCATAGCTTAAATCGCTGAGAGATAACTGTCAGCGGGCTTGAAAAGTGCCATAAGTCACAAGTCTATTATCAACTATAATTTGAAATACATCATGTCTTTGATTCTTTTTTTATATGAATGATCATAAACGTAATTATACCAGGAATATAATGTATTGAAATCTACACATGTTAACTTATACTTTTTCAACAGATATTTTAAACTTATATTTCTTCAACAGATATTTTAAGCTTATATTTCTTCAAGAGATGTTTTGTATTTTTTCTGAAACACAAAATGCACTTCCATTTTGAATAATACTTTTGTAGTGTTAATATTACAATATTAAAAAAAATCATTTTATTTATTTATTGCAAAGGAAACTTCCAACTAATCATTTCTATTTGACCTTGTGCTTTGAATGATGTTATTGTTACTTTCGTAAATAGTAAATTAAATTGACGTTAGAATTAGAGAAAAATGCCTTAATTTTTTTTACAATAACCTTTTAAATTAGTAACTAATGGGCGACATTGATAAGCGATGAACTACACGATGTACATTCTCAAAGAAATCAATTATAGATTTCATTTTATTGATGCTGTGTTTGTAATATAAATAAAATGTTGCAAGACGATTATTTTAAAATAGCTGTAGATGTCTTTAGTACAATGAATGTCTTTGTAACAATAATCATAAGTATTTTATAGTATATTAGCCGCCTTTGGCGACCAGTTAGTTCGACAGGATTAATGCTCTCAAAAATGTTCAATTAAATATTTATATATTTTGATCTCTTAACAGTTTCTTCAGCAAAATATTTTTAAGTTCCATAATTCTATAACCACATAACACATATTATTATAGAAGCCTTTCGATATTTTGTTCAATCTGCTATCTAATTCTCTCTCAGCTTCCGTAAGATTTAAATTTGAATTTGAAACTGAATATGTAAAACTTCAATAAATACGAGAATACTTTTGATGAAACCAAGCATATATATATATAAAAAAAGACTACATAAAATCGAATCCTTCAGTATTGTAATCCTACGTGCACAATGGAATATTTTTCAATAATTTATGTAATACTTCAAAGAATTGTTCAATAAAATTTTTTCTAATTCATTATAAAATTCAGTTTTACTTTCAAAAATATTTAAATGAGGCAAATAAGATTTTATTTTATTTTATTTAATCAATAAATGAACTTCCGAAAACAATTATGAAGTTTAAATTTTATACAGTCCTTTGAACCTATAAGCCATATTTAGTAAAATTATCTTGAATAATCTAATGCCATCAAAAACATAACTTGTAAAAAAAACCATGTCTCGCAACTCAATTTTTCTATCGTAAAAAGCTGTGAGATTCATGTAATACCAAGTCGGTCAATTTATTCAGTCCCTATTTAAGGGTCCTTCTGTCTTAAGTTATTACGTAATTAGCTAACTTAACACCATCTTATAGTAACCATATCAATATTAAAAATCTTTTATGGTCAAAATAAATAGATTGACTTGGATTCTCGGTGAATTTCGGGATGAGACCCCATCGCATGAAATCACAATGTATCTTTGCATTAAATTAGATTATATTAACATATTATATTAAATTAGATTGTTTAGTGCGATTGCCAAGTCAATCTATTTATTTTAACCATAAAAAATTTTTAATATTGATATGGTTACTATAAGATATTGTTAAGTTAGCTAATTACGTAATAACTTAAGACAGAAGGACCCTTAAATAGGGACTGAATAAATTGACCGACTTGGTATTACATGGATCTCACAACTTTTTACTATAGAAAAACTGAGTTGTGAGACTTGGTTTTTTTTACAAGTTATGTTTTTGATGGCATCTCATTTCTTTTTGTATGTAGTCTTCCTCTTTTTCTTTTCCGATACTACTTCTTGAGCTTCAGCTACAGTTTTTCTCATAGCCCACTCCTTGTCTCTATGGGTTTTTCTCGTAAGGTTTGATGTTACAATTTTTGACAAGTCTGGACGGTAAATGCTTCTTAGTCTGTTGTATTCACAAATTGAGGATTCCTGCGCTTTAATACTTCCAAAGTCGACATTAATTAGATGTAAGCCGTCCAGACTTGTAACTCTCGAAAGTGCCACGTAAGCTTGACCGGATGTGAATACTGCAAACCGATATCCATCAGTGCATTATTTAGACTTAGGCCCTGACTTTTGTGTATAGTTATAGCATAGGCTATACATATGGGAAACTGTTCGCGATATACATATGGGAAACTGTTCGCGATATACATATGGGAAACTGTTCGCGATGAACATAAGCTCTATTAATAATTTCAAATTTAGTTTTGACCGGACTAAGCCCGTAAACATGCTCTCTATTAAATGTAATGTATATTTTCTTAATTATTTTTGTATTTTCCGGATCAACCTTTACTCTTTACACTATACCGATAGAACCATTAACTAAACCAAGACTCACATCAATATTTCTCCTTAACATGACTTTTGCTCCTATTTTTATAATTATGTTCTCTTCGAGGCATGCAGTCATAGAAGCATCGTTTTCATATTTGTTTATGCATTCACGAGCTCTTTTTGTTAGGTATCTGGGGCAATCTATGCTATCTACAGCTGAAAGTTTTATTTCGGGATGTGGAAGAGATTTAAGCATTGCAGTATTTAATTGTTGACACATGTTTTTTGTAGGTAATAAGCAAACGGTATCATCAGGAAGTTTTGAGAGGTGTTCAATTATTTCAATAAATCTGTTTTCATTTGAATTGGATTTGAGAGTTATTAATATAGTCGAGAGTAAGTCGCGATCTTTTTCTGTAGTCACACTTAATCTTATTCTATTTAGCATTTCAACAAAGTTAGAATCATTGAGTTGCCGCATGTTAATTGTAAGTTCATCGTATATGAACAGTTCAATCCACAGATTCGGTATACTGAAGGAACCTAACAACTTGTTAGTTTCAGCAGTTGATAATTTTTCAAAAGGTGACTTTTCTCTTACCGGCGGAAGCTGTAAGAGATTTCCGAAAACTACAAGATGTTTTTTTCCAAACCACCCATTCTGATCGTCGCTTGTGACGAATATTTCAGATAAGCGTAAATGAATATATGTTAAAGTAACATTGGATATCATCGACACTTCGTCTATGATAAACAACAGTACTTCTTTCAAATCTGATCTCAGCACTTGGAGCACTTCATCAGAAAGTGGCTTGTACTTCGGTGTTTGAATGTGTTCTACAGGCAGCTGCAATAGTCTATGTATATTCAATCCATTCACATTGAATGCAGCTATTCCTGTTAGAGCACTAACTGCCACTTTTTTTTTGTTTAAATACGTCTTAACCCAAATTTTCAGAGATTTTATTAAAAAGCTCTTTCCAGTGCCACCAGTTCCACTCACAAAACAGCGTAAAACGTCAGCATTATTATCAGTTGTGTCCATTTTATTTGTGATCATATCGAAGACTCTTTTTTGACCGGCATTAAGTTTTGCGATCATACTTTGAAGATCAGTTTGCTCTTCTTCTACCAGACTGATTCTCTGAAAGTCACCCATTGCGTTTGCAGCTTCCACAGCTTCAAATTGAATATTTCAAATTAGATATTGTTACAAACCTGTAATTTTGCTTCCCAGTGAGAATAGTGTCATCATAAGAAAGACCGTTTTACATTAATCTGTATTGGATGCTGTCGGATGCCGAGTCAGTGATCCTAGAGCTTGGTAACAAACTTGGCGACCATTTGGCGACTTGGCGACCATTTGATGACTTGGCGACCATTTGGCGACTTGGCGACGAATTTGCCGACAAAATAGATAATGCTCGAAACTTCGAGAAATTTATCGATCTGTCCATTATTACATGCATATTTCAGTTTTTCCTTGATTTATACACTAAACACTAATTGCATTCTATGTTTAAAGCTTCTAGAAGTGTCTTAGAGTTTTGATGATCGGTCAGTCAGTCAGTCAGTCAATCATTCAGTCTGTGACAAAATTCACAAACTTTGACTAGTTATAATTCTTAAACTACTGGTTCAAATTTAATGACATTTTAAATATACCGTGTTTATATAATGCCTGCTTGGTTATTGAAAATTCAGGTTATTTGTTTTATTCACAACGAAGTTATAGGGGGTCGAAAATGGCCTGAACTGCTTCGAGAAAATTATGGTACGGCGTGCCGCTTGTTTTTGCTCGACTTGGCGGGGGCACTGCCGTGCTTCAGATGTTTCAATCTTCTGCGATCAAACCTGACCGAATTATAAAGTTTTAAATGTCATTATTTTGGGACAATCAACATGATTTTTGACAATCAATCTCGGGGAAAATCTATTGGCTATTTTCTTCAAGACGGTAAAGAGAAATATCTAAATTCGTACATTTTAATAGAAATAGGATAGAAGCATTCGAATTATCATAGCTCAATCAGTTTTAATTGCAAACATGTAAGCTTTTGTTATTTAAAATATTGGTATCTCAAGAATATTTTATTAAACATTACTCATAAAACAAGGTATATGTATAAAAATTTAAAATTCGTAATTCAACAATGCATTTATTCATTCAAAATATATAAAATTTATGATTATTTATTTAAAACCATTTTGTAGCAAATGTATGCCTATTACTAAAGGTTTACAAATTAGCTGTTAGGCCCTGATTAGAGCTGATATTCTGTACATATTAGCTAAATATACCTTAAAAGAAACTGAATTATTGAATTAATAACATAGCTATTTTAAAACGTCTCAAAAAACTTTTTCTCACATTCAGTTTTTTTTGGAAAATGTCATTTCATATTTATTTCATTTCATACAGATTATGTCCTGAAAATTATAATTTTCTAAATTTAATTTGCAGGAAAATTTATATATATTTTTATTTGAGCTTATATCAATATGATGGCAACACATTGATAAAAACTAATTTTTTCAAATGCACGCCTAACGTACTCGTGCAGGTAAATTGTACTTTTATCTTGCGCGAAATAAATTAAAAAATATAATTAAAATATTTTTTTTTCAAAATTCATTAAAAATAGAAACTTAATTTAGAAATTCAAACATTTGTTATTTCAAAAAATAATTTTACAACAAGTTACTGTTTCTCTCTCTCTCTCTCTCTCTCTCTCTCTCTCTCTCTCTCTCTCTCTCTCTCTCTCTCTCTCTCTCACACACACACACACACACACACACACAAACACACACGCACACGCACACACACACGCACACCCCTCAGTTAATTATTTAAGTAATGTCATGTAAATCTCAGTGATTTGATATTAAAATTTCAGCATAGGAAATGGAAGATTGTAAGTTAAGCAACTGATTGTATTAAAAAATCTGCTATTGTGGGTCAAAAGATGTGATGAAGAAATTTGGAAAGTAGAATTCTCATTGGACATAATCAAGCCGTTCGATGTCGTCGCATAAAAAAAAAAATATTTCTATTCATTGCGATTCAAGAAACAAGCTCTATGTCTTGCAATTTGTTTCATTTCTATACTTATATTCAATTCTATATAAATAGGTATGCATATGCTAATTTTTTTAAATAAATTAACAATATGCATGATTTTTTTTTTTGCAGGTTAATCGTTCTCCGAGTTTGGGAGCCTCATCGCCGTTCGATCAAGAATTGAAGCAAAGCATGATAAGGAATGTTTTGAATATGGTTCTTTTGACATCAAAACAGATAAACATGATAAAGAGAGAACAGCATTTGAAATCTCTCCACAGATTAACAAATCCTAACGTAACAAGGTAATTTACCAGATCATATTTATCATCAAAACATTGATTCCCTAAGAAAAAAATCGGTACTTCAATAAAAATATTTCAAATATTATCAAAATTTTTTCGTATAAAGATAAAAAAGAATTCAAAGACTTAATAAAAAATTTCAATACATAATCAATGCATTTATGAATATAGTAAACAGAGGATATAACTTTTTCAAGAGGTATTTTTTCGAGGAAACTTGGAATCAACGATTTTGAAAACGGAGCATCCTGCAATATAATATAAGCACATTATATGAAATATTACCGAAAATTCATTCTTATGAGGTAAAGAAATAACATATAATAGAAACAACAAAATTCACAATTTTAATAACAAAACAAATTAAAAATTCCCCGATTAACGATTTCTATACTTGTAAGTGCATCGTCATGCTTGCATGTGGTATTCTACTAGAAGTGCAAACGACTCCTTAATATTTAGCATAAATGCTTGTAATGATCAAATGATAATCGTTTCCGTAATTAATTACATCCCAGGTCATGACAGTACTCTCAGAAGCAGTATGGTTCACAAAAATACTTTAATTATAAGTCAGTTGCCTTTGCGTTCCACACCCGCACTTATTCATTTTATAATACAAGTACTTGATTCATTTGCAAAGACCAACGAGTACCAGTCATTTTATCAACTTCTAAAGGTGCAACATTCTTGTTCATGTGAATGCATTGTAGGCGTTTTAAGACAATATCTTATATAATAATAAACAAATACGAGGTCTGTCTGAAACGTTTCCGACCTCAATATGAAAATGCCAGAATGAATCAACCGAAGTGGGGGGACTTATTTAAACATCCTTTGTTAACGTTCACTTAAAATTTCAGTGATTGTTTGACAGTTATTTTTGTGAATAGAAGTGACTATTTTTGCGGAAATGAAAAAAATGAGGGTCGAACTTCATTAGATACTTATTTTTGAAAAGTAATAAGCCTATATAAATTAAGGAGGAGTTGGACGCTGGGCACGGGACTCTGCGTCGTCATTTACTATTGTGAAATTTCGACAGCTGAATTTAATGCCATTCCAGCTTGTGTAACGATGAACATTCAAGTCTGACAAAAACTGCAACATTGTCGAAAATATAGCTAAACTTTATCAATGGTGTTGGACAGTCGTCGAATCAAGGTTCGAGACATAGTAGAGGCTTTGAGCATGTCTAAAGAATGTGTTTGCCACATATTGAAACTAGATTTAGGTATGCGCAAGTCAACTGCACCTTATGTACCAAGATTGCTCACTTTGGTTCAAACACGCATTTGAATGAACATTTGCATCCGTTATTGGCGAAATAGGAAAATAAATAGGAGATTTTTTTTAATGATTAATTTCTATAAATGAAATCTGGATTCATCGTTACAGCCCAGAAACAACAGCAACAAGAACAAAAAGTCAAAACCGTGAACTAAAAAGGGAGAATCGGCTCCTAAAACCCAAAACATATTCATTCTGCTGAGAAAAGGATAATAACAATTTTCTGAGATAGCCATAGAATTGTCTCAATAGACTATCTTGAGAAGAGTAGAACCATTACAGCATACTATGCAATATTAGGTACTTAACAATATGTGGCGGAAAAACAGCCACATTTTCAAAAGAAAAAAAATTAAGATAATGCTAAGATAATGCTCTCTCTCATATTTCAATGGTTGCGATGGAGAAAAACCACGAATTACGCTTTAACTGCTACCCCCCCCCCCCCCATTCTCCAGATCTGGCCCTAAGTGACTTTTTCAGTTCTCTAAACTAAATGAAACACTTGAAAGGCAAAGAATTTCATCAAAGAAGTTTATGAACTTCGTTTTTCAGAGGAATATTTTGATATTATTTGGAATATTTAAAAGAATGTGAGTATAGCTGGAAGAAATGTATAGATGTACAAGGAGACTATTTCGAAAAATAAAGGTAATTTTAGAGAAAAAAATATTATTATTATTATTTAAAATATTAATATTAGGTTGTCCAGACAACTTAAATTGTAAACTGTAATTATTGAAAATTTTAATAACTTTGAAAAATCTCTAGCAACCAGTGATGGATGATCTTTGTCTTTAAATCAAGGAGCATCAAATACTTTTAATAAATAATGTAAACATCTATAGCTATTAGACACAAAATTATTTTTCAATAGACATATTAAAAAGGCCTTTATCAAAACTGCATATGTGAGTATTAAATTCAACAATTTAGTTTCTCATTTGAATGAGCGACAGGCCACACAAATACTTTTGCTTTATAAGTCAATAATAAGACTTATGATTCTGTGCGACTCCTCAATTTGAGATTTGGCCTCATTAGATAATAATAGGAAAATATCAAGTTTTCTAAAATAAGCAATTGATGTAGAGGGTTTATGTTCCTTATCATGTAAGGCGTAAAGTCATTCATGGTTACTTCAAAAATTCACATAAAGAAAACTAACAAGAATTTAAAGAATCTCTTCGAAAAACTACTTACTAACTAAAGAAAGTCTTCGAAAATTTACCATTATTAGCAATGGTATCTTACATTGCCGTTGCCAGTAAATGAAATAAAGTAATAGCAGTTTATTGTGAATTTAATATTACGATATCTAGGCAAACGTAAATCACGAAGTTTTCTCTTCTTTTTCGAATTCTTTAATGCGGATTACTTATCGACAGCTTTATTATCTACAAACCGACTTTGGTGAGCAACTAGTTCGCTGAGAATATTGATTAAGTAAAACGTAAACATTAAGCAAATGATTTTTGTACATAATTTCTAAGCTTTCTCAACAAAATATTTTTCAATATTATAATTTATAATTATAACAATGTTAATAGTGTATTTCAGGCTAATTTAGAAGCCTTACACAGCAATGGCTATTCTACTATAATCTTCACTATTTTCAGTATTTCAACCTAAATTTGAAACTTAATTTTAAAGGGATTTAACAGCATTTAAACATTTTGAATTATATTATAAAAATTTCAAATTAAATAAATAATTTGCTTACTAAAACGGCGTTTATTAGTAAAAAAAAAAAGAAAAAAAAATGTGAGAGTAGAAAGAAATATTTAGCTTTAATGCTTTGTATGTACTACAGAATATATTTCATCACTTACGTAATATATCACAGGATTATTAAATAAAAATTTATCTAAAAAATTAATAAAAAATATCAGTGAACTGCAATAAGAAAGCAAACAATCAAGCTAAAAGAGAGATAATATAAAAGCATTTGAAAATAATCAATATTCCACAATTGCGCATTTCTAAAGTTAAATGTTAATCGTAATCAAACAATTATGAAAAGCATGCTTTAAAAAAAACTCTTTCTTTTATGAAAAAAAGTAGAAACATCTTATCTTGATCATCAATAATAACGGACTGGGGGAAAAATGTAACAGTGAAAATGATTTGGAATTAATTTACAACAATAAAAATGTTGTTGTAAAATATACTTCGAAACATTTTAAGAAGTTAATTAAATAAAAGTTTTTGAAAAATTAACGATAACTAAACTACTGTCATTAAAACAAAATTTTTAGAATTTTAAGATGCGTAGAATTCATTTTTTGCACTAATATTTACAGAAGTTATCGTATAAAAGTCTCAAAATCTCGCTTAATTTTTGATTAGTTAAAATTAAAAACATCGCTTCGTGGTGAACATACCAAATCTTTCAAATATATATGTGCAAAGTTCGGTAGCTCCTGATCATGATGTCTGACGTGTAGAGATATGCATACATCTGTTCTAATTTCTATTTCTACTAATAATAAGGATGAATGTGTCTGTGTATGTGTTTGCTCACTACAGGTCAGACAGTGTGACCTACAGCTACCAAATTTTAAGAGCTCTCGGAAAACATTTTTTTAATTTTAATTTATTAAAAATTAAACAGATTTTTGACGTTTTTCCGAACTTAACTTTCGAATATCTTGTACTTTCATTTTATACGTCAAAATACGCACCGGTTTTAAGATTTGAGCTAATAGTCAGATAGTTATGTAAGCTATCTGACATAATGGTTCTTTTATAAATCCATTAAAGTAGTATATTTATTATATCTAATATTTGCTTACGCAAACAGTCCCAAGAGAATGGAAGCTCTGAGCTATAGCTTATGTTGCTTATACTTATTCTCGACACTAGTCTAAATGTTTACACATTACCTATAATATGAAAGAAGAAATGCTTGTCTTTGCAACAAAATACCTTAGATTTTATTTCCTTATATTATGAATACTTAATGAATAAAGATTTTCCAATTTATTACAAAGATAATGAGGAAATTATTTTCTATTAACCATATAATTAGTCATTGTAAGATTAATACAAAAAAGATTTCGATTATAAAACTTTATAGTTTACATTAATTATTAAGCAGAAATATATAGTATTACCTTATAAACGAATTTCTATAAGAAATACAAATCTTTTAAGTAAATATATAAATATGTGAACAAGAAAAACCTTTTTAAAAAAATAATTTGTGTTTTATGTAGAAGTCTAACACCAAAAGAGCGAATTCTGGCAGAATTTCAAGAACAAAAAGAAATCAAAATGATGGGAAACTTCCGCATGTTATATCCTGTTGAAGATGACAGGTACGACGAAATACGTAGAATGTCCTTCAGTCTGGACGGGAGAAATGCAGACAATTCTAAAACTAATTCAATAGCGAAGGACGCCTGAAAAAGAAGACTAGCCATGAAGCGGAATCTCATGAAAAATATTTGTGAGCTTTAAGGCAAAAACAATATGGACCTAACTGATAAATACTTTAATTTCAATTTAAAATGTCATGCTGTAGATAATTAGCTTTTCTGTTGATGTACTTAATTTGGAAACTGGGGTCGTAAATTAAAAGGATTTTGATTTAAAAACACTTAATTTAATTTTCCTTCTCATGTTTAAAATTTACATTTTAATTATATAAGAAAAATGAATAAAATAAAAATAAATTAACATTTTTAATGCAAAATATTCTAAGAACATCCAAGGAAATTTAAATAAACAAGATTTATTTAGATGATTTCCTTTCATGGCAAATTATTTTTTGTAAGATACTTGGCAAATGTTTATCAATGCCAATCTATATTTTTTTTTTTATATATTTTTCACATTTCACAAATTATGAAAAAAAAAAGATCAATAAAAAATCAATAAAATTGGTCAAAAGGAAATAAAAACAAGGATTACAAATAAACCATATTTATTAAAACTTTATTTCAAAAGATAGGAAAATTGGTGATTTCCATCTCCTTCCCCAAATTATATTTAAAAAAACAGAATGGTTAAATTGTTTATGACTTTTCTTATTCATTAATGTTTCGGTGATTTAATGATTTATTAATGATCTGAATGTGAAAAAGGATTTTTTCAGCGAGGCACTTATTCGGAAAATTATTATGGTTATGTTATATTTTTAGAAATGCTTAAAATATCTCAATCTTACTAATTAAACTTTACTTAATTAAAATTTACTTAATTTTAAATTATCTCGTGATAGTTCAAGTATTTTTAAAGTTTTTTTCAATGGGGATATCGACATCACATCTTCAAATTGTTGATCCGAACATGTAAGCACTTATTTTTTTAGCAGAATAATAGTTTTATTAGAAAACTTACAGAATTTCAGTTTTTCAAATGTTTATGTCAAAAGTAAAAATTTTTTAAAATTAGTATTTCTTTATTAGAAAGAGAGAGACTATTCAGATGTTAATCATTTTGCTTTCTTAAATTATGAACTATTGGCACTAAGTGAAAAGACTGAGTTGATGCATATCTTGTACTCATTTGGATGCTTTTTTTTGTATTAATTTAATCATTTCGTGAAGACCTTAAGTGAAAAATATTTTGAATTTCATAGGAATTTTCATTTTTTTTCTTTTTGAATTAGCAAAGAGGAATTTTGAAGTGTTCAAAACTTTAGAAATATATGAATAAGCGTATCATGCAATATCAGGAATTTATTTAACAGGAAGTTCTGCAGTTCAATCGCTCTTAAGTAGGTCAAAATTTTCTACATTTTACCTTGGTGTAAAATTAGTATCTCTGAAAGTACAACATAAATTTGAGATCTATTTTATTTATTTGTTTGTATATTTCTAATATTTCTAGTTTCCTCCTTTTTATTTTGTGATTCAGAGATTTCCGAATTGTATGAAAGCAATGACATACTTTTCACACACAGTTTATAAAACTCGGTAAAAATCCTGATCTGTTCAGAAGCGAAATGCAATCGTATTATTTCCTATTATTTCCTTATCCCCCCCCTAGAAATATAGAAAGTTCTTGGTTTTTGTAACTTTTCATAACTTTTAAATGTTTTGAATCTCCTCATTCGCTTGATCTTAATTAACAACTGTTTTACGTATAAGTTAAAAGTAGATATGAGCAGTGAGTTCAATCCGGAGTTTTGGAATGCTGCTAAAATTCTTAATTTCAATTAGAAACTTCTACAGAAGTTATGTAAGTGGCGGTGAAACTTCTTACACTAAATGACAGACTCAATGATGTAGATTCAGTATAATTTCCCTTCCATAAACAGAATTACTTAAAAGAAAATCAGATGGAATGGTCAAGAGACAAAGTAGGTGACGTCACTTTACCCAGTTTCCCCTCCTCCAGGATGACCAGTCACTTCCCCTGACACACTTATTGCTCCTCGGATGATGAAAGGGCGGGGACTGGAAGAGGCTAGACCATTTATTGCTTTGGTCGACCACCGCCAGCTGGTGCGGCGATCGCGAACGTAGAGATCGGCCTGCTCTTACCAGAGATGCTCTTCTGCTCCAACGACCTTTTACACCGTCCGTTATGGCTCTCCGCATCCGCGCGTCTATCACCTTCCTCGTGCTCTTGTCGTGGTGCCGGCATGCCTTCGCTACCTGCCCCGAGTGTGCGGTTAGCGACCAGCAGCAGGCGAAGCGGATCAAGCTGGAGGCAATCAAACAGCAGATCCTCTCCAAGCTTCACCTGCAGGACAGACCGAACATCACTTCCCCCCTCGCTAGGGAGGTGGCTCTGGAGGCTCTCAGGAGAACGCAGGGTGGGATACCGGAGGAGGAAGGAACAGAGCCGGAGGAAGATGAAGCTGGTGGCCGCGATGACTACTACGCCCGTCCCTCTGAAATTATCGCTTTTGCCGAGCCCGGTGAGTAGACACGTGGTTTTCAAGGGTGATGCAATACACCGTTAATGCGTAACTTAAAATTAGTGAGAAAAAAATCGCGGCAAATGCAAGAACTTGTATAAACTGTTGATTCAGGTGAGTGAATGAGATTTTACTCTCTCAATCTACTAGTTTGATAAATATATGTTTTACAAAGCAATTTGTGTCTGATAAAGAGAGTATTAAAATCTGATTGCTATTAATGTAAAACTTTCGGGATTTATTTTTAAATTGAAAAAGCTATAAATCTCGAATACATACATGGCACTGAACATGCTTCAAAACTTCAGATTTCAATACAAAGCTGATAGTGATATTCATAGTGAAAAATGTTCATTAAAGGAAAATATTTCTAGCACTTGCATTTGCTTCGGTCAGGCATTAAAAAGGCATAATTACCTATAAAAAATCAACTTGCTGATTCATATAAGATACTGAGCTTTATATAATCTCTCCCACCCCATTTTGTGCACACAGTTTAAACTCCCAGAGGCTGAATTTAATTGAGAAATTATTTGATGAAAGGAGTTATTTCATCTAAATAGGAAGCTTCTGATAAATTTCTGAATTGTTTATGTTAGATTAATGAAATGCGGCTTAAAGGAGTTTACTTTTTCATTTTAAAAATACTGTTTTCACCATTTGTTTTCTCCCTTTATATCAGCTTTATTCGTATTTCTACATAAAACTTAACAGAAGTGTAAAATGCGTAAAAGTATCAATAAATAAACAATACATTTTAATACATATAAATAATGCCTTGTTAATATTTTTGTTTGCTAAAATTTAGCAATTTCTTGTCTTATTAATTGAATAAACACAACATTTAAACTATAGAACTATCTGCATCTATTTAAGTATAGAATTTTGTTCCGAAATTAAAGATATTAGATTGCAAAAGCAATAATAATTAATGCTTAGTATTAAATGTTCTTTTTTTTCAAATGTTATATTACTATACTTTGTTTAAATATTGAAATCATTCCTAGCAAAGTATCTTTAATTTGTATTCATTGAATACAGCATACTAGTTTTACAATTAATGTTTAGTATTAAATGTTCTTTTTTTTCAAATGTTATATTACTATACTTTATTTAAATATTGAAATCATTCCTAGCAAAGTATCTTTAATTTGTATTCATTGAATACAGCATACTAGTTTTAAACATATTTTGTCAAATGCTTTTAAGTAATTTCCATACTTATAGCATACATCTTTGAACCACTAAAATACTCACAATTGATATTTAGAAATTTATGGATATTCCATTCCATTGCTGATGTTTTGTGAAATTTCGTAAATAAAGGGATAATGCTGAGAAAATTATATATATTTCTTATAAGAATGCAAAACATATTTTTTTAAATGTAAATATTCGAAAAAATATTAACATATTAATTCACTTTACTCTCATTTGAGCAGGTCAAAGCAATATATAGCTTTGACCTGAAATTTAAGAATTTCTTGCACTGATTACCTGGTATTTGAGATTTTTCATAATTGAAAACTGACTCTAAATTCTTAATATTTTATTTTATTTCAATTCAAGAAGAGTTCATGTCTTATAAGATACCAAAGAAATTATATTTTCGAAACTTTTTATCTTGTGGAAAAAATAATAAATATCTACGAAATTGGGCATTGAGGCATTTTTAAATTTTCACTGTAAAGAGAAGTAGTTTTGCGAGATTCATTTTTGATTAACTTAAACGAATTTCTTACTAGTATTTTAATTATTATTAATCAATGAAATATTGGAAAAACTTATCGCTGAAAATTAAAATAATAATAATAAATTTATGGAATAATTAATGAATAAGAAGATTATTTAAAAGTGCTCATAAGTTCTTACAAAAATGCTTTGAAAAGTTTTAATAGAAAAGTTGCAGAATTTTACACCAACATTTTGAATATTTCGTATAGGATTTCTAATTTTTACACCATTTATTTAATCTTTTTGGATACTATTCTTTCTATTGAAATACATCCTAATAGCATGACTAATGGGAAAAATATAACAAATTTTATTTTATTTTTATTAAAATAAATTTTAAACTGCATTTTAAAATAAACCGCAACTTTTGAAATTAAAATTTTCAATGAATAATTTTTTATTGCAACTACATAGGTATTTGGTAAAATTAATTTAAAAACAGTTACAACCAATTATATATCATTAAGAACATTGTAATAAGCAATTTTTTCAGATTAAACATTTAAAAAAGGAAACTGTTTTAATCTTTACAGTTATTACTTAATATATAGTTTAGCTTATGAATTTTATTTAAGAATTAGTTTATAAAGTTATGCAAAAAAACTATAATAAAAATTGTAAATTGCAGCTCATGAGACAAATTTAATGCGCCTTGTTCTGTAAATTATTCTATAAATCTGCGAATGAAATAGCGAACTGTAAGGATTTAAAAAAAAAGTATAATAAAAAAAATTCTAGAAAGTCTTATTTTTAAAAAATTTGTTTAGAGATTCTTACCTAACAAATTATTTCAAGATTTCTTTTTTTTTTATCTAGATGCGACCTAAAGATACCTACCTGTATTATGATTAAAATTTTAGAAAGTAATGTAATTTTTAATCTTTTTGGTAAAATCAAGGCACCTAGGTAAAGTATTATACAAATAAGAGTTAGATACTTAATTCCATTTTCGAATGAATTATCAATTACTTGATAATACTAAAAACTAATTATTTATAACTATAGTATAAATATTATTCATGTATATAACCCCTTCCTTTTTTTCCGACAGTTTCATTTTGTCACCTAATTATTCATTGGTATTATTCAGGCTTTTTTTTTGCATATATATATATATTATATATTATTTTACAATAATTTCTAAAAGAATCTGATCTGCATGAAAAGAAGCATTTTTTAAGCAACTAAAAAAAATTGAGAATCTATGAATAAAAATCTATTTACTTTAGAATTAAAATTATATCAGATAACCGCGCAAAGAGCCACCGTCGCTTCCCAAAAAATCCCAGACAGTTTGATATTAAATTCATCGTTCTCCTTCTTTGATAACGAATTTTTAAATTTAAAAACTAGAATAATTTGATAACTGATGAATAGTGATTGTTTAAATTTTAAGAAAATTTCTGGCTCTTTATTATTTAACTAGCAGCTCTTGGTGAGTGGTTGGATCCCCGTCAATTCTGTTTATGTTATTTCCTATTAAATCTCTTACGCATAACTTAATATTCATGATTTTTCTAAGAAAATATTTTTACCCATCAAATTGTGACAGACATCAGAGCCATGCTACTTGATTACAGTTATATCTGTTCTGTTTATCGCATATCCTAATATTTTCATGACATCAAAGTGCTATTAAAAGTAAAACTTCCAGAACAATTTTTAAATGAATCAATATTTTATTTCTAGTATTAATAGTTCAAGATTCAAAATTGATCTTTCTTGGATACTTTTATGCAGCTAAGAAAAAGTATTTTCCTCTGCATTTCTTGGTGTACATATACAATTTGTGCTGAAAGTAAAAAACTTTACAGCATAATAAAGAGAATCAATTGAGCGAATGAATCCTTTGGATCCATACTAAAACCATATAACAAATTTCATTTAACTAGTTCGTTGCTTTTTAAGACGTACTGCATTCAGAAACCCTAAAATACAGAGGTTGACAGATCATCAGCCCTTTAATAGATTTATTCAAAGATCAGACAGATGGATTTATCCAAAATTTCATACGCGTCTACAATACTGTAGATCAAGACATATGCCAAATTTCATTAATCTAGCTTGTTGTGTATTTGAATTATGTTTACATTCTAATATTCTGTATTAGGACTTACCTCTGAAGAATTTCACTCAAAATTGCTTGAGTTTTGCAACTACAATCGCAACTTGCAATTTAGTTACGCAACTGCAATCTTTGAGTTTAGACCATGTACTTCATCCTAGTAATGCGTTGCGTTTTGAGCTATTGTGTTCACAGACTGATAGACTAAATTGCAAATATAACTATTTGTATTCTTAAAATATGGAGAATTGTTGAAAGCTTAACGGCTAAAATGCTTTTTCTTTCTATGCATCGTACACGAGAATATAAACACGTTATATTCATTTAAAAAAACAACCAGTATATTCTGATTAAATCAACGATAAATAATAATTCTCTTAAAATTACATTTAGCAAATTATTTCTTTCATTTATAAAGTTACTAAATCTAAATTTCCAATTTCCTTATTTAATAAAGTCTGTCAATAAAATGTAATACATTTTATTTCAATAGCCTTTCGTTTAAAATGATAAAAATTTCGGAATTCTTTGCATTACAAATTCAAATAGACTAAAAGTTTTAAATTGTTGCATTTCTGATTATAATAATAACGCAGTATAGTGAAAACGTGATGGTTTAAAAATAGGAAGAAAAGATTTTCCTGTCTAGAACGTCTTATTTTATTATTGAGAGCCATAAATTGTGTAAGTGGCTTTAAGTTCATAAGATTACTCAGAAATTTTCAAGCCATCTCATATTTCCCCGGAAAAGCACTAGAAGTTTTAAGTAGTGACTATTTCACTACTGGTGAAATATGTAAGTTTTATTGGTCGTAAAATGCTTACAGTTTCTCTCTGGTCAGCCACTTAGCCTCTTTCTCAAAACTTTTGGGTTTTATGACTATTTCCAGGAAAAACATGGGAGAATTTTTTTTTACATAGTAACTTTATTCACCGTACGCTTTATAAACTTGTTATTTACAATTCTTGTTCTAAGAAAACATTATTGCTATAGAATATAATTTACATTTATGTTTCTTTAACAACCTTTGAATTTAAAATATTATCTAATTAAACATCGAAATATTTTTAAAAATTAAACTAATTTTTATTTTATACAGGAAATTTTGAGTAATAAAAACTAATTTTATAGAGACTCTCAGTTAAAAATTAAATAAATTTTAGCTTTATTGAACTTAAAAATCTTTTATAAAAATAAAAGTATGATGTATACAAATATCTTTCATTAATTTCTAAACATCTTTTGCATTCACAGTATATTTTGGAAAAAATCAACTATGATTTTTTTTATTTCATGAGTTTGCATTTTTATTTTATTAGTATTGCGGTGATATTTGTGAAAGTCTGTTTTAAATTAACTCGCTTTTAAATTCGTATTCAAGTCAATTTACGATACAAACTATTCAACATGTAAAAAAAATCCGCAGATAATTTTCTGCTCATTGATTAAATTATTCAAAACTAAGGGTTTTCATTCGTTAAATGCATTTCCTTTTTTACCTGTTTTAACAAATTTTTTATATAACAAATTTATTTTTTTTTTCACTTTTCTATTCACTCTTCAAGATCTAATATATATATTGCCCTTTTTTAACAATACTCAGCAAACGTTACTTAAATATCTGTTAGCGGCTTATGCTTTATTTGATAGTTTAAGTATTAAATATGAAAATCTCGGATACATATCGTTTAGGAAAAATGTTTTTAAATACTGGTTGTAAATGACATCTTTATATAGACGCATACCTATATGTCTAGAGAAAAATTTATTCGATTCTTCCTCTTGAATCATGAGTAATGGATCCAAAATTGAATAATCACGACGCTATTGATACGCTACCCCTGACTATGAATTCACAGCATCGAGCAATATTTCATTCATCTATACCACTTGATTTTACTGATTTTATCTTTTACGACTGCTGCCTATTTTCATATTACTGAAACAAAAATGTTATTAAACATAGGCTGAATAAAGGTATTTTAATTCATGCTAATTCTAAATGTTTATTAATATTTTTCTGGTATTGTCTTAAAACTGAAAGCATTAGTTCTGATATTCCTTTACAAATTCAAACTACAAATTTTCAATGACAAAAAAAAAAATCGATGCATTCATTTATTGCAAGGACTGAATACATTTTAAGCCCTGAATATTAATTTATTGTTAAATGTCATTCTTGACTAATATTCTTTTATAAAATGGATTCTTCTGTGTGTATTCAAAGTATATTCACGTAAGACAGAGAAATACATTGTTTAGTTGTAAATAATAGGAAAGTGAAATTATAAAATTATTATGACTTTCGAATGTAATAAATGTTGATTGGATCATTTGTTGTGTCTATGAAGCGCGTGATATGTCATAGAGATTGATGCTCTCGTAGCAGAGTCCTGAATTTTTTATTGGAGAGTCATAGTTCGAAACCCGATTTCATGGAAGATCCTCCATATATATATGAACTTGAGGATCAAAGGTATATCCAGAGGTGTGCTTCGGAATCTTAGAGAGGTGACGGTTGCACTTGCTTTGTTATTTGTGCACGACATAAAATAATAAAATCCGTCTCAAAATAACTCCCTTGTGGCTTGAAAGTAAGATGTTAATCCAACTAACAGGCAATAAATTTTATATTTTAGGAGAAAGGGAAACATTAAAAATGAAATGTTGCAAATTGTATTATCATCAAGAGAAATATCAATAAATACTACGATAAATAAATTCTTCATTTTCTGATGCAAAATTTCTCAATGCAGTAAACTTAAAATGTATAGTTCCGATGTCTTAATGAACTATTTAATTACATACTTTTCTTCGTAATGCAAAATTATCAGCTTTTAATAAATTAAATTCTCTTCGGAAATGGAATTTCAATTTTTCCATAATGTGATCCAATGTTATTTATAAATGCAATAAACTAT